>MU167242.1:0-13631 GCA_015951145.1 Cronartium quercuum f. sp. fusiforme G11 | reverse complement strand
AAAAAAAAAAAAAAAAAAAAAATCCTCCTTGGTCTTGTTTGCTTTTGTCAGTAGTTCATTTCTGTTCAAGTTATAACTTGTTGAAATTTTCAAACTAAAAAGTATGCCCTGAATAATAAAAGAACTCATGAGCTTTTTTTTGTTCTGTACTCGTGAAGAAAGCTCTGTATAAGACTTTGTTGGACAGTATATACCAACTCGGTTTATTTTTGAATGCGAGGTTTTCAGCAGTTGCATTTTGGGTGATACGAAAGTAGAATCATGAAGCAGATATAAATCAATAAAAAAACGGCACATCAAGAAGGGCTTGAGAAAGACTAGATTGTTCCAACTCTACCCAAATTTGAGTAAAGGATATTTGAAGAGTTTAATGATTTTATTCCAAGTCTTTTGTGGTTAAATTGTACATAGTTTTGTATTTGTTTAGGACTTATATTTGATATATACTACCTCTTTGTTTCCAAAACTAATTCTTCGAATTAAATTGTACCACACACCATCACTTTGCTCACCTTAACTCGATTCGATGAGTTCACCTTCATCTTCTACTTCTTTACTCCATAGAAGATCAAGATTAACTTCACCAAACCCAGATTCAAATAATCATAATCATAACAATCACGAAAATTCAGAATCACCAACAAAAACAAATATACCTAATATCAATACTAATAATTCAATCCAAACTTTACATTACTTATCAGGTCCATCACCTTTCGATGGTTTAATCACACCAATCAAATCAACTTGTTCAAATTTACAAACTCAATCAATCCATTCAGAACAATTAGTACATCCTAAATCATCCAGTGAAAGATTCGGTCATGATCCTTTAGGTCTTGATAAGTCACATTTAAATAATTTATTACCTTCTCATTTCGGTTCACAAGATGGTGTTAGCTTTCCATCTACTTCACGCGGTGGTCCATTACCTGAAACTACATTAAAACGAAAATTCAGATTGTTTTGTTTACAATTCATCTCAGCTCTATTATCTAATTTATTCTTATTGTTAATCGTTTCATATGGTTTATGTTATCGTGGTATAGTCAATTTATTCAAAAAAATCACATTTCGAAATTCAATCAAAAACCAATTTAGAGATTGGGATAATTATAATAAATGGAAAGATGAAAAAATAACTAAAGATCCAAATTATTATGCTGAATCAGCTGGGTATCGAATTATTGAACAAGTTGTTGAAACTTTAGATGGTTATTATTTAAAAGTTTGGAAGGTCATTGTACCTACTAAACTTGAACAATCTAATGGGAATGGTAAAGGTGGTTATCCTGTTTTAATTCAACATGGTTTATTTCAATCAGCTGGTAGCTTTATCACTTCTGAAGAAAGAAGTTTGGCTTTTTGGTTGGCTGAGCATGGGTTCGTTTTTTATATCTTCTTCTATTCTGGTGATTTTATTTTGATGCGGGTTTTTTCTTGGATCATAAGTGGTTATCAAGTTTATTTAGGTAATAATAGAGGTGTATTTGATATGGGACATAGAAAATACAAACGATCTGATCCACGTTTTTGGGGTTAGTCAATCTCTCTATCTTTATATAACTTCCTCTTTAGATCTTAAGTCATTAAAATCAAGCCTTTTTTCATTAGATTACAATATAAAAGAATTAGCATTATACGATTTACCAGCTTTAGTAGATCACGTTTTAAATGAAACAGGTCATAAAAAATTAGCATTCATAGGACATTCACAAGGAAATGCAACCATGTTTTGTTCTTTAGCACAAGGAATGGTACCTTCATTATCATCAAAATTATCTTGCTTTATTGCTTTAGCTCCAGCTGTTTATGCTGGTCCTTTAACTAATGGTTTCCCGTTCGTTTTACTTAAATCTATGAGATGGAGAACGTGGAGAAGATTCTTTGGTGTATTAGATTTTATGCCTATCATGAGACTTAGTGCTGATTATCTGCCTGGTAAATTATTTGGTTTCTTTGGTTATCAAATGTTTGCGTTCTTATTTAGTTGGACTGATCAGAATTGGGTTAGTTGTTTTATTTATTTACCTTTTTTTTAACTTGGATTACTTTTGTTGACATTTTTTTTAAAAAAAAAAGTTGATGAGAAGGAAGACTAAGATGTTTAGATTCGTACCTACACCTGTTTCGTCAGCTGGAATATTTTGGTGGACAGGTTATCAAGGGTTTTCAACTAGAGGTTGTGTGTTAGATCCACAAGTAGAAAGATGGTTCGATGAAAGATTTCCGCCTTTAGCAATTTATCAGTTAAGTCTTTTCCCCCACTTTTCATTCCTTCCAAATACTTATTTTTCTTTCTTTCTTTCTTTTTTTCTTTCTTCTTTTTTTTTTTTTACAGTGGAGGGAAAGATTTTCTAGTACTAGCAGAACCTTTATTGGAAAGATTGAGAACTCATGAGAACTATGTTAAATTGATTCGCAACTTTAAACTTGAAGATGGTGAACATTGTGATCATTTTTGGCACGCTGACGCAGTAGAGCTTTGTTTTCATCATATCCTTGGTGAGTATTTTTTACCATTTTTCCTTTTCACTCACTTTGAACTAAAATTATTTGGACCTGATTTTGTAGAGGATATTGAGAGTACTAAATTAGTAGGGGAAGAAGGAAGGAATTCAATTGAACAAGATCCAATTCAAGCTATCCTAGTTGAACCTTCTGCTCATTTAAATGAAGCTGATCTTATTGATTTAGGTACAAATGAACGTGATGAAGTTGATGAAGAAAGGGATTCTAAACAAGCTCCTATGATGGATCTCCCTAAAGATGTTTAGAACCCTCTTTTTTCTTTTGTCTTACTCTTATTTACTTCCAAATCTCTCATCTAACACCTCTGTTTTTTTTTTTCGTCTCGCATTTTTTTTTTCTTTGTATCACTCTATATTCTTCTTCCTTTTATCTTAATTGATCAATCTGTGTGTGTGTGTCTGTTCGTCTGTACTGAGTCTCCTCCTCGTTGCCGCATCCAAGCAATATATAATCATGTTAGCATTTTTTTCTTTACATTCCCTTGTTGTTCTTTTAGGATATTTATCTTTCAGGGAAGGTTTTTGAGTGACTCTCTGCTCTTAACCTTCTTTTTGTTAAACTTTTTCACAATAGAGATATTCTTTCATGATTATTAACAAGTAAAAAAGTGTTTACTAAAGAAAGGTTGTTTAAAGTGAGACTAGTCATGATATTTTGTGGTACTGATTTGGTAAAGTAGAATTTAATTGAGTTCATTAACGCATGGTCAATAGTTTTTATTTGGTTTCATATAAGCATGTTTGTGCGTTTAGGGAAGATTTAAGAGATCATTTTCTTTTGCATTTAGCTTCAGGGAGTATTGTAAAGCAATTATGTACCACAAACCAATTACATATTCAGTGGACTCAGAAATGAAAAAAATAAGATGATGGTTTGAATGAGCATTGTGAAATTAAGAATACCATTCTTTTCATTCAGCATAAATTATTAAAAGAATTTGATCAAAAGACTTGTAAAAAGATCATTTTCTTTGAGTTTCTAACTATTTTTTTCTTTTTCTTTATGAATTGATAGAGCTTGTATATATGAAACGCAATTCTAACTCATAACTGAGAACTTTAACTCAAATAGTCAAACTTGTGTTTGTTTAATCCATTATTCAGGAAAGAGTATGATTATTTCCAAATTCAGTACATTGTGAGTTTTTATTTATTTATTTAGGATTTGATGTAAAAGTTTAAGAAACCAGATTGATCAACATGTCATATTACACAAGTGGCTGCTTGCTACAAGTTATAAAGGGTAAAAATATCTTAATGATGACAATGATGAGTACATATATTAAATGTCAAAATAGAATAACAAAAAAAAAGTAAATTACAATCTAAAAGCAACAAAATTATAGTGTTTTTGAATTACAAAAAAGAAAATTATGAATAAGGTAAGATACATACAACACAAAATTTGTGAAAAAAAAAGGGGAAAGTGAAAGACAATTTGCATATCAATGGAAATAATGCTGATATATATAAACCATTTCAATAATCTCCATCATCAGAAGTAAGATATTCTTCAGATAATTCAAGATCAGAAGAAATTGTAATTTTAACTGGTAATTTAATTTGATTTAAAATGATTTCCAGTACATTAAAATTACTTGAAAAATGAGGTCTAATCGAAAATCTATTATTATATAATTCATATGATGCCATATATCTAATATCAACAAAAACAAAAATTCACGATAAGTTTGCGCAAATTAAAAGATAGAAAGGTTTTTTCTATGCACCTTGATAATTCGGAGATGATTTCGTCTTTTGTATTACTTGAAGTAGTTTCTTCATTCGGTTTCATTCGGTTCCCTTCCTATTTTTATTTTAACCAAACAAGAAAGGTTTTGTCAGCTATATCTAAGTCAAACCGTCACTGTATAAGAAAAAAAAATCTGGTATCAAGATCTATGCATAATCTTACTTCCAATTTCCAATTTTTGATAAAATCATAATTATTAGGTTTAATTTGAATTAGTATATCAATCTTATTCCAAATTAAATTTTGATATTTAAAAAGTAATATATTAATTTGTGAAATAAATTTAAATTGATTACCAATTAAATAAGTTTTAATTGATTTAAGATTTACATTATTGTAAGTTTTTTGTTCTTTTAATAAATTTCTTACCATTTCTAAATTGATTCTTTTTTGAAAAATTTGTTTCAAATCAGATTTTAATAATGGTTTAAATCCTATCATCCATCCTTCCAATATTACGATATGAATCGAGTTATAAAACTCGATTGTTTCTAATTCTTTTCTATCTTTTGTTAATTTATCGTATCTTGGTATTAATATCGTTTGTGGTAATGGTAATTTGTTTATCTCTTCTAATGATCGTAATATTTCTTGTAATAATTCTATATCATGTGTTCCTGGTAAACCTGGTTCTTTTAATAATACATTGTTAGGATAACGTGATTCAAAGATAGTTTGTTGTTGACTAGTCAAATAAAAGTCTTCTAAAGATAATAACATTAAATTTAGATTATAAGGCTCTGCTTTTAATTTTTCTGAAACCCTTTGCGTAATCATTGTTTTGTCTGTAATTCGATACGAAAGATGTCAAGATAACGTTAGAGTCATCTGGTAAGGAGGAAATACTTACCTATTCCATGAGATGCTTGTAAACCTACAAATAAAGGTCTAGTTTTCCTTTCAGTTGTTTGTTCTTGATGAAGAGCTAATCGATTAAGAATAAATTGTGTAATGTTTTGTAACATAATAGCTTCTGGATCGGTTTCGGTACTCAATGAGCTGATACAATCCTTTTGAGTTCCTTCGATCTTTTTACTAACACTTTCTAATTCTTTATTAATTTCAAAATCTCCATCAGTCGAATTTTTGATTATTTCTGCTATTTCTTTCATACCTGTTTCGTTTTCATTCAGAATGCTTTGTGTTAAAGATATTTATAACGTAATCTTACTGTACGAAGACATAACATAAGTCCATTAGCACAATACTAGTCAAAGTTGGAAAAGAAGGAGAATTAGACATACCTTTCAGTATGAGATATATCTCTTGTTTTGAAGGTTTTTTTTTTCTTATCGCTGGTTTCTAGACCTTGATTAAAACACTTCAAACCTATATTCTATAACTATTGCTTTCTTCTGAGGCAAATTGTAAGCTGAAGTCGATATCTTAAGGACCAGCTAAAACCCGTAATATCTTGTGGATTATAATGAGTAAGAAGTGATGATCGAGGTAAATGACAAGCTGTAAAAGATAAACTCATCGATAAATGGGAATAAACCTGATCGAATGAAATCGTACCTACTTCAAATAAAATGATGATTGATTATTGTTTTCTTGACTGTCAGTCTGATAATATTCGAAAAACAGCAAATTTGACTTGATGAATCTCAGTCAGTCAGTCATTTTTAGATATCCAAGCTCATTTCAAGTTATAAGTGCTGTGCTTTTTTTTCAAGTTCATTTGGCTCAATGACTAATAAATACATCTTAATGAACATCTTACAGTACTGTTGATAACATCTCCTTGAGAAAGTCCAAGAAAAAAAAAAAAAAAAAAAAAAACATCCAACAACAAACAACAACAAATCATATAAAAAAAAAACATAGAAAACAATTATTCTTCCATTGTAACTTTTTTATTTGTGTCATAGATTTATTTTTAATCTGGTAAAAATGAATTTGTTAATTCAATATCATTAGAACTCATTATTTTAATAGGTTCTCTAAATTGATTTAATGTAATTTCTATCACATTAAATGAATTTGTTATTGAAGGGTTAGTCCTAATTGAAAAATTATCATTATATAATTCATATGAGGTCATATACCTTATATAATAAATCAAAAAAAAAAAAAAAGCAAAAACAAAAACACTGTTAGCTTTTTTATTTTCTTCTCGAAATCAGAAGTTGGAAAACTATGGGTTTTTGAATTTACCTTGAAATGAAGCTTTTAACTTCTTCTTCTGTCATGCCTTTTCCACCGTTTTTGGACTTCATTGTTTCTTCTTGCTGAAAAAAAAGATAGATGTTTTTTCAACAAATATATTAAAAAAAAAGAAAAAAAGATTTGTGTTTTATGTATTGCACTTACTTCTAATCTCCAAGGATAAACATAATTTAAATCACTTGGTTTGAATTTTATAAGTAAATCAAGTTTATTCCATATTTCATTTTGATAAGGAATTAAGAGATTATTAATTTGTGAAAGGTTATCAAACTTTTGTCCTTTTACATAGTTTATTGATTTGTTAAAATCTTGATTACTTTCTTCATATTTTTGTTTTAATTGATTTGTCGAAATTGGTTCAAAACCTGTCATCCAACCTTCTAAAATTATTATATCTAATTTATTATTGAATTCGTAAATCTTTAATTCTTTTTCACGATCACCTAATCCATTATAAGCTGATTTATCATATTTAGGTATTTTTATGATTCTTGGAATAGTCATTTGATTAATCGTTTCTAATGACTTGAATAATTCAATCATTTTGGGCAAATCATGTGTTCCTGCTAAACCTCTTCCTTTTAATAAATCATTATTTGGACGATTTATTTCTAATTCAATTTGTGATGATCTTGTTAAATATAAATCATCTAATGAAATAGTGAGTACATTCAAGTTATATGGATCATTTCTTAATTTTTTTGATATATTCTCTGTTATCGTTGTCTTTCCTACAATATATATCAAAACAATAATGTTAATCAAGAAACATCAAAGATTCGTTTCTCTTGCATTGGATGATAAATGCTTACCTATACCTTGACAACCTTGTAGACCTACAAATAATGGTCTAATAGTACTCGAATCGACAAGTTGTTGATTATGTAGAGAAAATCTATTTATTATAAATCGTATAATGCTTTGTAACATAATAGCTTGTGGATCGATTTCAGTCCCGATTAATGAATTCTTTTGTTTACTACTTTCTTGAATTCTATTATCAACTTTCTTAATTTCGATATCATCTTGTGAAATTTTAACGTCTTCTAATAACTCTGTCATACTCACTTCTTCGTTTTCTTTTTAATAAATTCGATAACACAGCTCTTCTATCGATAGATCAATATTACTATATAGACAACATTCAAATTAAGAAGTCGTCATTCAACTAATAAAAAATCGATTGAAAGAGATGGAAGACATACCTTTCTATATCAGTAATATGTTCTTCTGATGTTTCAATTATCAAATAGGATCGTAGTAGTTTTAGGCCGTTTGATTAGGAATGTGGACCTAGCTAGTTTGAATTAAAATTTCTTATTCGCTATTGATTTTGACTTGTCGACCGTTTTCTTTTAGGTCTTGATATTTTGCTGAGGTCAATCGGTATCAATCTGATTATGTACCATAGTAACAGTAACAGTCGAGATTCTAAAACTTAACCATTTATCTAATCAAATTTTCATCAGACTGATCAACCTTTGAAAATATTCAAATTAACTGATTCTTTCTCTCATCTCAAAAAACAAAAAAACAAAAAACAAACAGAATGACAACAAAGCCTAACGTTCGTTGCAGAAAGATGAAGACAAAACAAAACAAGACTAAAAGTTTAAGACCGAAAAAAACATTAATGAGAGAATTGAAAAAACACATTTTATTTGGTACCGTTAGATAGCCTTTTGTCTTAGTTTCTTGTGGTGTAAATTCCTTTTATGAATGAAAAATGTCAAATTATAATATTCTTCTAAATTATCCACACTTACAAAAAAAAAAAAAAACAGATAATGATGCGAAAGAAAAAAAAAAAACAGTAGTAGTATTGATTTGTTTTTCTTTGATAAGAGTTAGTGTAAGTTTTAATTGAGGAGATATTGTTATCTTTTTCAACTTTTCAATTCAAATTCAAGAAAAAAAAACCAAGTGTTCTAAAAAAAATTCATTTTTTTTGTTTTTCGAATTGGATTTAAGCACTATTATTTGAAGGAGTATTATTATTCCGATTACCGATCTATGAAAAATTGATCTCACTTTCTTAATCAGAATACTGTAGGAAGGTTTATAAGAATATATATATATATATATAATTAAAACTTACGCCTGCACCTGCTAAAGCGGGACCAACTAAACCAGGTCCAGAAGGACGATTATCCCCACCACGACCTCCACCGCGGCCTCGATTGTTACCTCGATTATTATGATTGTTGTAATTATTTGGCCCTCCACGACTCCCTCTCATGCTTCCTCGGTTATACTTGTATTGTCCTCCTCCTGTGCTATTCAGTGGAAGGATTTGGTTAGGGTCAGATGGAGTACCATTGGTTGATTTAGAAGTTTCAATCGCTCTTAGACCTGTTTCTTTAGGTTCATTAGAAGTTTTTATCATCCTTGTTGGATCTGTTGAAGCAGTATCACTCTTCTCTGCTGTAGTCCCATCACTCTTTGCACTGTTAGAAGAAGCTTTTTTCTTTCGATTTGCAATAGATGATTTTCGTGATGAAGAAGTAGAAGCCGTTGGTTGAATTGAGTCTTCTTCTTGAACAACGGTGGTAGGGTTTGGTTTTGGGTTGGTGGTTGTTATTGGTTTGGATAAACCACCGTTAATTGAGGGAGCAGTTGTTGTTATGGGTTTTGTTGTCTCTACTGATGGACGAGGTGAATGATTTGTGGTTATCAAATTGTCTTTAATATCTTCTCGAGATTTGGTAGTTAAATGATGTCGATTTGATTGAGCAGTCATAGAAGATCTTGAAGTATTGGGTTGATTGTTGTTTAAACCGGATCCTGATCCTTGAGAGACATGTGACTTTCCGGTGGCGGTGACGATTGGAACTTCTGGTTTGGGAGTGACTTGTGGCTCAAAACTAGGTTTGGTGAGATTGGTCTGGTTAGGGATATTGGTGGTGGCCGATGCAGGTGATGTGAGGTTATTAGAAATCGATGAGGATAAGGTTCCAGGATTAGCCACTGAGTTCGAGCTTGTGGACACAGGATTAGTAGCTGCAGCTGTAGTTGTCGTTCTTTGTTGTTGTTGGGGTGACGTAGCTCGGTATGCAAAATTAAATCCTAGATAGTGAACCAATCACAAGTTCATTGATTAATTTTGTATTTTTGAGCATATCGAAATGCAATCTTTACCTTGACTTCTCATTTCTGCCCCGATTCTACCTTCCTTAATATCCAAAATCAAACTCCCAAAAGCTGCATCAGGTAAATTCCAATTCCAAGAATTCTTCCATGCTGCTTCTTCAGTCGTTGCTCCACCACCACCTGGTTGCGCAGATGCTGGCACACGATTTGCTACTGCTAAAGCATTTGATAATAATTGACGTTGATGCTCACTATTTTGTCGTTAAGATCGGTTCAAATTCAGTTTGAATGGCTTTTTGTTTTGAACGAGTTTAAGGGATAGAAGAAAAAGAAAGATGGTCACTCACTCAATTACCGAATTCACTTGTCCTTTTACTGTATCCCAAATTTCATTAAAAGTTAACTTAGCTTGATGAAGTTTTGCTCGAAAAGATTCTTGATCGTGTTGTACACTGAATTCATTGTAGCTAACCCCATATCTATCTCAGGTAAGGTAAAAAAAAAAAAACCCAATGTATTAGTAAAAGAAAAAGTCAAAGATTGGATAAGTTGATCACATACCTAAAATGTAAGCCCGCGGAAATAGTTAAATCGGCTTTCAGAACTAGAGCTAATTGAGCTAGTAAACCTTCTCGACCTGGACTAGCATGTGAAACCAATAATCGAGTTTCGGTAGGATCGTAAACTCTTTGAGCTGTATCAACTACTTCACCAACTTGTAATACAGTGGTCCACATGGTACCTTGCCCACCTGCGATGGTTGCTCCACCTTCTCCATTATCAAATAATTTATGTGGTACAATTGCACCACCTAAACCGAATAAACGAAGTCGAACACCACCAATTATTAAACAACGTGTAGTAGCTTCATCTAAGACTGTAAGATTTATGATTGAATAATTTGAAAGAGATGTAGTGTTTTCAAAATGTTCAGTGTTTGGTAACTTTATAGGTGAAGGGCCTGCTGCTCTAATTTTTTCTAAGATTGCTACATCTTCACATGCTCCCCAAATAGTATAAACTGGAACATCGAATTTGAGTTTACCTGAGAGTAAATCAGGGAATTCAGATAAAGGAAAATCAGCTAAATTTGAATCTTGTAGAATTGTAGTAGGTGGATTTGATATCATTTGTCTAATTGAATGTACATTCATGTTTGGTGCTAATAATTGAGATCTAAATTGAGGAGTAATCAATGATGAATATTGTATCAAATGTCTTAAAGTTCTATCAGAGATTCTTTCCAAAGAAGTTGGCTCTAAAATCAAACAAACCAAGTGAAAAGTCAGTGAGATTGGTAGTCAAAAAAGAGAAAGAAAAAGAGACAGACCATAAAATCCAAAGTCACCAGAATGAATTACGGCTGTAGCATTAAATTCTTTTGCGAGTTCGTTAATCTGAGATAATCTACCTCTGATATCAGCAATGCAAAGTATTCTACCATGTTGAGAGTTGATTAAGTCAACTCGATTCGATGGTCCGTCTGAAAGATGACTTGAGTTAGATTGGTTATTGTTATGATTTTCAGTTGGGATAGTTAAGTTTGTAGGTCGTTCATTAGTCTGATTGAGAACAGGTCCAGGCATGTTTTGAAGTGAACTGAAGTGAACTGATATGATGTTTTGATGGTTTAATTTGTTCCGTTCTGAGTGTGTGAAGTGAATTTGGTGATGGTGCTCGAGAATTGAGGGTGATACAATTCACAGTACTGTAACAGACTTCAAACTGTACATGATTGGACTGTTGAGCCAAATTCACACTTATATCACAAACCAATATCATACGTGAACCCTCTAACTTCACTGGGTCACACTTTTTGCAGTAAGCCCTTCCCATGAGCGCACTCTGTAAACCCGCATTCTATTTTATACTTTCCAACTTTTGACCTCAGCTAGGACCCTGAAAAGCCCCTATCAAGGTTGCTGTTGAGTAATGGCTAGTCAGGTAGTGGAGTCCCCACCTTTTCAACCCCATGGAAAATCTGGTGTATAGTAGGATGTTATAGTTGACCAGTGGGTCTTCCACAACTTAACTGGCCATTACTCAAAAGGCACTTCAATAGGAGCTTGCCAGGGTTCTCCTCAGCTACATGTAAAGTTATCAAAGTCCCATACCAATGTCCAAGCCAGTACAAGTCAGGGTTGCTAGGGTTATCATCATGTTATTTTTTACTCTTGATTAGAAGACCAAGGCTGACACTGCCAAGATATTTGCATCGCATGGAAGCTTGCTATGTAACATAGCATGTCTTCATGTGATACTATGGACCATTTTTCAAGGTCCCTACCTTGGAAAATAGACCTATTGCATTGCATCTTGGCCTGCTATGTGACATAGCATGCCTCTATGCGATGCAATTTTCTTGGCAGTGTGACACTCCTTGCCAAGCCAAGCTCACAACCTCTGATGTTGGACAGGACAAACATTTTTCTTGGAATCTCTACCTGCCCCTTTCAGTGCCTCAATTTTAAGCCCTTGAGTGAACCTGAAACCTACCACAACCTGACACATAAATACAATACAAAGACAATATGAACATCTAGACTCCAATTTCAAGGAGCTATATGATCAAAAAGAATATGTTTATGATTAACTACAAATTACACATGTGCCAAGAGTACAAGACAATGCAATATGCACATATGTTATGAGGAAGGGTTCTCTTTCAAATGCACATAAAATCATCTGTGTTTCTAGAAAATACAAAATATGAAGTGAAAGCCTTCTTTGGACAAAATACCATCCTTGACATCATACATGAAAAAGTGTGTTGGTCTGGACCAGGCTTCAACAATTGAAACCAAAAACTAGACCCTGGATGAAACTAAGGACAAGTTGTTGGAGTGTAGCTATGTGCTTACATCCACAGTATGCTTGTAGAGAGTTATCCCTGTAGTCTGTTTGTCTGTTTCCCTTTTCTCACCTGGCCAGCAACATGGAGAAGAGGTTCATCATCAAAACCTCTTCTTATCACTGTCTCCTCTGTATGCAAGATCATCTCTGATCCTTGCATTACATCGTTGCTGTCCCAGACCCCTGTTGAGTCCAACAAAAGTTAGGAAAGAAGGCTTGAGTTTAAAGCCTCCTAGTTACTCACCTGGTCCCTATGGAAAAGAGCAAAATATCTCAGCCAAACCCTCCTCCAATAGGATACAGATAAAGACCCATCTTGAGGCCATGAGAAGGGAATCACTCAAATATTACAACATTATTTTCAAGATTCTTTTCTTAAAAAACTTTTACCTAACCAGAAAACCTATCTTAGAATCATTGAAGGAGGACTTAGATTTTCAAAGAAAGGTTTTTTAGTGAGACTCAAATATTCCCATCAAGACCTCTTTCACTTTCTCCACAATCTATTTTTCTACTTTCATATCTAGGCTTGAGTTGGTTTCAGCTTACCTTTTCTTTTTTACTTAAACTTTACTCCAAACTCTTGGGATAAGTCAAGGACCAACAGCTTCCCTTAAACTCCAGTCTACAAAGAAACCCACTACCAAGGTACCAACTCACCACCCAGTTTAAACACCAATGCTTTGACTGAGTTTTCAAGCAAGACCAGTAACAAGTCTCTTGACCATTAACAAGTTCTTGTAAGTCCAATATCTGCCTTGTGACTTATCAGGAAATGATTACAGTGTCTGTAGCTCACACCACCAGCATTGGGGGCTCTCCATGTCAGCCCTGAATACATGAAGAGTACCATGGGTTTCAGGGGATGCTTCTTTGTGGCAACCCACCTGGCTATTTCAGGTTGGGTGTGAGGTTGAATTGAGCTTCAGGCCCAAGAAAAGCAACAGCCAAGTCTTCACTTGGTACCATCAAGTATAGACTACAGCTAGTTGACTTCTGATGAGAGGATTTGTCAGTGCTGAGCTACAGTGAGGCTGAGCTCCTGACTAGTCTAATTGGTGGAAGAGCTTTTGTTGAGGCTTCCCACCTACAGCTATAAACTGAATGCCTACACTATTGGTCTCCCCAAGTGTAGATTCACTGCCAAGATATTTGTATTGGATGGGCCTATCCGATGTTCTATCACCCCAAGATATGCGATGCAGTGTCAGTAGGATTAGGTGCAATGGAATTAC
>MU167241.1:470720-486824 GCA_015951145.1 Cronartium quercuum f. sp. fusiforme G11 | reverse complement strand
GGGCTCTGCATGAGTTTGGCTACAAACACTGGCTGCGGGTTGCAGCCCTGTTGGAAGATGGGCGAAGGGTGGCCCTGTAATACAGGGCCACCTGGACTGTTTCCGAAGGTCATTGCTGCGGTCTGCGCTGATTTCTCGATGTCGATTCTGACTCGAAGGACCGATAGTTTTCGAATCTACTGTAGCGTTAGCCTAAAAAAGGATCCGGAGAATGATTGCTTCGAAAAATTGGATATGTACTGCCGCAGTCACGGGCGGGTCACGTGGTCGGGTCGTCGCTGGTGGCTCGAAGTCGGATTCCTCCGGATTACAGCATGTAAATTTTACGGAATCCCACGATCCATTGCACCCGGGCCATGGATCGTAAAAGTGTGGTCGGGGTCGGGACGCTGTCTCAGTCCTGATGGTCACTTGAACCCAAATTTTTGGACACCAATTTGAGTCTCAGTCGAAATAATACAAGCTGACATAAATATCCATCACTCCACAGCTCAAGCCTGCTCGCCATCGTCCGACAACGCGCCATTTGGGGGCTTTCGAAAGGGAAACCATTCAGCAACATTTTACAGTCATCATCAATCTACTGTACAACAACCCTTCAGTGACGACTTTTTCTCTCTCTAGATCTCATGTCCTCCAATGGTCTACCTCATAGATCATATCGACGTGACGATCGTTGGAAGAAAGACCGGACTCCGGCAAGATCTCATTCAACACACCCTCCAGGAGAAGTTTCTAGAACTGCAGCCTCCTTCCGTAACCCGGGCACGCAACGCTTTCCTCCAACGTCAGCCGCGATTGTCAAGCGGGAAGATGCTCAACCGAATGAAGATACTTGGACGCCTTTCCGGCTTAGGAGACCTATCCAGCCGCCGCTTATACAGACAATGAGTTCTTCCAGACCTTCAATTCCCGACGAGCCTATACCTGGCTCGAGTGGACTTCACGGCCCCCGTGCACCCCACCGACGTTCGTTCAGACCATCATCTGAATACTCAAGGCCTGCTCAATACGGGTCACCATTTGGCCGACGGGAACAGGCAGAATGTTCTTCCTCCCGTCCCAGGGATTATATAGTCGTCTCTGATTCTAGCGCTGCCATCCATCACCCTCAATCGTCGAACCGACCTACTCAAGCTGAAACAGGCTCACAACGTGACCGTCAACGTGGTTCAAATCACTCAACTCACCCAGTGGCTGCACTATCGGGTCATAAGCGATTCCTTTCTGCTGGTCGCGATCAGATTATTCATCAGGCGCCAGCCACTGAAGGTCCACCGTCCAAAAAAGCCAGATATAACGCCGATTCTGTTCCTGGGCGGGCTCGGCTTCCGTGCAAAAAGAAGCGGGATGCAAATCAGGCGTCTTCACGTACCTCATCCTCAGGCCGTCCCTTAGAATCTGGTTCCTCCACTACTGTTGACGTGGTCGTAACTCTTAGGCCTGGACTGAGTGCCGAAACCTGCCTTATTTTGATCCGATCGCTTTTGAGTGGCCACGGCCCCATGCAAGTCCTACGCTGTATTCCATTCCATGCTCCTGCGAGAGAGTTGAGCCTGAGAGCTGACCTGATGTGTTCCTATGCCTTCCAGAAAAACAGTGTGTGACCATGTTTTATCGGGTAAAAAAGCGAGTACTATCACTGCTAAGGTGGTGTTTGAAAATTCAATCGATGCGCGTAAAGCATGCAGTCAGAGACGGTTCGAGGTACCGAAGAGACTTCGCCATCACAACAACGTCATGTTGGTCAAATCAGATCCGTCTTACAACCCTCCTCTGAATCAGACACTCTCACCCACGAGTGGTACTGCAGATCAGTCTACTGGCTCCAATCACATTAAACAGCCTAATCTTAAGACGACTACCCCACCTACCAGCATGCCTTTGGTTGTGAAACAAGACGCTAAGCGTGGCATTTGCTCCACCCCATCAACGCAGGGCGATAAAGATGAAGTGGACAGAAGTCATGAGTTGCCTGGAGAAGAACCTCTCTTGACACGCAAGGCTACAGGTCCGTTATCTGTACCCGTCGACCAGATGGAGGTATCCTCCGATGACGATGTTGTAGTACTGAAACTCATGACTCCTGCGGCCTCTCGAGATTCTCCATCCCCTCAAAAAGATAAAAACGACTACGTAGCCGAAGGGACTGACTACAAGGGCAAGAGGCGCGCATCCGCTTCTCTAGATGATACCCCCGCAAAATCAGCCGTCGAGAACGTGGCGCCTGACCCGACCGAACCGAGTAAAACCAGCGAGTATGCCTCTCAGACTGTAAGCAGTCCCGCATCCTCGGATAATGATCAGCCCCTCGTTCAGCGAACTTCGAGTGTCCCTTCGAACGACATCATTTCAAAATCAAAACGGCATGGTTCTCGCTCCGGCAACGCGCTCGACGACGATCCCATCGAGCGGGGAGACTCCACCGGACTAGGACCCGTAAAGATGTCCAAGCCGGGCGCAATCATTATCAGTGACGATGAAGACGAACCGCCCGACTCAGTTCCAGACCCTCATCCAGTACCAGTATACGATGTAACATTTCCGTTACCATTGGAATGTCAAGCAACAAACCCGACCTACGTCAAAAATAGGCTTCAGTTCAAACTGGACAAGATTCGTGCAATGACGAAGGCATGTAAAACCGTATTGAACTCATTGTGAGTCTTGACTTGTGTGATTTGAACCCACAAACGCTTTCCAGCTCAAGTGACGCGTGTGTTTTACTTGTCTTCACACGCCGACAGATGGACTGAGGAGCATCTCATCCTTCACATGGTTCATGATTCCAGTTCTGCAGATGCCCATCAGGAACCTGGTAACACAGAAAGTCCCCATGAACGTATAAATGACTTAACAATAATGTCCGACACCGGTTTCCCGTCTGGAGAAGCTGAGCGTGCAAGCCGCTCACGGAACTCGTCTCACGGAGTAGAGTCAATAATAATTCCACCATCAGGCGGTGCTAGATCAGCTGCTAGCGGTACCAGCCTACATTTTACGTGGCCCCTCGGACCCAGAGCTAGTTTTACTGATACGAGTCGATACCCTGATTTCCAAAAGACCCTGAACGATTTTTTGACAACATTCTTTAGACTTTGGGAACAATCGCGAGTCGGTCTCAAATTTCTCTACGATCGATCCGCTGTGTTTTCGAATCTACTCGCCAAGCAAGGTTGTAAACCTAGTAAGGTTACTAAAAGTACTGGATGGGTCAACATATCTGCAAGTATCGCTAGGTTACCGGCCCTATCAAATGATCCGTTCGAGAATCTCATAGTGGATGCTTGGACGGTACCCACAGAGCCTCCAACCGTGATATGCTGTGTTCATGGGGCGTTCTCGGAATTCCCCAAGAACACGAAGCGAGCGTTTGATCGAAGCTTTGTGCTCCGCCCGGTAGATACTGACCTCTACCCATCCGAGGGATGTTTGGGCCTGATAAAATGGATCGTCCTGAGCGACACGCTTACAATCCGCCGACATACCGCCCAAACGACTGCTGTCATCTCTAGCTTCAAACAGAACTCTGCCCCTGAAGCTGACCCTTTGCGATCTACCGCGTCCCCTGAACTAGACGCAGGCACCGGCGTTCTCTCTGATTCTCGTCGGCGGGATACATCTGAGGATATGCAAATGCGCTCTACAAGCCACTACAACGGTCGCGAATCCCCTACAACTCTTGCTTCGTCCCCGAACGTCAACGTTTCTGCCGACCCTGAACCCACCGCATTCCCCGTAGATTTCGACGAGGCCACTTCCCCGGCTGCTATACTTGATATGAAACCCATCCCAGAAGCTGTCAATGTTACTCCGGCAGGTCACATAGCTGAATTAGCAGCCCAGTTACAAGAGGTGCAAAGCGAGCTCAATAGGCTTAAGAGCACTACTCGAAACACGAACACAAATTCGTCCTTAACGATGGCTGGCCCCCGGCCAGCCCAGACGACACAATCTTCGTCAAACGATTGTTTTAAAATACGCAATTCATTCAGCTACCTTCACCGAGGCTTTGGAGTGACGAAGAAGCGGTATTTGGTTCCCACCAATATGGATGTCTATCTGAATGTCTCGCTCCGAGGCGATATCGTATCATGGCACCAGAAAGATCGAAGCAAGGTACAGCTTCTGCTTTCGGGCTCATCACCTACTGATATAGTCGAGTCTGCATGTTACTCCGACACTCACAAGACTCTCATTGTCGGAACACGCGCATCAAGCGCGGTGGGGTTGGCCACGCCTCAGGTTGCCATAACGACATTCAATCAGACAGTTGAGCCTGGTTGAATACTTGCCTGCGTTAGTTGCTCTCATAATAATATTTCCTCGTTTTGACTAAAATTAGGTCAGCGGACTCGCCTGTGAGCGTATGCTGCTTCCGCAGATCATGCATGAGCATGGCGTCCGTGCGACCTGCCTGTTACCGCAAGCTTGCGATATGGAACCCGACGCTTTAAAGTTTGTGACTGCTGGCCAAGAACGCAAATTGATGATTTGGAAGGTGGTGGATGGGGTGGCCGAAATCACCAAGAGATATACAGAACACCCAAGCGGAATTCAAGCCTTGGAGATGTCTGAACAAAATCATATGATATTCTCTGGTGACTCTGGGGGTAGGGTGAGTGACTTTGATAGTGAGGGTTGTTCATATTCCAAACAAATGCAAATTAGCTTATGCGTTTGAGGATCCTTGGCGTAGGTCTACCAAGTCGATGTCGAGTCAAACACGTCAACACTCCTCCTTGGAGAACGGGCCGCTATACATTGGATACATGCCAAGTAGGTTATGATGGCGACGCGCTTCGAGATTTTAACCGCAGCTAAAGATTTCTTCTTGATCACCTGATTCACATCCTAAAGTCCACTGCAGGCGCACACCGTAATGGTTACGACCGCAAGTAAAGTGCCTGGCCAACAAGTAAGACTGTCCCGCCATTGGTTGCGCAATCAGTCAGTGACAAATTTTGATGGCAACTGATCACTTCGATGAAATCCACTCAGTTTCGCTTGTGCGACGTGCGAGGGGATCAACCCGCCATCAGTTTCGGATTTTCGCGGAATCCAGCTGAACAAGGATTTGAGCCCCCCGTAGAAACCTACCGCAAAGTGAGCTAACCGCTCAATCATTTTTTTTGTTTTTTCATCGTCAGAGACGTCGATCAAACGGTAAACAATTTCTTGTTTCGCAGGGAAGTTTACGAGATTACTACTTTGCATATCCCACCGGAGAGCTTGGTGGGACGATGATTTGGGATTTGAGGTCGACCCGCACCCATCTGGTCCAAGCGGGCACCGGCATCGGTACCCAGGTACATCATCCTTTGGTGATCCTTTGGCAGTCGATTTCGATCATGAATGCTGATACAACTTGCCTCCAATCGTCCACAGTCCCACCTGGAGAGCCGGAGAACGATGGTGACCCTCGAAAAGAATACACTGAGATGCACCGAATTTCAATGACTCGAGACCCTTGGCATCCATCCTTTTGCTGTACAAAGAAAATCAGACAACTTTGTTGTGGCAATTTATAACTTAAATTTGAAGCTCTAATACGATCGTCGTGATGATTATTTACTCTCTCATACTTTGCTGCTCGCTATTCTGTTAGCTTTTTGTTTGGAATCAACTGATTGTAAAGACAAATGTTGCAAGCCTCGTTACCTTTTTTTTTCCAAAGTTATTTCCACCGAATGAGGTAAATGCCAGTTGCATCAGGTTGAGTGCATATTGTGGTTACGAAGGTATATCAAAACTTGTCAGGCACTGCCGAGGTTAAATGTCATGATTTATAGAGCATGGGCAACTTTTATGAGATCCTGTGGTAGTATGCGTGGGACATAGGAATGCTAATGTCAATAATACGTATGGTATCACAATTCTTGAAGAGAAGAAGAATGAAGAATGTGATATGACACGTCTTTTGTCATAACATTTCTAGGAACCTCATATGCACTGATAGTTTGTCTCTCAGCAAGTACCAAGGAAGCTTTTTTTTTTTCTTATTGTTATATATAACATTGTGATGTACTTAGAATGGATGAACAGGTGCACAAGCTTCTACTTATGATGACAATCAAAACATGACAAAGACATCTTCTCACTCTCCAGGAACGAGCGTCATTTTGTGAGTATTTTTCTAGGTGATAGGCTTCAACTAAAAGTTCAAATTGAAATGTATACCAATCATACGTTGAGATTCAATCATACACAGTATGTGATATGTATAAGCTGTCCCGACTCTCGAGGGACTGAGCAACTCGACAATCCAGTAAAAATACACACGACTGGGAGTCGCTAGGTCAAAACGGAAGGTGAGGGAAAACAATCGCAGGAAAGGCGGATGGTTGTGAATCTGAATGTATATATTCAGAAAGCCAGAAAAAAGGTGCACGGGGAATCAATTAACTACAACTTGGACGTAAAAAAACTGACTACGGAGACAGAACTGCCGACCAGCCCGCGTCACAGGACTCTTGAAGATACTTGTGCTTTAAGGAAGTTGTAGGAATTGGTCATAATTTTTTTGTTCCATCCAAGGATTGGAAAGTTTACCTATCATTCAAGTTTATAATCTAAGGGCTTTAACGAACTCGGAGTGAATGGTCATGAATGGGATACATTCAATACCCACACCAACACAACAGGTTCTCTCATTCATGACCCACTTCTTACAATCTTCATGCTCTCCCTAGCTCAAAGCAAAAGCTCATAACTCAAATGTAAATTGAACATCTTCTCAAATTTAAAATCGAAGGTGATTCAAAAATTCAGTAGCAAAACATTTGCTCATGTTTTTTTGTTTTCTTTTTTCTGTTTATCAAAATCCACGATCTTGTAACCACAACTTGACTTCTCTAGTGATCTTCCCTCGCATATGAACTTGTTTAATCCTAGGTTTTACAATCGGTCGAGATTCAGGGAAATCAAGAATTAGGTCGGATTTGAGTTTCTACAAATGAAAAATGTTATTATTAGCTGTGGTATCATGAGTTTGTGTGTATACGACCACTGATGAAAGAGAGTAATTTTGCCCACCTCTATATCACCTTCTATTTTTTTCACTAAAGTCCATACCTGACTGAGCGCTGGTCTCATCTTAGTATAGACGGGCAAGGTGCCGAAGGGTACAGTGCGCTGGACATGATACCCTAAAGGTTTCTCGGCCGTACCCAGGGGTGCTTTCCAGAGCCTATCAGGTATGACGTTGATGATAGGCGTGCCGGTCTTAGAGTGAGTAAGCGGAGGGAGTTGAGGTCTTGAGGGCTGAATGGGTGAAAGCCTGCTGGGATTTATGCGCTCAGTGGAAAGTGTCTGGGCAGGGGCGAAGTGATGAGATGTAGAAAGTGTTGGTCGTCGAGATAAGAGGCGAGAAATGGATGAGGACATTGGTACGACTGGCGAGAGTTCGTCGAAAGGTGGCACGTCAAAATATTTACGGGTGAAGGAGGTGTTGGAGGAGTGTCGACTGGACAACATGTGAGCGGTGAGATGTAAGGGAAGTGACATAACAGCGTGACATGCAAGATGACAGCCCTAAATGAGACTGTGACCACAGGTTGACCGGGTTCCAGATGACAGTTGGTGCTTGATGGGAGGGGAAGCCAATTCCAAAAAAAAAACAAAAAATACTTTGGTGCACTGTACCCAAAAAGACGACAACCACGAAAAACTCATGAACGAAAGAATTATCACAAGTGTTATCAAAACATCCATTGAGAGATGAAACTTCAACCACTCGTCCAGCCATCTCACTCTGCCTGCCCTTCGGTTATCTCAGATGACTCTAGGTAAGTCAATCAACTGAGAAAGTTGTGTCATTCTAGCTTAGCTTGAGAAGACTTACTCTATATCCTCTTACTCCACAGCTACTGCTTCGTTCCTGGGGTACCATTATCCATTCACACCTATTCGACTCATAACGCAGTTCTGCTCTCTACCTATACCTTACCCACTTCCTCTGACACCACCCGACTCGTCGCCATTCACAAGCATCCTCACTTCCCTAACCATCAACTGGTCCTGGTCGCCTCCGATGGCACATTCTATGTCTACGACTTCCAAAAGTCTTGTCTGTTGGCTTCCTACCGTACTGGCCTACCGATTATCTTCTCGCGCCTCCGACAAACCTCCATACCGACGCATGAGATTAAGCCTGGAGATCTTCAACCTACCACAACCCCATTGACACTCTTTGTGGTGGCCCAGAAGCCCAGTCTGTTTACCATATCTGATAACAAAAGTAAGGTAATCACGAAAAGACATGTCCAAGCATTACCCGGCACCCGACCCAAGGAAATCCGTATAGAGTCAACTTTATTTGCCGTACGCCTTCACGCACTTGTCCCCGGTGGACGACAACAGACAGCAGGGAGGCTGGAAGGGAAATATGCAACGATGAAAATGCTGAAAACAGCAAAAGCGACTTGCTTTTCGGCTAGCACATGTGGTAATTGGCTTGGAATCGTCACCGGCACGAGTATATGGCTTGTACGGCTCATTCGACAGGAAGTCTTTGAAAATTGGAACATGGACGAACAGAAGACGGAGCCACGCTTCCAAGCGGTTCATTTAAAAGCATGCGAGAAGATCACTAGCATCGCCTTCCCACCCAAGTCCCACCTCGATCACTTCACATCCCCCCTAGGCTGTTCATCCATTGACTTGTCTTGCATGCCTTGTGATTATTTCGCCACCGGATCATCTGCTGGTCGAATCGCGTTGTGGCACGCGCTTTCGGAGTCTCAATGGAAATCCTTTGTCAAAGAAACCGCTAATCAACCTTCCGTCAGCTTACCCTGTCCTACCTCCGTCTCACATTGGCACGCCCACGCTGTTGCTGATCTCGCGTTCACTCGAAACGGATCATATTTGATCAGTGGTGGTGAAGAGGCTGTCGTTGTACTCTGGCGACTGGACGACTTTGAAGGTGTCGGCCAAGATTCAAAATCGTTTCTAGCTAGACTTCGAAGCCCCATTCAACATCTCTCGCTGATCGACAGGCTTCCGACCAACGAACCTGGAGTGATGGTCACAACCAAGGACGGTAGACTCTTACTCGTCAGCACGGCCTCTATGAGTATCACAAAGACGCTTCGGCTGGCGAAGATGAATCAGCTTCCTCAACTGTCAAGGCGGAGGACATGTCTTATCTCGAGCCTCTCCACCCCCCTCGGATCTAAGCTAGATCCTTCAAGACCCTACGGCCTGCTAATGGTGCCTTCATCACACCAGACGACCTTACACGTCTTGGACGGAGGATCGGGTGATCTGATGAACGAGATCAATGTGACCCCGAAGAACATCGTCAGTCGACGCGACGACCGCTCGATTGTCGAACCCGTGCTCACGCACGTCGCTCTCGGCGGCCAACGCGATCGGTACATGGCTACCATTGATTCCTGGCACGATACCCACCGTGGATTCGAGCCAGAAATTACATTGAAGCTCTGGGAACGAGATTCGGAAAATGCGAAAAAGTGCGTGTTTAGGACTAAATATTTCTATTCTCGTCTATTTGCTGATGTCCTTTTTTTTTTTTCCTTTTTTGCTCTTCTCATAGCTTTAATCTCATCGCTCGAGTTGATAATCCACACGAGGACGAGATCACCTCCCTCAACTTCTCTCCCGCCGCTGTTCCCTCGCTCGTCACCACCTCAACCGATGGAACCATCAAGCTTTGGTCCTTCTCTCAAGTCACCACACGATCGAAGCCAATTAAACCAGTGAAGCCATCAAAGTTAGACTGGCTCAAGTCTAGCTCTCTCTCCTACCGGGCTCTGGACGCCCTCGACTCGTCCTTCTCCGAAGACGGTACGGTGATGGCCGTTTTACACTCACAATGTGTGAGCATCTGGAACATTCCCGAGCACCAGTTGCTGAAGACCGTCGGAAGCGGGTCAAGGGCTCGTTTGGGCGTCTTGCGGAAGGTTTGTTTTGTCGGGGCTTCGATGAATAAGCTTATGATCCTCGGCCGGCGCGGTTTTGAGATAATCGAACTAACGGCCTCCAAAGGTGAGCTCGTTAGCAATTTTCAGAGGGTTAAGACAGGTGATTTTCACCCTGCTGACATATGAAAACGATTTGATTGGTCAAGAAAATGGTGTCTGGAAATCTCCGATCGATCACATCCTGAGGATCCCACACTCAGATTACATTGTCGCCTTTAGCAAGTCAACAGAGCGAAAGCAGGCCGTCGAGGATCCAACCCAGCCGTCGAGGCCAGGCCAGAGCTTGCTAAACATCATCGACATCAGTCTCATGAAGCTTGTTTACAACACCAAGGTCCGCGCCACTCGAGCCGCAGTGTTTGTAAAAGAGCGTAACAGACCACCTACATCAAAACACGAACTTCTCGACGGACTCGTACTTTATACAGTAAATGGCGGTCTGTTCAGGTTTGGAGAGGACGTTTTTGAACTCTATGCTGCATCGGCTGCGGCTGAGGCGCGTGAGGCGGACCCAAGCACGCGTATGAGCTTGCCTTTCAAGGAACTTTTATCCCACCAGTCTGACGAAGGTCCACCGCTCGATGAGTTCACCCTACGACCATTGAACGGCGCGACCGGTGGGAAAGAGCTGAGAGAGATGTTTGAGAGCCTCCTCTCCATGCCACCTCACCTCATTCCACCTAGTCGGATGATTTGGTCTAATTTACTCGTCCCCACTGCCTTACCTACATCCAATTCAACGTTCAAAGATTCCCGGTCATCGGAGACTGAACCAGCATACGCCCCCTCAAGTACGAATGAACATGAAGAGGATGAGTGTACCACTGAACTAGAGATTCCAATCCCCACTTCTGGTATGCGACCTATTACTATTAAAGAATTAGACTCTCCTCCTTTACCTCGGTGAAGTTGTTTTCCGCCATATTCCATTGAAATGTAAAATAATTTAATATATCACGCGCAGAGTTTTTCTTATATATATTGTTGTTGTTGTTCGCCAAATGATAATCAATGGTCATGGAGTAGCTTTGGTTTTTTTTTTCGAATCTGGTTTCGCCAAAAGTTTTAAACTTGAGATATGACCTATTGAGTATTTTCTGTTTTATTTATCCCTGTGAGAGAAGCTGGGTCAAGGAACTTGAGATTGAGTGAAGTTTCCTTTTTGAATGAATGATGCCTCAAATTCTGACTGGTGTGTATATAAAAGATTGAGAAAGTAATTTTTTTTCAAATTGATACCTAATGTCATAATATAAACACACTCAAAGAGTTGTGAATCGCAGCTGTGATCTTATCTAGTCAACAAATAAGCTGTACAAACCATTTATACGTGTCACGTTGGGCACTGTTTTCGTTTTTTTGATTGTCTCTGAGTATAATAGTACTATCTAAGGCATTAGTGAGTGACCCATCCCCAGTTGAATGTTTTCCTGCACGTTGGGTGAATGAAGTTAGGACGATGATGCACAACCTACTTGGTTTTTTTTTCTTCTTCTTTTTTCTCCTTCTTTGCGTTCAGTACTTAAAGTTCTCATGTTTGATAAGTACAGTTGAGCCAGTTCAAAACAAAGTTTCTCTTCTGGGTGTCATGTTTATTTAGTGTAATGATAATTGAGTACAGTAACAGGTGATCGAACGCAAAGCACCGTGCGATGGGTGGTACACGTGAGTCCGAGCCCCGTGGTACCCGTGGGAACGGTAGCGGATATGCAGATCGGTCGGATCACCCATCCAACGGACAGAGGTGCAGTCAATGACTGATTTGTTTTAGGAATACAACCAAACGACAACTCACACCGTCAACCCATCAGTCTTCATCCGCAACTCACATCTTTATCCATCATCAGCATCAGCATCAGCATCAGCATCAGCATCAGCATCAGCATCAGCATCAGCATCTCTGACTCTCATCAATGAGTACCATCCGGAGGGTCTCCAAACTCAATCCTCGTGACCCTCAGCAAAACCCTTTATCGGATGCACCTGCAAGCCCTGGGAGGCCCACTCCCACTCCAGCCTCTCTACCGGATTACGTCAGTTTGATTCCAAACTTAACTTGGACTATGCTCTGATCGACTGATTCCTCAGTCGCTCAAATTCTCCAATTTTAGCAACTCGGTGAGGTGCTGGGGCGTGGCGCGTTTGGATGTGTGTTTCGTGCCTTGAACTGGTTCACAGGTGAGACCGTCGCGGTTAAGCAGGTGTGTGTGTTGCACCAACTTGTCTGATTTACTGATCATGTTAAATGATCATCTTCACTTATATTGACTCTTCCCCTGCTCACAGGTCGGCCTGAGTAACATTCCACGGTCTGAACTACCAGAGATCATGGTATGTACCAGAAACCATCATGATTTTGATTGTCCAACATACACTCATGTTCTGACTTTGGCTTTTACAGTCAGAAATCGATCTTCTCAAAAATCTCGATCGTAGGTCACCATCTCTAACTCATCTTTCGATTCAAGATATTAATTCTGAATAAGTCTCGGTTTAGATCCCAACATTGTTCAGTACCGTGGTTTTGTAAAGACGTCAGACTATCTATATATTATCTTAGAATACTGCGAAAACGGTTCGCTGCACACCATCTGCAAGAAATTTGGAAAATTTCCTGAATCACTCGTAGCCGTCTACATCTGTCAGGTTCTTGAGGGCCTGTTGTATCTCCACGAACAAGGAGTGATTCATCGGGATATCAAGGGATCTAACATTCTCGCCACCAAAGAGGGAGGAGTCAAGCTAGCTGACTTTGGTGTCGCCACTCGCACCGGTGCGCTTACCGACAATGCAGTCGTTGGGTCTCCCTACTGGATGGCACCCGAAGTCGTTGACCAATCCGGAGCAACCACCGCCTCTGATATCTGGTCTGTCGGTTGCGTCGTCATTGAATTGCTCGAAGGTAAACCGCCTTACTACTTCTTGGAACCAATGCCGGCACTCTTCAGGATTGTGAATGATGACTGTCCTCCTTTGCCCGAATCCGCTTCGCCTATTGCAAGAGACTTTTTACTCCAATGTTTTCAAAAAGATCAAAACCTGAGGATTAGTGCCAAGAAATTACTCAAGCACCCCTGGATGCTCTCTGCTAAAAAAAGGCTAGAACAAAAGGAAAGAGAACAAGCACTAGCTCAGGGCCGACGTACCCCTGCAGGCAATCATCTCAATAATCCACTTGGACCTAGAGGTAGTAATGGGACCGATCAAGTGGGGAAAGCTACTGGGTATGATGAGACGGTCCAACGCGTCCAGGATTGGAATAAGGCTTTGGAGAACGAACGCCCTACCAACCCTGTCCACAAACCGCTCTCCGATGTTCCACACTCGCCTCGTCAGGTCACTAGTCATTACGTAGCCTCATCGCCACATACAGCCCATCGATCGCCTGAAGACGGACATCTACCTCGTTCCCGAGCATCCACCACCAGTCGGCCCAGTCACCACCATTTTTCGGGTACCATCGCCCCTCCACGAGCTGCCAACCTCTCCTCGTCCATAGTCAGTCCAGCCTTTGACGAAGCGACGATGATCAAAAACTCTACGATCCGCGGAATTCACAGGCCCGCAGTTTCATCTGCCCTCCCCTTGACAGCCGCTAATCTACCAGTGGCGGTCATGACCGCGACCCCACCAGCCCGGAAGCTGGCCGAGGTGGGTGTCGAAAGTCCACAGGGAGATAATTGGGATGATGACTTCGAAGGCGGGATCTCGAGCTCAAAGATTGCTGCGCTCGATCACGAATCTCATACCGGAAGTTCCTCATCCGGCGCCGGGGGTGACGATGGTGACGACGCAGAGCCAAACGCTAGTAGGCGTCCGCCCGGAAGTAGAGACGATAATTCTGATACGATCAAACCACCGGGTCCGGCCAAGGGACCAGGGCTGGAGCGTCGGTTCAAGCCTGCATCTTCCTTGGGCGCGATCGTAGAAGACTACTCGGATTTAGTTGGCGATGATCAACGAGATCCTTTTGAAGGCAAGGTCGCCAATCTGAAGGTTTGCTCTTGCTCACGTCATCTTCAAACGCCTCTCTTGTGCGCTCGCTCAAACAGATGTGGCTAACCTGATCTTGATGTATCCTTTGCGAAGGTCCTGAATCAGCACCAGAAGATTCTACATCCGAAGGATATCAGTTCAACAACTAATAGCGACCCAAGCCACAGCTTTAAGGCTCGCTTGGCCGCCGCCAGCGGTGGCCAGCCTGCCACACCAGCCAGTCTCGACCCTACCCGAGCGCCCTCACCTGCGCCAGGGGGATTGGGAAGACCAATTGGACACGGTATACCGTTGACCAGGTCGAGCTCGATGTCTTCACAGTCACCTCATTCACCCTTGGCCGATGAGCACCTCAACCGGTTCACCGAACAGGCTGGAGAGGATTACTCGGATCTGTTTGGGAAAACTCTAGGAGTGGGCGAAGGAAGAGAAGGTCACAGTGCATCAAACGAGACGTTGAAGTTGCAGACCCGACTGTCCAATATGTCCAGTAAATCATGGGTCAGTATTCTGCTTTCGTCTGGAGTTTTTTCATTGGGCTCTTGAGTGAGATGGTTGAAATCAAGAACTCATGCCTGGTGATATATTTGGCTTTGTGTTTGAGCGTAGCTTGGGGACGAGGATAGTGACGAAGTGGATCCGTTTGCAGAAGTAGATGATGATGACCTGACAGAAGAGCCGACGCTAGAAGCTAATCTAGCTAGGGATCGACTGGCGAGGTTAGGGAACTTGGTAACAGAGATTGTGGATCAAATGACACCTGATATTGACGAATTCGCGCTCAAGGACGGATGTATGCAACTGGTTAGTCTCCGTTCAATCACCTGACCTTCTCTTGGCTTCTTATAGACGACTGACTGACGATCGATGTAGATCGGCTTGTTCGAAGATACTCCTGAAATCAGAGGACACTTTGTGCGTTCACATGGTATGCTGGCTGTGATTGAATTACTCCAACAGTTTCAACGGTCCCGAGACCTTGTTAGCTTACTCTTGCGTACCATCAACCTAGTAAGCCACCCTATAGATCTGCGGGTCATGGATACAGAGCTGACAAGCCTCATTGTTCCCTCCAAAACGGAAAGATTATCAGCGATGATCCAGAATCGTTGGAGAAGATTTGCGTATGTTTATTTTATTTTATTTTTCCAAATCCAAATAGTGGTTTCCCTATATACGGGACCAGCTGTAAGATTTAGACCCATACGTTCCGATTCTGAAACCCATATCGCTTTATTCGAACACCCATGTCTCTAGTATAACGGAGGTTGTCCAGTTGTCATGAGCTTTGCTTCGAACAAATACGCGCGTGAGATTCGATTGGAGGCAGCTTTGTTTATCGGTTCAATGTGTCAGACTTCACTCCTTACGGTTGGTTGACCTACACACCATCTTTTTTGATCTAACTCTTCACCTTTTATATATCACTGACAGAAACCTGATGACTGGTTCATTTATAGCTGCAAATGTTCATTAGTTGTAGAGGACTCAAGGTTCTTGTGGAGATGATGGATGAGAATTACGATGAGCAAAAAGACTTGGTATGGATGGCTGTAGACGGGATCTGTCGAGTGTTTGAGCTACAGGTACGTGTGTGTGTGTAGTTGTGGTTGTGGGATCTGGTCAGCTCACTATCACCTTTTTTAGGGTCCGACTCCGCGCAATGACTTTTGTCGGATGTTTGCACATGAAGGCCTTTTGGACCCTTTATCAGAAGCCTTGCTTCATGTCTCACATGACGATGATGACTTAGCCGAGAACGCCAAAGGCCGGATCGTACACATCTTCCTCCTATTCTCTCAAGCAGACATGCGAGTGAAGGAGATTATGCTTACTCGATCAATTATCCTACGTAAGTTCTATGGCGTTGATGTTTTTCTATCTATTCATTTGCTTATCGATCCGCTTGGTCCTTAGGTTTGATCAGATCTTTATCAATACTCGAGACCGAGCTTCTAGCGACGATGTTGAAAACTTTGAAGAATTTGACAATGCTTCCTTCCGGCCTTCAAGTACTCCAGAATGCCAACACCATCGAGACGCTGACGACGCTGCTCAAACACCAGATTGAACGCGATCCTGATACGCCACTCACGACTGTTAGTACCTTTCATTCCGTTCGGTTCAGAGAATTCTATCTCTCATCCCTCCCCCCCCCCCC
>MU167241.1:367917-384033 GCA_015951145.1 Cronartium quercuum f. sp. fusiforme G11 | reverse complement strand
CCATCGCACCTAATCCTACTGACACTGCATCGCATATCTTGGGGTGATAGAACATCGGATAGGCCCATCTGATACAAATATCTTGGCAGTGCCTGCTCAGCCAGACCTACTGGCAGGGGGGTTTAGGATAGGCTCTGGGTTTCTTCCTTACCCTAACCCCAGTGACACATTTCTCAAAAAAATGTTCAACAAATGCCAAATTGGCTGTATCAGTGGGCCAGATAGAGCATAAGGTCAAAATTTTTCCCCTAGGAAAAATGGAAAACTTTTGTAGTGTGACAATATCCTAGAGAGGTATTCAGACTGTTGAGTTTTGTTTTATTGATGCTTCAGAGAGAGGAAAGTGTCCAGGGAGGTCTGGTCCTCCTTTTATATTCTGAGTCTTCACTCTTCCTTCTCTATGAGTCTATTCATGCAGTAGAAGGTAAACCTAACTTTGTATGTGTAAATCTCTTGGTACTAATGTGTTATTACCTTCACATTTTATGGCTATGGTTTACAACAGGTTGTATCATGTATAGCTCTTGAAACTGAGCTATGAGTTGTTTACACTTATAATTACAATCCCTTTGCAGTCCCATGGTACTTGCTGAGTACTCAGGGGCTGACAGAACTCCTTATAAGTGTTAAAGACTCATTAAATTATTCATAATTAGGTCCCTTCTCAGTGTTTTAGAGATTGTAGTGTTCCATGGAAATTAAAGAATAGTGTCATTGTTTGTGTTGTGTGATCTTATAAGTGTCTTTTGACCTTATTGTCTGTGATTTTGGGTATTACAAGTAGAATCTTTAAGTGGGTTAGATCCCCAGTTCTTGAAGGCTCTTGTAGAGTTTGTTGTGATCATGGTTTTCATGGTTTTCAAACACCACTTTATCTCCTAGCCAGGGTAAGACCTGTATAACATCTGTTGAAGCATAATTCTGCCCCTTAGAGCAGCATCCCCCTTATCTTTGTGTTGTTGAATCAAAGTTCCTGCTCAAGCTCTGCCCACCAACTTGGGAGTTCCACACTGGATACAGGCAAACACACACACACACACACAGACAGATATGAACCCACACATGCACAAAACAACACACACACACATCACCACACAAGCACCCATCATCCTGCCCATGAGTAGGATGAAGGTCTTGACAGAACAAGAGATATGGAATCCAATATGGAATCCATATCCCAACACAACTAGCTGAAGTCAATACTTGGGGGTCCCAAGTATTGCTTGCAAGATTGTTATTTGGGTTCCCAACACCCTTCCACCTTAAGATCCTACCCAAGGGGTAGCCTGACAGAAGCAGCCCACTGACAAAAGGCTTCCATAGTCTTGCTTGCTTTTGATTGACCACTGCCTGTGAGGTATTCCAGATTGGACTGACCTGAGTAATTTTCAAAACTTTGGTAACCTGAGACTCAGCACCAACAAAATCTGAAGCCAAGACAAACAGGTCATCACCAAGAGCATTTGGGTGCTTGGCAGTGATTTTTGCTATACCTTTATTAATGATGTGCTTCTATCCTGGTGTTTGCTTTTTTTGCAAGAAGATCTCTAAGCTGGCTCTGGCTTGAACACTGGACATGAGACAAAGACCAAGACTGAGGAGTTGAGCATGGTTGTTGTCCTTGCAATCAACAAAATGCTACACATGCCAAGCCCCACTGAGGTGATGTACAACTTCTCACCAACAATTAGATAATTGCTTGTACATTTTGACACAGTTGAATCAAAGGGCCCAATTACTCCTCCCTGGCCACCCAAAGCCCTTCCCTACCCTGACCAAAAATTTTAACTTCACTTCAACTAGTACATCAAGACTAGTGCACTGGAATTTTTTTTCCTACTGGAGGGGGGGAATGAATAGCATGCATGGCCTGCATATTAAATTGCACAAATGACCTACAGGGATTCCAGTTACTCCATCAGTATTCCATGCATATGAAACTGTAGTTGGTGTTGAGATATGTTAGGTTATGATAAGTCAAGTTTTCATTAATGGTCATTGGTAAATAGAGGGTCAAACTCTTCATATTGGTAAATGAAGTTAGGAAGTTGTGAGATATGTCATTTTTGTCAACTGTCTGAAAAAGAAAGCTTATGGAAGGTAACATACTTCAAATTTCAGCAACAAATGACACAGGTGAATGATTGGTTGGGGCAGTGTAACCTTCTGATAGCTATAAAGTCTGCTGTTGTCAACAACTCTGATTCTTTTTCCTCTCAGAAATTGAATCAGAGTAAGTCTTTCTATTGTTATTAATGAGTTCTGAAAAGTGTGAGTCTGATGTTGTGATGTTCAGTTTTTATTTCTATTCTATTCATTCCTTCTCTTTTCAATCACTTCCTGTGCTTGTTTGCAAGTCAGTGTCTTTTGTCAAGCTATTGCCTTGATCTCTCTTTGTCTTTTATACAGTAGCTTACTTGGCTAACTGCCTGCTTGGACCAGGTGGGTGTCTATTAAAGATCTTGACAACTTATCTCAAGTCTTTACAGTTAGTGGTGCAACACTCCACCAATTCTGATTGGTGGGATGGCTCCCTGATCTTTCCACCTCATCTTGATTCCTTCCATGCAACATGCTCAACCTTCCTTCATCACCTCACTTACTCTCTTGCACCTTCTCCTCCAAGAACTTGAGGAGGTGAGAAATGGTATAGTCCTTGCTTCTGCTATTCTGAGAAGGAGAATATGCTACACCAGATCCCCCTCCCTATCTTGTTCATAAATGGAGGATGGGAGTCCTCCCACTAATTAAGAGTGGGGAACTCATTCCTATGTTTTTCCTTAAGGGGGGGGGGGGGGGAAGTGAAGTATATTGAAACATGGATGTTGACATCTGGAAAATGAGATAGTTGGTTCAAAGGAAGAAGAAAAGGGGGTGAGGTCCATCTCTAGCTGATACCAGAATTAGTTGATCATAAAGCAAATATTTTTTTAAAGACTCTTTTGTTAAAGAGACTCTAAAGCCTTTCTCATTCTAACCTTCACTAATTGAGAATTATCTGTAAGGTAGAGAGATCAAGCACCCAGAGTTTGAAAAAGTCATAGAAATCAAACTTGTAAAAAAAAAAAAAAAAAACTCTCACCTATCCTATAGACTAATTCTATTCAAACAATCTCTTCAAAAACTTTTACAAGGAATCAGCCCATTTCAAGTGCCTCCTTGAACCTGGAGAGTTCTCTAGTCTGGATCAATTTTCTCTTACCACAACTCAATTAGCTTATATAGTCTATGTTGATTGGTTTTCATCACACAGTCTTGTTCCTTTGACTTGAGCGTTACCTTATAATCTGGTGCACCTGTTTAGTAAGGTAGTAAATCTAAAAAAAATTCCTACCCCTCACCAAAAAAACAAAAAATCGTATGTACATAGGAACAAATCACTTATTGTAATTACAAGAGCAAACAGTCTGATTTGGATAAATGAGTGAAATTTATATATATATATAACATACTGGTTTTTCAAGGAATTAAATATGTAAGTTATACGTTCAATACAATTTTCCAATTTCAATAAGCATATCTCATTGCAATCATAGCACCCACCTCCTTATATATATTCCCTATCACTTTCCATATGAGACCATAAAATTAATGATATTCCAATACCTATATACTAATAATAATAAAAAAAAAAGTTTCTGATATTGGTGCAGAACTTGTTATTAAAAGAATCAACAAAAACCCTCTTCCAGTCACACACAATTTTTATTTCCCTACTCCATTTACTTATCATCTATTTTATAAATTTATTCTACCCTCTCATCTGTCATCAATCATATGAAACGGATACCATTAATGTTTTTTGGAGTAGTTTTTTTTTTTTTTAAAAAAAAAAAAAGATGAATAAATAACTTTATGTTTAAAAAGACTAGTTAGAAAAATATATATTTATATTCTTATTATTATTAAAAAAAAAAAAGAAAAAAAAGAAACCTCTTGAGAAAGTACGTGATATAAGAGATATCTAAAAATATCACCCAAAAGTGAAACGAAATCTACGAAAAGAAATTTCTTTTTTTTATACCACACACAAAAGTGTCAAGTTCACACACACACACACAGTCAATAATTGACAAAAAAAAAAAACATTTTCAGACGCGAACCCGTTGCTTTTTTGAATATCCCTCACATTCTTTTATTAGCAAACCTCTTTATTACCAATAACCATATAAAATCTTAAGCGTGAAGGGTAAATTTACTAATTGAACGATTTATATATCGTATCCTCCTCCACCAAGCCTTATTCTTGAGCGGTCATTGACGGTACACCCAAGCCACAAAGAGTATTTTCATCCTTCATAGCAAGTAGTATCACAATATTTGTAAACAACTGATCACACAGAAATACGCATCGACCCGTCGATCAAAACGAGCTCAAGTAAGCAGTGAATTAATTTTTTTGATTTTTTTTTTTAGCCTCGGTCAGAAGCTCTTTTCAGTCGAATCAGCACCCATGGCAGCCGTAGCCGCAGATCCAGCCGAGACAGCTATACGTGCGTGAACAGAAAAAGAATGGCTTGAATAAGATTTTTGTTCAGTAATGATCAAATTAAAGATAGACCAAAAAACTCTACCGTTCAAGATCCTATCCACGTATTCTGCCCCACTCCATCTCTGATGAGTAAGAACTTCGCAATTGATTCCTTTCTCCCGTCGTTGGACAAGCTCAACGTATGCCAACATGCCATCAGTCTTGAACCGTTGAGCAAGTTCAGCTTAAAAGGAAAAAAGCAAACACGTTCTCAATTTCTCAAAAAGATAGAGAAATGAGGAGGTAGAATCAGAGGAAAAAAAGGAACCTGTCATGGTCGCGGTCGAGTGAAGGCCGGCGAGGGAGATGAGCTGAAGCACGAAACCGCATTGGCCAAGTTCCCAAACAAATTCACGCAAGTCGACGTCCGAGAATCCATGTTGTGACCAATTGAAGGAAGGCGAAAGGTTGTAGACTAGCCATCTTCACTCGTCACCCATGGCCCAGAAGCATTAGTCACAAACCAAACCAAAAACAGGCAGGCCCGACAAGGGAATGAGTATGATAAGAAGAAGAAAAAAACCAAGAGAGCGTGATCGATTTAGTTTCTCAAGCTCTTTACTTGACACCACACGTCGGCAAGCCTTCCCAATGTCCGGCCCCCTACAAAAGAACTCATAGAACGCTCAACTTGTTTGGAAACCGTTCTCTCACCCTACTCGCGATCGCCCGGGCCTGTTGGAGGTCGGGTTTCTTGGTCTCTACCCAAATCAGGTCAGCATAGGGTGCAAAGTGGAGTGCGCGTTGAATGGCAGGTTCCAGCCCGCCTTGGAAGCGGTAGTAGCCCTCCCGGGTTCGAGCCAGGTGAGGATTCCAGTCGATGGTTGTACCACTTGGAAGGTAGCTGGCCGCATGTGCGGCGGCGGCGGAGTGTGAGAGGTTGTGAGTGTTGACGTGGTGGAAGTAAGAGGGGTAGGCAGATGAACCGAGGCTATGGCGTTCGAAGATACGCTCGACGGCTATGAAAATAAGCCAAAGCTAAGTGCTAATGATTCTAAAGAGCTTGATAAAGAATGACTGTGGAACGGACCTTGATCGAAGGTCATCAACTCGGCACGGTCGAGCCATCGGCGCTCAATTTCGTCAATCTCCTGCCCTGGCGCAAGACGCTCCTCAGCTTCGATGATTTCCTCCACCAACGAGAGTCTACCGGGCTGGGATCCTTCGACGCCAAGTATGAACCGATGATCACGCGGGTCATGATCAGAACTTATCAGTCTCGAACTCTCAGCATCCGTGCGCGCGATCAGTAGGCTATCGAGGCCCATGATATCCCACTGCATTCGTGCTGCACGCAGCCGGCCCAGATGGTCACCTGTCGGCACGAGCACCTTCCCAGCTTGATGGCCACACTTTTTCCCCCCGTGTAACTGATCCTCGAAATGTACCCCCGCCGCTCCCGCTTCCCCAAAAGCCTTCGCTAGCTTCATGACCGAAGAAAGTCCGCCATGACCTGTGTCACCATCGGCAACGATTGGTCTCAGTTGATCTCGTCCCGGTAAAGTCTTTGGGCCTAGTTGACATTGTGCATCCCATTGCTTTCGGTCGTGGAGCATCTGAGCCTTCGCCAGTCGACGCACCTGAGCTGGTACAGCCGTATAGGGGTAATCGGCCAAATCAGGTCCAACCTCGTCCGATCCTGATACGAACGTGCTAGATGTTGCCCAACCGCTCACGTAGACTAGTGGAAGGTGAGCAGCCATCTGAGATTGTTGGACCGGGTCTAATGCGCCCATCGTCAGCAAGGGGCGTCCAGTGGCATTGGCGGTGGTGAGCTGGTCAAAGAGCGTGCGAGCCATCAAGTTTGGATATGAGTTTGATTCGACGGGCAGTGTGCCGCGCTTTGAGGCTATCAGGGAAGCTGGATAAGAACGCTTGGTGGTCTGGAAACGTGGGCTGGCGAACCATTTGCTGATCGACTCGGTCAGCTCGTTCAGCTGAGTTTGGTGAGTAGAGCCCGAAGCCATGGAGACTGAGGAACGGCGAAGATGGAGGAGGGAATTGAGGACGGACTGAGGTCGAGAGTGAGAGCGAGAGCGAGTAGACAGGGACATGGTCAAGGGAAGGAAGTGTCAGGAGTGGAGCCTCAACTCGGCCTGAGACCACATCGAGACTTTCGCTGGCAACATTAATGACATCGGCAGGTCGACATCTCAGGCTCTCGTTACAGTCAGAACCAGCGAGAGTACAATTTATCCATGTCTGAGAACAGACCATTTTCCAAGGAAGCAAGACACCCTCAAAGCATCCCATTCGTACAAGGCAAGAACAAATGGATTCCCACTCAATCAAACACAATCTTCTTTCCCATCGGTACTGTCTTGGCTAAGGCTTCCTGCTGTTTCACCTTAGCCTCCCAGCTAGGATGGACAGCTTTACGCTCACCCATCGGGGCCAGGTTGGGGTTCAAAGGCACACCCGGTTTAGAGAGTGGCACAGTGGGTGGTGTTGGTACTGGTCGTCGTTTGGCTGCAACTTTTTGAAGATGTTTCGCACCCTTTCCAAACTTTTTCTCCCAGATCCTAACAAATGAAGTCAAAGAATAGAAGATGTAAGGTAAAGAGCGGAGGGGGCGGATATGAAGGACCAAGGAGGCAGACGGACACGTACGCTCGACGTGCACGTTGGCCGCGACGGTTCTTCCGGCCCATCTCGCGCTCAAGGCGGTCATAAACTGGATCTTCAACACTACTTGCATCCGAGTCCCCACAGACGTATCCAACATTAAGAGAGGGGAGAAAAGTGGAGGTCGACGGTCGACGGCCTGATGGTGGTACGTCCCAAACTTGCCCCTCCTCACCTTCCGACGACTCAACTTCACAGTCCTCAGGCCGAGCCAAGTCGCTCGAGACAATGACCGTTTCTGGCTGTTCGCGAGACTTGCCCTTCGACAATTGGCTGGAGAGCTTTATTTTATTGGATTTGGGAGATTGTGGTGGCCTGAGTGGTTTCTGGATTTCTTCTTCACTGCTGCTTTCGTCATCGTCACTTTCTGCCTCGTGTTCTCTTGCCACCTGTCGGTTTGACATGCGCTGATGTTTCACACGCTCATCGGCAGCATCCTCATGATCACTAAGATTATCTTCTGATTCAGAAATATGTGTACCAACTGGTCTTCCACCACTGAGACCTACAAGCGACTTCGAAGGGTCAACCAAGGTAGTTCGAAGCCGGTCAATCTCCCCGGCTATCGTCTTGGTCAGCTGCTTGTTACTCGACAACTTGTTGGCTACACGTCCGCTAAGAGCTTCTGAAGGTGGTAAGTGTAGAGGGATAGGCGGGGAAAGTTTGGCTACACGAAGTGTTAGGATCTGACGTGCAAAGGTTGATGCGTCGATGGCCTAAGAAGCAAGAAGTAAAGGCATGAGTATTAGGATTGTTAGAGATATGGCACTAAAATTCAAAAATGATTTACTTTGATCTCTTCAAGATCCGCTTCAAGTAAAGGTATCTGATTTGAATCTAATTTCGAATTGACTCCCAACGCTTTCCCATCCCTGAGGTTGAGAGGAGATAAGTTTGATGTGAGACTGGTCAAGGATTGCAGATAAATCATCAAAACAACTGACCTAATTCGTTTAATCTTACGCACAAGATGCTGTAGTTCGAATGTTTTCGCCTTCTTGACTGCTCGAGAGACTTGTCGAATAGCTTTGTTCTGAAAGTATGAGCGAGATCAGATACATTAAACAGGAAAGAGAGAAAAAAAAAATCTTTCTCTATTCTAGCAAAGTAATCGCTTACGAGGGCATATGTAGTTTGTAAGTCAATTTCTTCATCCAACTTTTGACGCTTAAAATGTAATCGATTCATAATTATTGGGCTACTCGTCGGTAAAAATAAAAATAAAAATTATAAAATATTTTGGTGACACTGTTCTTTTCAACTGTTTTCATGAATTCTTAATGTTCAGCTTCAAAAATTTTCCACCCCGAGATAGCCTTTCGTTCGGGAAGACCCACAGCTCCCGCGGGTAAAGAAGGACATACACTTATGTAGTTTAAGGTTTTTTGTGACACGAAGGGGGTAATTTAAACATATAAGCCTTAGGTGGCCTAACTTAACAAAGTCCCTTACGTTCCCGGGGACAGGGGCCAATGTGAATTGGGTATCTGCTTGTCAAGGGTTACCCATACCAGTTGTATGCAAGATTGGCCCCAACCTGGCTTGCAAGCTTTGAGGACCAGGTCAGAAAATATTCAAACCATTTTTTGGTGTAGACCTGAAGGCACGATGGCTCTGGCATAGAGCAGAAGAATACTATGGACCAGGCAGCAGAGTATTTTCTGAATCCTAACCATGCAAAGTCCTGACAAATGACACTGCTGCTGAGATGAAAATGAAGAATTAATTTGATTTGGTTTGGCCTAAACCTAGCTGTGCGCCTAAGACCTGGGGGTGGCAAATGTGAGCAACGCTAGATAGATGTGCTGCCTTTAACCACTGGGCTATCTAGTCCTTTTCAATGTGATGGCTCCTGTGTAGGAGGCAGCAAACAACCCTTGCGATATGGTCTGGACCACAATTGGAGACAGCATAAAACATGCAAGAGTAAGGGTGTTGGATCACTTTAGCATGGAGCAGATTATAGAAACATCAACAGTGAAGCCACCTTGAATCTTGTATATTTATATATCTATATACAATATGTGACAGATTGAGGGGAAGATTTATCCAGGTGTAGTATATCTTACAACGCTCTCTTTTAAAACTTTCTCAAGCTAAAGAAACAAGTTAGAAATCCCAATGTGCCAAAAAAGAAATAAACACCTAGTTAGATTTCTATGAACTCTGAAACATAGCCACCAAAAAACAAAAATACACATACCGCATTAGCTACTTTAACATAATTACTACCTTCAGCATTATAAGTACGACAATTTTCAAACATTAAATTAGTATCGAATAAAAAACTTTTTAAATCAGGATATAAATTTGAATCTAATTTTAATTCAATGGTTTCTAAGTCCATAGGTGATTTTATTACATCATAGTAATCTGTAACTTCTTCCGCATTGACAGGTTTTGCAAATGGCCAAGCAGATGCAGAATTTTGCATATCAGTTAATAAATGTCTCATTATGTTATAATCTGGTGCTCTTGGTTGTCTTCGAGTTCTAGAGGTATCAAAAAAAAAAGGTTTTCAATTGAGGAGAGAAGTAAGAATGATGATAAAATAGATTGGGATTAAACTCACAGTTTGTCCATCTCGGGTGTCCAACCGGATTCCTTTAGTCCAGGTACTTGGGTTGGGTCTAGTGTCGGATGATCAGCTTGTTTAAAGATCTCAAGACCTTTATGAACAACGTGAGATTGAGAGACTAATTTGATTTTGCTTTGTATTGCCTTTACGTGAAGAGAGACAAAGTTGAAAGTCAGTCAATGACTTGAGAGAGCACGATGATGAGGAGGAGCGGGGGACGAAAGTGAAAATGCTTACAGCCTTTTGTTTAGCGAGTATAAAAGGTACCTCAAGGTACATGATCCGTGGTAACATTGCGCACTGTGAGTTTCAACAGAAGGATTATTCGAGTTGTTGAGTGACTTGATCAATGTATCATGCTCAAACAAGGTGGAATTCCTTACATACATGCATGATAGTCCCGCCTTCATAATCTTTTATATAACCAGCCCAAACTGATCTATCGAGTACCACATCTTTAGTGAAACCTTGTTTTTTGAAATAACCAATCGCATAATTATCTGCATAAGTTAAGAAGTGCATACAAGTGGTAGATTGTTTTACATGATCTTTCAAATGATTCATTAAATGTGAACCATAACCTTTAACTTGTTCTGTACTTGTGATAGCACAGAATACGATTTCAGCGAAACCTCTTGATTCGAATGGTCTATAAGTTATACCTCCTACTACTTGTAAACCTCTTTTGACTATAGCTAAAGAATGATGATCTCTTGAGAAGACAAGTCTCGCAATGTATTCCCTTGGCATCTTTGGTAATTGTCTTTGAAAAAGATCTTTAAGACCAGCTAGTATGATTGATGAATCAGGTGCTCCATCGTTTGTGACGACGACGAATCGAATGATATTTTGTTGTTCTTCTAATACCGCTGGTTTAGGTGCTGGTATGGGTTCGATGGATTCCAGTTCGTCTGGATCTGGTGGGATCGTTGAGATGAGTGAAATTGAGTGGTCATCTTCAGATTGGTGGTGGTGGTCTAATTTGAGTCTTTTGTGGTCGTTCATGGTCATCTCTCTCTCTGTGTGTGTGTGTGTGTGGCTGTGCACGCAGCGAGGTTTGAGTTAAAACTGAACAGACCTAACTTAAGCCTGAATTAAAACTGAATAAACTAATGAGACGCAACTTAAGCCGAGTTTTAGACTGGATCTCCATCTCGAATTCGGTTTTGGTCAGTTTCATCATCAAACACAAATCAAACCATGGACGAATTAAAGAAATTGAAGGTGTAAGTTGGTTTTTTTTTTTTCTTGTTTCCAGTCATTGAACCACAACCCCTTTTAATATTTATTTGTTTGTTTATTTATTGAATTATAGAACCCAGTTAAAGGTACACCACCTCATCCTCAATTCTTCAGCTTATCTCTCTCATTTAAATTGACTCGTCTCAATCTCTTGGACTCACCCAGGAACGTCTCAAGGAACTGGGTCTATCGCTTACTGGAAAAAAGGATGAGCTCATCCAACGCATCCTCGATCACGATCATCAAACAGCGGAACAGCCTTCTGTTTCACTCGATCAACAAACTAACCCTCCGTCGCCTCCACCAACAATACCACCCCTCACACCTCCGCCTCCCGAACTTCAAGAACTACCCCCATCAAAGCGTGTCAGGATCTCACCTGCTTTGGCAACTGAACCCAATGGCCACAACGGCGTCAATGTCTCTGAACCTGCGCAAGGCCAGCAAGAAGAAGAAATAGTAGAGGAGGAGGAAGATGACATGAGTGATTTAGAGGCTGGGCCCACACTCGCTGTTGGGGGAACAGGCTCAGACCTCTATTTGGATACTGTCAACAGGGATATGCTCGACTTTGACTTTGAACGTCTCTGCTCTGTCACGCTCTCCAATATCAACATCTATGCCTGTCTCGTCTGTGGAAAATACTTTCAGGGTCGAAGTCGAACTAGTCCCGCCTATGCACATAGTATAGGTTGCGATCACCATGTTTTTATCAACCTTCAATCCGAGAAGGTCAACTCAACTCAATCACTCGTTATCTCAATCGTTTACCATCAGCTGATCTCCTTGATCTGATCATCAGGTTTACGTACTGCCAGATGGATATGAGGTATCTGACCCTTCATTGGACGATATCAAGTACCTACTCAATCCCACCTTCACGCCTGAGCTCTTACGCCGGCTCGACGCTGGCCTTCACCCACCCGCCTTTGACCTTCACGCTACCTCTTACCTCCCCGGTTTCGTAGGCCTTAACAATATCAAAGCCAATGACTACCTTAATGTCGTAGTTCATGCTCTCGCTCACGTACCCCCTTTACGTGATTATCTGATCTGTCGAGCCTCAGCGACAGATAGTGAGTTGGTACGAAGATTTGCGACCTTATTACGTAAACTTTGGAACCCACGCGCTTTTAAAGCGCAAGTAAGCCCTCATGAGTTCGGACAAGAAGTTAGCACTAGATCTGGAAGAAGATTTAGACTTACAGAACAAGCTGACCCATTAGAATTTCTTGGTTGGTTACTTAATACGTTACATAGTGATCTTGGAGGATCAAAAAAAGTAATAGCAGGATCACCTACAAGTATAATAGATGCAGCTTTTAGAGGCGAAGTGAGAGTGGAAGAACATTCGATTTTAACTAGACCAGATACAGGAGAAGTAGGACAAAAACCTAAATTTGATTTAGGTGTAGAAGTCAATAAAATTAAAAGACCTTTTTTATTTCTAACTATCGATTTACCACCACCACCTGTCTTTCAAGATTCAGTACAAAAAAATATTATACCACAAGTTAATTTATCACAAGTCTTATCAAAATATGATGGTACAAGTATAATTGAAAATTCTGGTAAATTAAAAAAACATAAATGTACAAACTTACCACCATATTTAATTTTGCATATCAAAAGATTTACATCCAATAATTTTGTAGAAGAAAAAAATCCTACAATCGTTAATTTTCAAACTCATGATATCAATATGCAATCTTATACAGATGAAATAGAGACTGAAACCTTAAACTTAAATTATGATTTGCTTTCAAATATCACTTATTTCTCTGTTGCTGGTACTGCAAAAGAAGAATCACAATGGAAAGTTCAAGTACATACTAGACCAGATATCAAAGGTGAAGAAAAATGGTTTCAAATTCAAGATTTAATTGTAGAAGAAGTTAATAGACAAATGGTCTTTTTAGGTGAAAGTTACATACAGGTATGTTTTTTTTTCCCTGGCTTTTTGTAGGTAGAAGTAGTCTAGATTGATTAGTTATTCATTTGGTACTTTTTTTCATATTTTTTTCTTTCTTAGGTTTGGGAAAGGAAAGGAATCCCAAATAAATTAGAGTTTAAAAAACCTGATGTAAATTTATCAGATATCAAAAATAAAAATAAAAGTAAAGCTAAAAAAGTAATGACAAACATTTGAGAACTAATACTATTACAGTGACCATAAGTTTAATGAAAGTAATGATTGAGATTTCAAGTTATAACTTGATCAAACAAAGCCAAAAAAAAAAAACAGTTAAATTTTTTTCAAATAGTATTATGATAAAAAATACTCTCATGAGTTTTATATTAAACTTGAATAAAAGTTTAAAGATTTTTTTGTGAGAGGGTGTGAGTGTTTGAAATCCAGTCCAAAGAAGGTAAGAACTATATACAGAATAAAAACTAAAAAAATAAAAAGGTTTATGTGATTGTTGTATATATATATGTAGAATAGCAGTCCTCCTTCAAGTATATATTATTTTACTTACTTATATATATAACACACTCTTCTGTAATTGAGCACCCCCAAAAGAAATTCTAGGAAAACCCTGTTTTTTTCTTTTCTTTTCTTTCTTTTTTTTTTGTATGTGTATGTGTGTCAAAGCAAAGTGTATTACAGAAAAAAAAAAATCCAAATCTACTCCTCTCAAAGTTTGGCCATAAAGGTGTTTACAATTATTTTGGGGATTGATGGGAAAAAAGAGAGAAAAAAAAAAAAAATCAAAGTGATTTATGTGTATCAAATGATTTTCTGATTTCAAACATTATTGGATGATAGCAGTCAATTTATAAAAAAAAGAATAAAAGAAATTTTGAAAAACTTACTCTGCAATCCCTTACTGCTTCATCAAGTGTAATTCCACCAATAAATTCAAATACAAGAGCAGTATCATGATATCAAGGTATGAGACCCAAATATTTAACTGAAAACATTTGACTTGAGCTTCTTGTTGAATCTTTCCAAGTTAGTATATCAATTTCTTCGCTAATGTTGAGTTCAATCAATTTATTTACACAATTTCTAACTTTAGGAAAAACTTTAATAGTAACTAATTCTTGATTTAAAAGACATTTTGCTAAAATGAATTTATTACTTGATTCTTTTGATAAATATTTGATCATTTTAATTTGAAAGTTGTAATATTTATCAAAGGAATCAAGTAATAAAGTCATTTTAGCAAAATGTCTTTTAAATCAAGAATTAGTTACTATGAAAGTTTCTCCTAAATTTAGAAATCCTGTAAATAACTTGATTGAACTCAACCTTAGAAAAGAAATTGATATACTAACTTGGAAAGATTCAACAAGAAGCTCAAGTCAAACATTTTCAGTTAAATATTTGGGTCTCATACCTTGATATCATGATACTGCTCTTGTATTTGAATTTATTAGTGGAATTACACTTGATGAAGCAGTACAAGAACCAGATGTGGACAGTATGAGTTAGGTTTCAAACACATCTCACACACCAGCTTGGCTGGGCAGTCTAGCCTAATACCCAAGGGCATGGGATAACGATTTCGGGGGGCAGTGACACCCGCAAGAGCTCCTCGAAAGGTCACGTTGAGCTCCAGGGGTGGAGAGGCTCCAACTGGTCTCAGGAAAAGACCTTTGGGAGCTTCCAGTGTCCAGAAGCTCCGACGGCTCTGGGGATGAGGTTCCCAGCAGCTTCGGAAAGCCCAAAGGTCCTCAGGAGACTGTACAGAGGTTCTCCAAAGATTGCAAGGTCTGAAGCTTCTACGCAGCTTCTCCGGAGATCCGTGTGAGGAATCGACTCAGGAGCTTCTGAAAAGATTAGCTACCAAGGGAGACCTTGTCGTAGTGTAGGCAGAAAGCGCAAGTCTGGCCATATCTAAAGCAGCGAATACAATATTTGTTGATGTTCTCGAGCTTGCGGTAGATTTCACGTACAAGTATCACGTCTTCGTTCGAGTCTTCAACATTTAACACTTCTTCTGTACTCATCTTAGCAGTAGGTCTCGGTGTTGGTGGGGAGGGATTCTGTGGAGGGGGTTTTTGCAACATAATGTCGGATAGTCTCGACAGTTTCAGATCGCTAAGCCAGACTGATATATTGTCATCGTTGCTCGGTGAGTCAGGTGAAAGGGTGGGGTCTCTTGCTCTGGTTGTAGCTGTGTATATTCTCCTGTGCATAATATTGGGGTTTGTGGGCGTGTGAAACAATTGGTCAAATGACCCTTCTGGCATTAAGCTCAGTCCATCGTTCGGTTCCTCTTTCGCGCTTTGCTTTTCTTTGAGCGAGTGCTGTACAGGCATCAGTCTTATCTTGTGTTCATACCAGGCTAAGGCAAGATTCTTGCTAACTTCTGGTGGCTAATCAGAGGTAGCGCGAACTCATAACCTAAAGCAGCAAATACGTATACTCTGGATGTCAGCGGCGGAACTTCGGGATCCGGAAGGGGAGTGGACTTCAACATTGATGAGGTGGAAGTCCCTCCGTTCCGGGTTTAAACCCCTACTGGTAACTGTGCTGCAGTCGTGACATCCTGGTGACACCCCTGTCCACAACAGTATCGTTGTAGGAAACTATTAACAAGGTTTAGTTTAGGCCCCCAATACCGTCCTAAAGTTGGGTTTGATGCGGCAAAAGGTGTCAAAAATCTGCATCAACCCATGTTTTAAGCACATACACAAGGGAATTTGTCGCTTATGCAGCAAATCCCCTTGCCAATTGCTTGACATTCAAGCTCACACCCGGGCCCCCTACACCCCGGGAGTGTTTCCAGGTCAAGTTCACATCAGAAAAATATTGCGGGGAGGATTTACGGTGGGTTGACGTACATAAAAATCAGGCACTCCCAGCGCAACCAAGCCTCATGCAGCCGTTACAGAGGCAAATGTGTGCGCCTCTAGCTTAGAATTAGGTGGGGAGCATGTGGTGATAAATCACAGGGCCCCACCATCTCAGTAAAGGATGTGGGTGTCACCTGCTCTTGACAGTATGTTCAACGCTCAGATCACCACCCCTGCACACCAGTTCCACCAAACCTCAACATGGAGCACTACCTCACTCCACCTCAAGTCTCACATGGCCCTGCCCTTCCACTCTACCATCTTCGCATGCCATCCCAACCCAGGCTTGTGGTAGATATCAGGTCAGGTGCTTGTAGGACCCTTGGCAACCTAA
>MU167241.1:355429-366752 GCA_015951145.1 Cronartium quercuum f. sp. fusiforme G11 | reverse complement strand
ATTTGAAAGTGATGAGTTGATGTGAAGTAATCGATTGATTTGAAAGCGATGAGATGAGATCGATTTGAAAGTGATGAGTCAATGTGAAATAATCAATTGATTTGAAAGCGATGAGATGAGATTGATTTGAAAGTGATGAGTTACTGGCAGTCAGCACGTCCATCCAAGGACAAGCTGACTGTACAGTGGTCAACGTGTGGGTTTGCGGGACATGACCAGGCCTGTGGGCAAAGCCAACGGGTCTGACAATGTCCCCCAGGCCCTTGTGATCAACAGGTGTAGGCCAGGTCGGCCGGCCATTGAACAGGCACTGGTCAGGTGGCGGTGTATATGACAGGAGGTTCACTGCCACCTGACGGGTCTCCAACCGCACTTCTGGTTGCGTAACACCCGCCACAGTGGTGCATGCAGTTGACGTACATAATTTTCACTTGTGTTTTAGGTCCATTCACCCAAATACGCCTCCGTGGTGTAATGGGACCATAGAGCAGGCTCTGGCCCTGGCCCCCTTAAGCCGGGCCTGCCACGGACTGGCCTCGTTATGATGGGGCAGCCACGGAGCGCCTCGGGCCTGCCCTAACTGGAGGATACATCCAATTTAAAGTCCGAAGGTCCCTTTCATGCAAGTTATGATGCAATTTGGACAGGAATGCATATACTTGTGCATCTGGCTTCCTTTCAGTCATCATCCCCACTGTGTATCAGCATGCCAACAAATACCTTGTACCCCGCCTGCACCCGCCTGGATTTATCAGTCCTTTCTCCTCGATATTCAGGATGAGGTGAATTCATACCTTACTGCCCCAATTGCGTATAAAAATACCCATATACTTGATTGGTGGCGACTTAATGCCACTCAATTCCCTAATCTTGCCATTGCTTCTCAGGCTATCCTTGCCATTCCTGCCACCAGTGTTCCTAGTGAGTGCACTTTCTCAGCTGGCGGTCGGATCTGCAACAATCTCCAAGGGTCTCTCAAAGCTGGCACCATTGCGGCACAGGTGTGTCTTCAATCCTGGCTCAATTTTTTCGATTCTTCCGGTATTTGATCCCTCAATAAACTTTCAAAGCCTGCCTTTCCATTTTTGTTGTTATCTGTTATTGTAAGATTGCTGTTATTTGAAAACGGTCTGATTGAAACAATCGTTGTCAAAACTATTTATACATTTTGAGCCTGAGTTACAAAAAGAAAAATTGTGAGAATCGTTTCAAAAAGAACAATCCTGAGAATCGTTTCAAAAAACCGAATCAAAGTTATTGGTGTTCACCTCACCCTCATGACCGAAATTACGAAGAGAGTCAGCTTCCCTTAGATGGAGGCCCTCTGGGGCTGCCCGGGGCGCCCCTAGGGGCCAGCGCTCCAGGGCCGATGCCTTCAAAGCCTGGGGCAAGGGCTTAGGGCGCCCTGGGCTTGCCCAGCCCCGGGTGTGAGCGTGACTTGACATACGCTGCTCGTTGTATCCTCAAACTCCCGACCGGACCGGGAGCTTAAAAGGTCAATCTGTATCATGCTCGGTATCACTCCCGGCTTCTATTTGGAAGAAGTTTGTGGGTTGAACCTGTCCCAAAAGGTTTGGTTTGACCCACCTTTCACTGGGTCAGCATGACCTGGCAAGAGCTGTGAGATGGGTGTGCCATGACCCCTCGGTGACATGATCACTGGGCTGCACCTGGCCTTTCCTGCTTTTGCGTTCCATCTTCATCTGCTTCAAATCGGTATCAGTGTTGATGTCCAATTCCGACCGGCCGTCGTTTTTTCACCTTATGAACCCCGGCCTGCATTGAGTGGTCCCGGAGGAGGCCCAACTGGGTAGGAGCATGTTGGTGGTGATATCGAAAGGAGGACCGGCTGGGTTGTCGGGTGGTGGGGTTCAAACGATTGACATCCCCAGCCCAAAGTGAAAGGTGGCTTGAAATGTGATTCAAGCTGTTGGGCATAGTCTGTGATAGGCCTCAGGCGGGTTCCTTTCTGACGGCTTGTGTATCCAACGGATACATTATACGGCTAGGTTTGAGTTTTCTGCCTACTGCTCTTGTACTTTGAATTTATTGGTGGAATTACACTTGATGAAGCAGTAAGGGATTGCAGAGTAAGTTTTTCAATATTTCTTTTATTCTTTAAAAATCACAAAAAATTATACTTTATCAGATATTTGTTGATGAGGTTCACATTTTTTTTCTTTCTTTCTAATGGGCTTGGAATAATACTTTCTAGAATAAACTATTAATCTTGCTGTAAAAACTCTTACCGTCTTCCCAAAATTTAGCCAAAAAAAATCTTGCAAATTGGCATGCAGTATGTTGAGATAGGTAGGTACAAGAATTCATGTAGTGCAAGGGTTGGGTCAGAGTGTACGTAGGATGGGATTGTACGATATACCGCCCTCTCTATGAAGGTTCGAAGTATGAAAACTCATGAATTTTTTAAATGTACAAAACTTTCTTCAAACTGCAAGTTGTGAGACTGGACATGCCCTCTAGGTAGGTATTCGAAGTTGAGCTCACCATCAGCATCAATTCCCTCTATATTATTGGGTTTAGCCTCCGTCCGAGCATCAAGATTTTGATCAGTATGTACCGATCGCTGACTCGTTCTCCCGAGTCAGCTTGATCTTGTTTTTTTGAGCCAAATCTATTTTTGTTTCATAAGACTTAGAGAGGATGAAGGGTTTGAGAAAGGATCAACTGAAAAGGGGCAGTTCAAAAAGAAAGGAGCGTTACAAGTGTTATAGCGCTGTTTAGATAGGGTGCATTAGTGTCATGAGTACTGATCATCGCAGCGCCTCCAAACAGAAACAGATTGAGAATAATATGAACGTGAGTTTTATAATCTCGCTAAAGGTTCTCCACGGTCACTCTCAATCACTGCCCGTCTAAAAGTCAGATGGAGAGCGTGAGGGTGATTGAAAAGTCGTTCTAGTCTTTTGAAAGCGATGAAGATGAACGAGGCAGAGGATGTTGAATTGACGAACTACCTCACTTTCTTTGGTTCACCTATCGATCCGATGGATCAGTTGTATATATCATCCACCCTCTTTACTGATCTCGATGATGGGTCAACTAGTTTGGGTTTGTGTACTACAGCATCACAGCTACCATCTCATGTCCTCCACGAACCCATCAACCCACGTACAGGCGCCAATCTCGTATATAAAACCTAGCATTTCATGGCCAGAATCACCTCCTTCCCTATCGTCCAAGCATAAATATCGTAATCAATCAGCATTTTTTTCTTTTGTCTGATCAAGAAAACAACCCTTTGATAGCTTACATTTTATTCTAAATTCATTAGTTTTCTTAAAAGTTTATTCCAAATTTTTTAAAAAAAAATCATGTTAAAATTGAAGAATATCATTCTTTGCGCTCTATTTTTAACTTTTTTGATCGATCAATTGATTTCGGTACCATCTGGTACTATTTCATCAAATTTAAATGTTCCTAGTTTGATAAGTAGAAATTTTGATCCAGTAGAATTAAAAGACGACGGATTTAAGTTACTCGAAAATGAAGAACAAAAAAAATCTGGGACAGAAGCTTTAGTGAGTCTTTAATCCTATCTTTTTTTTTTTTTTTCTCATTTTCTCATTTTCTTCTCATAACGGTCAATAATTTTCTGATTTGTTTGTTGTGGGTTTTCATAGTCCGCTGAGGAAGACGAGAAAAATGAGGTAAGTTATTTTTGAATAATATTATTATTACTTTTTTTCGAAAAATTCTGGATATCTTTATGGTAATTTTTTTAAAATCAGAACCGCGCTGATATCTCAAATTATTAAATCCCTCTCTTCCTCAGCAAATGAAGCAAAAGCGTTTTGTGAAATATTTTGGCAAGATCGTGAGTATAAGTTGATCAATCAAAACAAAAAAAACTCATCTTGGACCTCCTTTACTTTACCTTTTATACTAGTCGAACTAAAGCTCACACAACTGTTTTGATTTATTCTCCAGGCTGAAAAGAGAAAGCGTTCCGATGATGAAGACGAAACACACGAGCATGCGACAATAGAGGTCGTAGCTGCGAGTGCAGGGGTTTTGAGATCTGAAGCAGTAAGTTGATTATTCCAAAAAACATCCTTGGCCTTCTTTCATACTAATCGAACTAAACAAAGCTCACACAACCGTTCTGATTTCTTTATCCAGGCCGACAAGTGAAAGTAAAATTCTTTTCAGGCTTTTTCAGCATCAGCCTGATGATGTTCACCCAGGAACCATAAATATTTAATAAAAAGAAACCCTGCAAATCCAAGTGTGAGGAGGCAAGGTCGTGATTTCATTTTTTTTTTTCCTCTTTGATTTTGTGTTTATATTATACTGGTTGTGTTGATCATGCCTTTCATGTTTGACTCGAATCTCTTTACTGTCCCATTTCTTTTTCTCTCTCTCTCTCTTTTTCTTGTCCTTCTCCTCTTTCTCCTTGTGCACGCCTCTACTCATGTATATGAAAAGTGATTTGATTCGTGTATGATGGCTCAATGCAAATTGTTCTCTTGGTTTGTCTGAAAAAAAAAGAATAAATGTCCTCTCAACTCCCAAGTAATTCAAGCGAGCTTGTAAGGTGGGTTCTGTTGGGACACTGTCCAGACAAGCATCGAGTTATCAGGGCACTTGTTTTTCACCCCTGAGCTTGTTAGTCTTCAACTCACTCAAATCACCTGCTGAATCAATCAAAGCCAAGTGGCTCACTGTCCAACAGACCTGGTCCGAATGTTACTTTAGAAACATAGGTAGTTATAACCTTCATTTTGGCTTCAACCCTTACAAATCTTTTGATATCTGATGTAAATCTGTCAGTCTAAACACAAACAAAAGACCAGTTCAAAAAGACGATTTCCATTACCAGAGAATAAACTTCAAAAATCAAGATCCACGTTCAGCTAAATTTGCTCGAGGGCATGCCCGAATTCAAATCTAAACAGATTTCATATCATTCGTACTCGACTCCAAAAACAGTTCTTCATCTCTCTACTATAATCGTACAACGAACTCGCATGAGTTTGCCCTGCCACGTATGCGATTTACGCTCCTCAGGAATGCGGAGAAATCCCCCAGACCGATCGAAGGACCAGTGTGAATAGAATAGAATTTCTCAACAGGTTTTACATCCTTCAAACTTGATCGGATTTTGATTCGTATCTCCTGAGAGTGTTGGTCGAGGTTGAGGAGGTGGACCTGAAGGATTAGACACAGGTTGAAGTGATTCAAGGTAAACTTGTCGACGACGTTGTTCATTTAATTCTTCATCTCTTGCCATCTGTTCCCTCCTTTTACGAACTCTTTCATCGTCCCTCAAGACTCCTTGATACATAGCCTACCATGAGAGATGATTAGAGAGATCAAGTCAGATAGATTTTCGTCTAGCATACCATACTTTCAAGATTGATTTGACTGACATCTCTTTCGGATAGCTGCATCAGATGAACCCCCCAGACTGTCAGACCGGTCAGGACGGAGGTTCCCGCAAATGTTAGTTTGGCGAGCCTTGACATGGTAACTTGAATTGAACGTTGGAGGAGGTCCCTGGTCAATGGACGGTGGACCGACCAATCGGGGCCATCGAAAATCGAATGGCAGGACCAGTCCAAAGATTGTCGTCATGGCAGGTTAGTAGCATAGTGTACGGTCATAAAATGCTAGTAGGTGGACTGGATTGCTACTATCGACCTCTTGATTCCTATCCAAATACTCAGAAAAAGTCACCGAGAACTACAACCATCCAACGACATTCGACCATCTTACAAATAACAAATAACAACATTGATACACAAACCAGTCTGGAAACTGGTCCAGACTAAGCCATCTCTGGGACGATGACAGGTCAACTGATATAATCTCACTCATCTTTATTTAAACCAAAAAAGAAAAGAAAAAAGAAACAGGAAATCAAATATACTGACCGATCGATCAATTGTTTCAAACTCTTCTAGATATCTACTCTGGTTATAATTATGATGATGCTTATGCGTCGCAATCTCAAACTAATGGAAATCATCAAACTCAACATGATTTAATGGATCATGATCCAGACGCGTCAAATACTATCACACAAGAAGATTGTTGGCAAGTCATTACGGCTTTCTTTAATGAACGTAATCTAGTCAGCCAACAAATTTCATCATTTGATGGATTTGTTAATACTACTATGCAAGAACTGGTGGATGAAACTGGTTCATTAGTATTAGAGCAATCAATGCAATATACCGATAAAGCTGGTGATCTCACTGTCAGTCAACCTTGGAACTTTGACATCATCTCAGTTATCCTAATCAATTCACCTTAACTTACAAAGGAACTCTTTCTCAATCCATCTTTCTTTTAATAGAAACGCTATGAGATCACCTTCGGTCAAATTTACCTATCACGTCCAACTATGACTGAATCAGATGGTACAGTATCTCCCATGTTCCCTAACGAGGCTCGTCTTCGAAATCTCACGTACGTGATCACAACTTCTCGCTCACCAGAACTATACTCAACTAATACGCTTCTTATCATCATATCTCTTAGATATTCGGCTCCGTTGTATGTTGATATGAGCAAGTCCAACAAACTCGCGACCGGAGAATTTGATGATGTAACAGGTGAACAGATTTATATCGATGATGACATCGATAACCCCGATAAAACTCCTTCTCAAATTTATATTGGCAAAGTAAGTCAATCACCTCTAACACGTAAATCTCAAAAAATAAGAATAAGAATGATTATCAAAGCGTACTAATTTTTCCCCTCTTACTTGACTTATCATAGGTTCCAATCATGCTTAGATCAGAATTCTGTATTCTGGATAAGTTGGATGATGCTTCTCTCTATGAGCTCAATGAATGCCCATTTGATCAAGTCAGTCAAATTTTCAATATCATTCGTCTGATCTTTGATCTCTAAACATCGACTGGGAATTACTCATCGCTACGTTCGATTGTTGATTTGATACTCTGTTTTGAGATGATTCGATCAGGGAGGATATTTTGTGATCAACGGTTCCGAGAAAGTACTGATCGCTCAAGAACGTATGGCAGCCAATCACGTCTATGTCTTTGCCAAGGCTGCACCCTCGCCTATCTCATTCCTCAGTGAAATCAGGAGTGCGGTTGAGAAGGGTAGTAAGACGGTGAGCACGATGCAGGTGAAGATGTTTGGTGGCCACAAAGCCGAGAAAGCTGTTAGTAGATGATTCCTCTCGCTCGCGACATATTGCTTGTTTCTTATGATGATCTCAATCCACTTGTGTTATCTTTGATAGGGGGGAGGGGCTACGATCAAGACCACCCTACCTTATATCAGGAACGATATTCCCATCGTCGTCGTCTTCAGAGCGCTCGGGATCATTCCCGATAAGGACATTCTCAGTCATATTTGTTATGATCGGAATGATATCGAAATGCTCGAGATGCTCAAGCCCTGTCTAGAAGACTCATTCCCAATCCAAGAACAGGAAGTGAGTGCGGAGGTCTATCGAACTTGTAAACCAGTCGACCTATACGCACACATGCCTGATTGTTCCATCAGGTCGCGCTCGACTTTATCGGTCGTCGAGGTACCGCTACCGGCCTCTCACGCGAGAAACGATTAAAGTACGCCGAAGAGATCCTCCAAAAGGAGATGCTTCCGCACATCTCAATGTCCGAAGGCCAACAGGGTAAGAAGGCCTACTTCTTTGGTTATATGGTTCACCGACTCTTGTTGGCCGCCCTCGAGCGGCGTGATTTGGACGATCGTGATCATTTCGGGAAAAAACGCCTCGATCTGGCTGGACCTTTGTTAGCGGGTTTGTTTCGAATGTTGTTCCGGAAATTAACTAAGGATGTTTACAGACATCTACAGAAGGTTCGTTCGTATCTTCTGTTCCACATCCCTAACCTGTATATTCTCTTTCTCCGATTGAAGTTGGGATCTTGGGTGGGTGTGGTAGTGCGTGGAGATGCAGAAACCGTTTAACCTCAATACTGCCGTCAAATCGAACACGATCACCAACGGCCTCAAGTACTCGCTTGCTACTGGGAACTGGGGTGACCAGAAGAAGGCGATGCAAGCGCGCGCGGGTGTGTCGCAAGTACTGAACCGTTACACTTTTGCTTCAACCTTGTCACATCTCCGACGATGTAATACCCCCATCGGACGAGACGGGAAGATTGCCAAGCCGCGTCAGCTTCACAACTCACACTGGGGTATGGTCTGTCCGGCCGAGACGCCGGAAGGGCAAGCTTGTGGGTTGGTGAAGAATCTGGCACTGATGTCCTATATCTCCGTTGGATCGCCCTCGGCCCCGATCGTCGAATTCCTCGAGGAGTGGGGAATGGAGAGTTTGGACGAGTTCTCGGCGGACATGGCGAGTGGGACGAAGGTGTTTGTGAACGGAGTCTGGCAGGGCGTTCATCGGTCTCCGGCCGAGCTTTTGGACACTATCAAGCGCTTGCGACGTTGTGGAGATATCGAGCCCGAGGTGTCGGTGGTACGAGACGTGCGGGAACGCGAGCTGAGGGTGTTCACGGACGGTGGGCGGGTCTGTCGGCCATTATTTATAGTCGAGAATCAGCAGTTGTTGTTGACCAAGGAACACGTGGAGTGGATCAGTAACGGGACCGTGGGCCCAGGTAAGGAGGGGGACGAGGATGAGGGACAGCCGTTTGGGTGGAGTCAACTGGTGGCCAGAGGCATTGTCGAGTATCTTGATGCCGAAGAGGAGGAGACCGTAATGATCTGCATGACGCCCGAGGATCTAGAACAGTCACGGGAGTACCAAGAGACAGGTCAAGTGCCGAAGGAAGTATTTGATCCGGCTGCCCGACTGAAGGGTAACACGAGCATGTATTCACATACATGGACGCATTGCGAGATTCATCCTGCGATGATCTTGGGCATCTGCGCTTCTATCATTCCTTTTCCTGATCATAATCAGGTCAGGCGTACTCATTTAATTTGTTTATGTTTGTGCACTTGAATTTTGCTCACGGGGTTTTCTTCTGTCTCCAGTCACCCCGTAACACGTACCAATCGGCCATGGGTAAACAAGCAATGGGAGTCTATCTGACCAACTTCAGGATGAGGATGGACACGATGGCCAACATATTATACTACCCACAAAAGCCATTGGCGACAACGAGGTCGATGGAATATCTCCGATTCCGAGAACTGCCGGCCGGGCAGAATGCGATTGTGGCGATCCTTTGTTACTCAGGTTACAACCAGGAGGATTCGGTGATCATGAACCAGTCCTCGATCGACCGAGGTCTGTTCCGGTCGTTCTATTATCGGTCCTACATGGACCAGGAGAAGAAGGCGGGCGCGTTGCAGATGGAAGAGTTTGAGAAACCTACGAGGGATACAACTTTGCGGCTCAAGCATGGAACCTATGACAAGCTCGATGACGATGGGATTATCACACCTGGCACCCGAGTTTCAGGGGATGATATTATCATCGGTAAGACGGCTCCTATCCCGCCTGATAGTGAGGAATTAGGACAACGGATGAAGACCCACACGAAGCGGGACGTGTCGATGCCGCTAAAGTCGACAGAGAACGGGATCGTGGACCAAGTACTAGTGACGACGAATCAAGACGGTTTGAAGTTTGTGAAAGTGCGAATCCGATCGACCCGTATCCCAGAGACTGGTGACAAGTTTGCCTCTCGTCATGGTCAGAAAGGTACCGTTGGAATTCTCTACCGACAGGAGGACATGCCATTTACGTCCGAGGGTATCTGTCCGGACATTATCATCAATCCGCACGCTATCCCGTCTCGAATGACTATCGGCCATCTAGTCGAGTGTCTACTCAGTAAGGTATCAACAATTACCGGGAATGAGGGCGATGCCACACCATTTAGTGAGGTGACCGTCGAGGCTATCTCGGCTCTCCTCAAAGAGAACGGCTACCAGTCACGTGGGCTCGAGATCATGTACAACGGCCACACCGGACGCAAACTTAGGGCTCAGTGTTATCTTGGGCCTACCTATTATCAAAGACTGAAGCATATGGTCAACGACAAGATCCATTCAAGAGCACGTGGGCCGGTACAAATCTTGACTAGGCAACCTGTCGAGGGTAGGAGTCGAGATGGTGGGCTCAGGTTTGGAGAGATGGAGGTTCGTACGGTTTTATTTTGTCTCTCCAAATTCCTTCCCCATCTTCTTCAACTTTCATGGTCAACATGGTGTCTAATATAGAGTGAGTTTGAATTTGGGCCTTTAGAGAGATTGCATGATTTCACACGGGATTGCAGGATTTTTGAAGGAGAGAATGTTTGATGTGAGCGATGCTTACCGGGTACATGTGTGTGATATGTGAGTGATTGCGTTCCTTCGGTCGACAATGACCTACTTTTTTGGCTCATAATCTGAGGGTCTCTAGATGTGGAATGGTCGCGATTGCGAACTTGAAAAAACAGTCATTTGAATGTAGGGCGTGTCGGAACAAGACTGCCAGTTGAGTGTCCTAAGCTTTTTAGTTGCTGGCCGATCTGAAATATTGTGTGCGAAGTTGACTGGTGTGCTTGGTATCATATTTACAGTTTCGCAAGTTTATATCCCATATGCGGCCAAGTTGCTATTCCAAGAACTACAGTCAATGAACATCGCCAGTCGGTAAGTCCTTGATGTTTTTTTTTTTCTTTTTTTCTTTTTTTTGTCATTTTTGATGGAGTGAGAAAGTGTGTTGAATTTCTGTTTGCTTTGTTGCGATTCTGGTCTTCTTCAGCTTTGTATTTGAGAGTGCTGGTGAGAATATAGTACGAGGAGAAATGGTCTTATAAAGCGCTGCGAGATATAGAAAAGTTGGTATTTTTACTCTGGATGGTTAGGTGTAATATTCCATTTGTTGTCCATACGATTTATTGGATGGTGGTCAGGTTGATAGATAACGGAAGCTATGGTTGTAAGAGTATGTAGGGTTGTGTGGATTAGATTACCAAAACAGTTAGAGATTTGAACCAGAAGCTCTTGTAGAGACAATCTGGAGCGTGTGATTGGGGGCGAGCTGTATCAAACAGCAATGGAAGCTAAGACAGCTGGAGTGAAACCCATTCTCAAATGGAAATTCTCATTGCATCTTCTTTCCTTTCTCCCTGTGGTATCAGGACTAGCTTATGCCAACTGAACCTAGCTTAGGGGTCTTGGGAACTGTTGTCTCCTCCCACTCGAGACCAAAAGACGGCCGTCCGTCCCACCTTGGAATATGACAAGGCCTGATCAACTCTACCAGGTGTGACGGGACTGGTGATACGCCTAGCTTGGAAACGTGAGGCAAAGGCTTACTCTTTTATGTTCAGCACACCTAGTGCATTATTATCTCTCAATTTCTCTTTTTTCTTTCCCCCCCCCCCCCCCC
>MU167241.1:341474-355329 GCA_015951145.1 Cronartium quercuum f. sp. fusiforme G11 | reverse complement strand
TCCCATTTCATAGCTAGTGTAAAAAAAAAAAAAAAAAAAAAAAAAAAAAAAAAAAAAAAAAAAAAAAAAAAAAAAAAAAAAAAAAACTCTTTCAATTTAATTTATAACCTAACTACACACATATGTATATCTTGAGTATTTTTATTATTTTTATTATTATTATTATAGTTAAAAAAAAAAATCTTATTGCTTTAATTCTTGAGTACGTTCATTTTTTCATTTTTTTTAATCTTTTGCTCGATTTCATAAATTTTAAACGTAATAAAAAATTTCACAAACAAAACGGATTCACCCTTTTTTTTTTTTTTTTTTTTTTTTTTTGAAGGTTTGCTCATTTTTTTTTTTATTTCGAAGCAGACCATATAAGATGGAAAAACGAGTAGAAAAAGTGTAGCATTTCATCACCTGATCGATCTATAGGGGGCCGCTATAAATTTTCTGACTTTTGAAAGGCTTCTGTGGGTGCTTCTTACACAATCAAAGTTGATCTGAATCAGGGCACATCCTATGAACCTGTGTGAGATGGCAGAAACCAAGTTCAACCACTACGAAGCTGCGACCAGCGAGGCTTGTTCAGAATGACCAGACCGAGATCAGGCTGCTCACCTAAAATTCGAAGGGAAGAAAAATTCATTTCAAAAAAAAAAAAAAAAAAAATACGACTGCTCGAAACACATTTTACGACTGATCGAAATTTCCGAGCTTGAACCTCCTTAATATATATATTAGTTTAATAAATAAATTATTTGTATGTACCATTTTGTGTAATTTTTTTTATTTTGATGTCCCTCCAAAAAAAAAAAAAAAATTGACGAGCTTAAATGTTAAACTTTTCTCCTACTACCTTGTTTAATAAATTTTCTATCCCCAAAGTTCATGGTTACGAATACTTTTTTAAATGTTTAAAAATGTGGGTCAATCAATCCATCCGCTCTCCGGATTACAACTGTTTGAGGTCCATCGCTGAATCACCCATCAGGGAATTGTCCAAGGGTGTGGGGCTTGTCAACATTTTTTTTTTTTTTTGGCTCTGTCCTTCTCTCTCATTTTTCCACAATCATGATAACTTGAAGCAAAACTACACCAGGTGGGGATTTGATAATGTGTCTCCTTGATTCAAGAATTTGCCAATCCCCTTGAGTAAGAAAGATGTCATAAACATGTTCAAAATTGACTCATCCGATTCCACTCCAAAGCAAACAAGACACCAATTCCAAGCCAAAAAAAAAAAAAACCAACCTCCAATATTTATGATCCCAATTTCCTCCTTTTTTGAGGGGTTTCATATTGTTGCCAGATCCCCTCAACTTAAATCAACTCATCTCCCCCTCAACCTCAGCTGCCAGCCTCGACAAAAACTCATCTTCGTCTTCACTCAACTCCACCTTCGCCTGACTGGTCTCCTCTTCCCCTACCTCCTCCCTCAACCTCGACCTAGAGCGCCCCGTTCTAGGCCGCTTGACCGACCGACCTTCGCTCACTTCCCGTGACCTTCGACCTCGTTCTTCGTATCCGTCTCCCTCCCCATCCTCTCCCTCCTCCGATGATTCCTCCATCATAGCCGCCATCACTTCCTCCTCAGCATCCTTCCAGTCAAAGCCTTCCATCTCTGCTCCCCACCCTTCGTCATCTTCTTCCTCTTCCACTTCTTCGTCTTCCACTTCTGCTTTCTCTGGCGGCTGTCCTAATCGGTCACGCTGGGGATTGTGCCAGAGGTAATCAACCTCCTTAGGATGGGTCCAGAGTGTCACAGCATCAAACAGCCACTTCGGAGACACGACAGACAGGTTTGGGCGCCTTAGGGCAGTGTTGACTTTTGAAGTTCCTAACTACACCACCAAATGCGTCAGAAAAAGACGTCAGCCACTATGTGATGAGAAGAGAAAGTCTAAAGATGAGGAGGCAACAAACTTTGGCGGCTACGAGGTGAGTGATGCGAGGGGTCAGCTTAGGGTAACAATGTGCGCCAAACTGTTCGGCGAGCTTCCAAGCGTCCTGTCTTTTTTTTTTAGAGAGGGATGGGAAAGCTCATGAAGATTAGGGTGTGTGGTGTGAATGGGCAAAGAAGGAAAAAAAGGGACGACTAAACTGATCTGGGATGACATCCATTGGCCAAAGACTTGAGAAAGCCAGATGAACACCTTGTAAGACGTCGTGTTTGAGAGCTGAGATGACCTCCTAAATTTGATACCCCTGATTAGTTCTCAAGCTTGTGCCAACAACAGATTTGAGAACGCAGTGCACTCAACTCGAACATCAGCCTGTTCAATCACATCTTGACTATAGAAGCCCGTATGTATGTCGGCGAGGATCTAGATGGGGTAGCGCATGAGCATATGGAGGCAAACAAAAGCCTAAGAACCAACAAACTCACCGATCCAAGCCGGGCCAATTCCTGGTCATGGTCCACCAACACTGCCCGCCCCCCACCTCCACTTGGCAGCCCAACAACAACAGGCTCGGGCTTTGCTTCGTCCTCACTTTCTTTTTTCGTTGTAGTCACCTCATCGCTTTGCGTCTCGCCATTTGAGCCTAGGTTACGATTCGAGGCTGTCAATACTATTTCCGTCTCTCGGTTTCATATACATCGCTTACCTGCCTGTTGCGGCTTTTCGAGTCCAACTTCGTCCGTTTCCTGCGGTGTGTTCGCGCGTGAGGATCTTCGAGAGCTTTCTGAGACTGCGCTTTGGCTTAGCCTACCGCTAGTCTCCTGCGCGTGCGCCTCCGATTCCTCCAACTCGATCTGTTTCTGTTTCAATGGCCTACTAAGAAGCTGGTCAGCCAGTACCCTTGACTGGGCCTCCGTTCTCACCACTTCATCTTTCTTCGGTTCAGACTCATCTGAAGCTGTTGGACCAACAATCGTCGGTGGCGGGAGTGGGGGTGGAGGTGGCACTGAGTCGAGGGGGAGAGGTCGGGATGGGGGTGGAAGAAATGCGCCGTTGATGTCACCGATGCCGACGAAGAAGTTATCTACGAAAAAGGTCCAGGCAGAGCGGTCATCAGCAAGCGAAAGATTAGCGAGCCAAGGGCGGAAACGTACAGGGAACGACAGAGACCAGGTTGGGGCTGTACTCCCACACATCGCCTCGGTCATCGATGATCACCACCATGCTCGTGTCAACGGGGAATAGCCTGGTCAACGACTTCTGGGTCATGCCTGTCCCAATCCAAGTCAGTGAGATGATACAAAAGAGAGTCGAGTAAATTGAACTCACTGCCGCTCTCGTCCCGGCTCAGGACTCGATTCCCAAAGAGCTCTCCTGTAGGGTCGATAAGACGACAGACAGCGTCGGCATAAGCACGTGTGCCCATGGTGTAGACGTGCATCTCGTACTTCTCCGCTAGCGCGTACAGGAACTGAGAGAGACCCGGCCTATAGCGAAGGGTAGGAGTAAGTAATGGTAGGGACAGACGCTGACGCTAGATGAATCAAAGTACGAACCGCATCTTGAGGTAGTAAAAACAACCCTCGGTCCCTCCCCCGCTCCCGTCCTGAAGCTGAAACTTGCCCACACCCTGGAGTGCCGCAAAGTTGGGATTTGAGGGATCGGTCATCCACTCGCCTACCGTCGGGTCCACCGTCGCATGAACGATAGTCTGATCCAGGTCAACAATAAGCGAGAGCTTTCGGGCGCCCAAGAGCCGACGCCGGGTCTCGGACTCGAGCCTACGCGCCTCGGAGATTGAGACTGTGAGAGTGGATGGGCCATGTGACATTGGTATGCTCGCCCGCGACGTCTCGGAGATACCGGTATAGTCGGAGCTGTGAGATCCTCAAGATGTATGGTTGTTTAGAAAATTCGTTCAAGCTTCCATCTTCGTCAAATCATCTTCACTTACATCGTCAGATCACTCCCACAAATCGCACACTGGCCATGCCATTGAACCGAGTGGGTACACGGTTCCATGATGAATAGGATCGGATTTGTAGTCCAGCCGGCTGCTTGATCGAGCACCATCCCCTCATTCACACACCACCGTACCAGTTCACCCGTGACAGGGCTTTCGTATGTTGCTAGGGTTGGTTGCGCTAGTTGCTCCTCATCCTCCTGCGCGCGATGTTTGCCCTTGCTCGCCGAACCCGGACGCGTTTCTCGCTCTACCACTCCCTCAAGGTAGCTGAAGAGCGGGGTTGTCTTGAGCACATGCGCATCCGGTTGGGTCTGGTGCACGAACGCACCCTGAGCCTGATCGGGCGCACTTGCAGGAACGAAGAGCTTGACGATGGTGATGGGTAGACTGATAGAAGGAGGCAGAATGATAGGCGTGGGTTGATTATCGCGCGCGATATTGTTAGTGGGCCCGGATGAGCCAGGTCTGTCGCTTGGGTCGAGCTTCTTTCGTCGTCTGACTTGCTTTGGACCGGGTGAATGTGGAGGCTGTTGATCGGTCGTCATCGTGGTTTGTGAGTGGTGGTAGTTTGGGTTTGGTGGTCCAGGTTGGGGTTAGTGTGTAATGTATGCGTCACTGTGAAATGTGAAGGGTGGTGATGAGGATGCTTACATAAGCTTATCTGACTTTATGAAATCAGTTTCAGTATGTACTGTACCTCACTTTGGACTAGTAAAGCCAACCCAACTCTGGACTGACTTCCTCATCACAAACACTTGAACTCATTCAACATCACTCCTTCTCTGAGCTATTCATAAGTTGTATATCCTATGTACTTTTTTACCAGCTACTTTCCGATGGAGTAGCTATTTTGATGGATGGTAAGTGGTATTGTGAGATGGCATGCTAAGCAGGGAAACATGATTCTATCTATGTCACCATTTGATATTGATTTGATAAAACTAACATCATATTCACAAATACCAGTGCTACTACTGATAGGGTATCAGCTGTTGGAGAGAGGTATCAAAGGGAAGCCAATAAGGTCTTGTTCATTCTTGTAATAATACCAATTAGAAATGAGCCAATAGAAAACTTGGAACTATTATGCGCTAAGATAAGACTAAATTTTTTTAGTTTGATGGCCATAGCCTCAAGGAAGGCTCTTACTGAAGATGAGCTGTTAAGCAGGATCCTAAAGAGGAATAGCTGAGGGGATAGCTCCGCAAGAAGGTGACCAGAGTTGAATAAGCTGAGAAAAATTCTGTGTACTAAACTATTGATAGATAATGATGACAAAAAGACAAAGGCTCGAGAGAAAGTTAGACCATTCACACAAGTGAAAGAATGAGGCAATCTCAAAAAACACTAGACCCCAAGACCAAGTTTTTAGGGTATTCAACAGATGAGTAATAATAAAAAGAATACACTGGGAATAAGAGCGAGAAACAACAAGCTCAAGTACCTTACTTCTGATCTTGATGAATTCAAATTACTAATTCCACAAACCTTTTTCTAGACCATTGAGCACTAATCAATCAAAAGAGCTTTCAGATATCATTTTAATTAGCAGTGCAGTGGGTGACCAGTTCATGTGCACATCCGAGAAATTGGAGAAAGGGTCTTGAGCTCATTAATGATCCATCTCTCAGTCTTACAGTATGTGGCACTGACAATAATATTATCAAAAAAGTGAGAATGAACCATGTATAACAGGACTTCCTCTAGACATCATTTCCATGAACAGAACTCACACTTGAATTATATTAATGCTAGAGTTATGATCAATGACTACATCACTATGTGTACAAGTTGATGGAGGCTTCAGTCCTACAGTTAGGCAATTAAAATTTCACACAGTGGGTAAAGTTAATGTAAAGTTCTGGCTAAGATGTCTTGACTATCAGACTGACGGGCTAGGCTAACTAATTGAGAGGGAGACAGCCTCTGTTAATGACCTGGGACAGCAGGTGTAGGTGCTCAGAGTGAGCACTTGAAAGGTGAGCGGAGGATTTTGACACTCAGAAAGACATAGACCTGCATATGAGCAGGGGAACAGAGACAGAAGCAAGAAATCTGACAACCTAGATACACACACACAATACCAACTCAGTCTCAGGTCAGCCTGTCACAGATCAAGAGAAAGAAAGATAAAAGAGAAAAATCTGAGAATGAAGAGAAGTGAAAATCTTACTCTGAGCTTAATATATTCCGTTGAGGAAAAAGGAGGCTCAGAGAAGGGGGAAAATTGGGAAGATATACTACAACAGATCACATGACTTTAGGCAGAAGAATATAGCCATACACCTGCATCACTACCACTAGTGCACCTCTCAGCACAGAGCTGCATACAGAAGTGATGAAGTTCTTGACAAAGTACAAGGTATGAAGATCATACCTCAACAGTTAAGGCTCAAAAAAAAAGTTGAAACCAGATTGTTTGATACTATTGGGTTTTAATTTGGTTTGACTCCTTCATTTAGTCTGAAATATCCCTGAAATGGGGTTTCAATCTTCTACTGGGTCCATTCTGGTCAAAATTCCTGAATAAGTTTTTTATTTTCTCAGAAATAGAAAACTGCTTTGTATACAATTTTCAAAATTACTCATTTACTTATCTTTCCTCACTCATTTAATCAATATTTTATAGGTGATGGGTGGATAGGTCACTTATGATTGCAGGTGATTAATGTAATCTTTCAACAAATGCAGTTGCTTCTGCTATCTTATGTCTATCAAATCACTTATCTATCTATCTCAATCTTTAGTCTTTTTTTTTTTTTTTTTTTGGTACCAATCTTTTGGTGATGGGTTAGTTTTTTTTCTTCATCTTCAGTCACACCCATAGAAGCACTCTCACTTGATCTTGCCTTCAGGCTTCTTGAAAGAAAAGATTTTTTTTTTTTATTATGTATACTCAGTGCAACTATTTTTCTCTACTATATGTGAGCACCTTGCTTCTGTCTGGCAAGATAGCATACTAGAGAATGGTGGAAACAGTTATGGGCACAAAGGCCAAAAAGGAAAATGGGTTCATAGACTATCCCAAATGCCCAGGACTACTCCCTGCAAGCCAGATGGGCACTGGACTGATCTATGCTAACTAGATATCAGTAGTCCAGGGATGACCAGTGCAAATCCTTACCTTGCACTATTGTTGGTCTGTCCCAGCCTCAGGATTTATCCTCTACTTACTATTTCACTCTTGAGAACCCCTCAGCAAGAGCAAATAGCAAGTAGTGAGGAAAGGCTCTAGCTTTGCACCTTTACAGACCATAAAAATAAAGAAACTGATGGATATATAAAAGATAAGGACTTTCTGAAGATGAGAAAGAATCAACAAACTATTTTATAATAGTAATTGACTATGAGATCTCTAAAATACAGAAAGTCTAGAATATCTTTTTTAGTTATTCAGACAGTTGAAGTTTATTTTTATGATGCAGATTCTCCTCCTCCTGTAGAGGAGGTCAGGTCCATCTTTTATATTCTTATCTGCTATCCTTTATTAGCATACACTCATTACAAGGGAAAAGTTTACTATATCTTGTTATTATTAGTACATAACATCTTGTATGTTATTACAGTTTGATTTTATGGTTTTACAGCAGGTTACTCTATGTGTAATCATGCTGTAATATACACTTTTAATTCAGTGTTACAGTGGATTCTTAATTACAGCTCTCAAAACTGAGCTATGAGGTCACTGCCAGTAAAAATTACTTGGACAAGGCTGTCTGAGAACACCTCGGACAGCCTTGTCCGAGTAATTTTTGCTGGTGGTGGGTGTGATAAGAAAATAATTATATTAATATTTGCAGCTCCATGGTACTTCTGAAGTACTCAGGGGCTGAGACTATACCTGAAGTTCAAACCTTCAGGTGCAATGGGACCACTAACAGAGGCAATCAATTTGGTTCTACCACTTAAACCTTGTTTATTGTTTTGAACAATGAATCAAATTCCAAAACCAAGGAGTATGAGAACCATGAATCTTTAATTCTTTGTAATTTATTTAATAATGCATATCTGGCTCATCCAGATTTGGATCCTAGTGTATCTATTGTTTTTGTGCTCGGATGGCTTGATAAACTTGGTTCAAAAATCTTGGAAGAACCCTTTTCTTTTCTTTTTTTTTTTCCAAAAAAAAAAGGTGATAATAACAAGACTCATTAAGAAGTTTCACTTCCCTTGTGTTTTTCTCAGATCAGGGCAGAATCAACTTGTTGTAAACCTTGGACTCTTCCTGTAAGAAGACCTTTAAAGGCATCATCCATTGAAAAAACAATGGTAATTTGTTGTATTATCATTTTGAAAGAAAAAAACAAGTGTGAGATGAGTTTTTTTTATTTTATTTTTTTGAAAAAAAATTGGTAACTAACAAAGCAACCATGTTGAGAAACTTTGACAGCTTCAATGAATCTGAAGTTATCACCATAAGAAAAATAAGTTGGGTGACCAATGGCTTTCTTTCTCTCTCTCTTTTTTTTTTCCTCAAAAAAACCAAACCATTTGATATCAGTCAGGCCAAAGCAAAGAGATGAGACAAAAAAATTAGTTGATTAACCAAAGAAAAGTGATTGATAAAATCTTTCAAAGATATAAATCAGTGATAAATAAGATAAACACATTTTATCATTTTCCATAAGCTCTTTACCAAATAAAATTGGAAACTACTGTAGCTGACATTGTAAATGTGATAAGATTGCAATTTTTGATAAACCAGTTGTACAAGAATTATAAAATGAAAGCTGAGGGTAATTACATCTTGCAAATCATCAAGCTCAGGAAAAAAATTGGTTACAAGCTTAAGAGCTAGCATAGGTTGCAGAAATGCTGCTTAGGATCAAAGTCTTTTCATCAAATTTTCAGGCCTGGAAACCCATGAGCTTCAAGCATTTCACAGTTATGGGATACAAACATGAAACCCAAGCATTGTTTTTCCCAGAATCCAAATTGTTCTCATTTTGTTGGGGATTGGGGTAGGTTTAGATGTTGGTAAGTTGGTCCTCCCACCAAGATTAAACTTTGGGTTCTGGGAAAAAAAAAATACAGGATTTCTTGTTTGTATCCCATAAATGAATACATAGAAAAAAAAGGAGGCTTTGGTCCTACATGGCACTGCCAGCAGAAACTACTAGGACATGGTTGTTCTAAAAGTCCTAGGACCAGATTTGTCCTAGATGTTCCTTGTTTGGACAAGGAAAAACTAGGACAAAGCCTGTCCGAGGAAATCTAGGACAAGCTTGTCCTAGATGTCTTTGTTGGCAGTGTGGGTTCAAGGGCAGAGGTTATTGGTATGGGAAAAGGGGGTATGAATTAGGTACAGTATAGTTCACTACAGAAAGACTTAACAAAGTTTATCATGGCTCCCAGAGGGCCCAGATCCATGAGGGATATATGAATAAAACATGTTCATGGCCTGGGAAGTTGGCTGTATTTTTCCAAAAAAACAAAAATCAAAGAAAAAGAAAGTAAAATCATCTTAATAGTGTTTCTTGCACTACCTCACTATTGGCATTTCCCACAGAAAATCCAAATCACAATTATAGAAATCTATAATGTAGAAAAGATAACTTGGATCAAAAGATAAAAAGGTGATATAGGGAAGGTAATAGCAGAATTAATGTCTCCAGAAGTAATATTGATACATCTGTTTTATGTATAAAACAGCTATCAATACCCCAAATGGAGTATTCTCTTTTGAAGAAGCCAAGGCTACACTGAAATTCCAGAAAAAAAAGCTACATGAAAATAGAGTGATATTTTACAAAGGACAAAGAATGAAGCCAGGATGACTAAACCTTTAGAAAGTGAAGAATTTGAAAATTTCCACAATGATGTGAGCAACATGCTTCTAGAAGATTTTGTTGATTTTACTTGATAGTTTTTTTTTGTTATGGTTGTTGAAACCCCAGCTATGGGGGTCTTCTGGGGAATATTTGATTAGAAAGTGGGCATACTTGGATCTGAGAATCTACATGGGGATCAAGGTTCAAAACAAAATGCTGTTTTTTTTTTTTTTTTTTTTTTTTTTTTTTTTTTTTTTCAAAACCCTAACAATTCTCTTTTTTTTTTTTTTTTTTCCTTTTGATAATTATGTGTGTTAGGTTTTGGGGTCTTGTGGGGAAAATTTGATTGGGAAGTGGCCACAATTGGTTCCACAAATTTGCATGATCATTGTGCATCAAAAAATGACTTTGCTGTTTTTGTTTTTTTGCCCTTGTAAGGCTCTCTTTTGCCTTTCAAAAAAAATCTTTTTTAGGGTTTTTGACACACCAGGTATACCTCTATACTTTAGTTGTAATTTCCTCCACATGGGGACCTAAAGGACCTCAGAAAACTCTTACAATAGGTGTCAGGGGGGAGCTACTTTCAGGCTACCACCTGGCTATCAATGAATGGATCCCAGGGCCATTTACTGTCTGTGGGTCTTTGGAGAAAACAACTCAGAGTCTTCACTTGTGCCCCAAGTGAAGACTACAGTTAGTTGACCTCTGAAAAGAGGGTTTTGTTTATCAAAAGAAGACTTCAATTACCTCAAGGTGTATTTCCTGGAGAACAACCTGTCTTGTAGTGTGGCTAACAGCTACCTGCAGAGTTTCAATCCTGAATATATTTAGTGAGGATTATTAATCCTCCAGTAGCTCCTCTATATATTCTAGCTTTACAATTCCTCTACTCCTTGGTAAGTCTTCTAGACACCAAGGGATCCTAGAATGAGATGGCTAGTCCCTAATATTAGGGGGTGGACTTCTAGTATTAACACCAAAAGAGCTTTAAACTATTGAGTAGACATATTCTATGGAAGATATCTGTCAGCCTTGAGGACTGCCCAGCAGTCCCACAGACTGTCAAACACCAGTCACAGAGGGTACTGTAATAGTACATATGTAAATACAAGTGTAACACACAGATTACATATTGTACTAATAAGAATACATATGTAATACCAAACCTGAGGAATGTTCAGTAACCTCACAGAGTATTAAACACATATTACAGAAAGCACTGTAATATTAAAGAGGTGTAAATACCAATGTAACATAAGATTACATATAGTACTAATGAAGGTACATATGTAATCATAAGAGTAAAAACAACATTAGACATAAGTACACATAATCACAGTGCAGGCTCAGTATCAAGAGCCATAAGTATGTACTTACAACAGGGATGGAGACACAACACTGTACTAAGTACTCAACCACAAGTTGGCCATGGTTGTCACAGTATCCACAAGTTAACCAAGAGTTGCCCCAGCAACCCTAGCAACCACAAGTTGGCCAATAGTTACCATGGCAACCCAAGCAACCACAAGTTGGCCCTTAGCCTAATAGTGAGGGACAGTCCTGAGAACAGGATATATAAACTCTCCCCTCAGGCCAGGAGTTGGTTCATCTCCCCAACCTTTTCCACAACACCTAATATAGCATAATAAGCACAACATTGAGGATACTTTTAAATAAGATATCTGCTCAATAGTGCATAGTGCTATAGGTGGAGTATAAGGGGTTCACCCATAGGCTGGCAGACCTTGCTCCTTGAATACCCTTGTCTGTGAGGACTCACAAGGGTTAAAGCTAAAGAATCACCCAAGCAGGTAAAGAGCATCCTGGCTTGTAAAAGATGGATCAGAGTGGAGTGTTACCCAGTGCCTAACTGCAGCCCTGATCCCTGAGTGAAAGATTTAATCCCAGACCCAGTCCTCCCTAAATCCTCATCCTTGAGGTCACCTAGCTGCAGTCAGTACTTGGGGGAATTCCCAGTACTACTGACATAAGCTATTAGAAGAGGGCATCCCAGAACCCTTTTCATATAACAACCTTGTTCAGGAAGGTAGCCTCTTAGAGCTACACCTAACAAGTCTCAGCTATCCCTGAAGGGGACTAGACCCTAGACTCTTCCTTCCTTAGTTCATAGCCAGGAGGTAGCCTGACAGGAGCTACCCCCTGACAATATCATCAATGTTCCTGTAGTTGCACAGAATTGGTTGATGTGGTAAAAGTTGGGGGGAAGTCCTTACTCTTGGTCAATGATGAAAAGTTTATATACCTTTCAGATTACCTTCTGCACACTTTTAGAATGTGGGTTGACCTGTGATTCTAGTCTATGCTTTTACCAGGTTACACTGGTCAACTTGTGGTTGTGTACTTGAGTGACAATGCCTGTTAGGTGGCTCTTGTCATAAGTACTTTACTCTTATGACTCTGGAGACTGAGCTTGAAGTGAAGTTTCATATTTACTACATCAATGCTACATATGTATTACACTATGTACTGTATGTGTAATACCTATGTTACACTCTGTGTTCCCATATGTACATTATGTATTACATTGTGTTACATTAGTGTATGGGACTGCTGCACAGTCTTCAGGGCTGATGCTACATATGTGTTACACTATGTATTCTACATGTATCATCTATATTACACTCTGTGTTCTCATATATCCTTTATGTATTACATTGTGTTACACATGATTATTGTATGTGATCATGTGGTACATCAGACTGTGGGACTGCTGTGCAGTCCTCAGGGCTGACAAGAAGTAGTCAGCCAGATAAAACAAATCCCTGTCCCTACCAAACTTCTATGTCTGGTCTTATCTTCACTCATAATGAGGTGCACCAGAACCCTCTTACTAAAGGGAAAGAGAGCCTTTGGGATCATACATAATACACCTCATTTCATGTAAATACTATAGCTGTCTGGCTCTAGTTTATTACCACACTGTTCAAACTATGGATGAAGACAAAAACTGAAATAATGGTTTGCCATGGGCAAGACTTAGCAGAAGCCCAAGAGTCATCTCTCTGGATCCCCTTATTGGGACTTTTTGAGTTTCCTGCTGCACCATGTTGGGATCTGTTCAACATGACTTTGCAGAAGCTCAAAGGTAACTTCTTACAACCAGCTGAAACACACTCTCCACTGGCTCAACCTCCCTCTCAACAAAAACACATCCTGTCAAACCCCTTCACCTTCCCCACATTAATCTCACACTGCAAGTCCACCTGGAGACTCAAGAACCAATAGATTTGAGCAAACATCACTGACAAAGATCAACCCACCAACTGAACCCAGCCTACCAAGTGATACCTGTTCCCCCTCCTTCAGTGCCACCTTCATAGTTGCACCTTTGGTAATCCTACCAGATACAGCCAAGAGCAACCTTTTCTCTGATTAAAAAAAGCTACAGGGTTTTTTTACAGGTGCTGGGCTTGAATGAGTGTTTGATAACCTTTAGCTCAATAATACCTTAAGCGATGGAAAATAAAAATAAAAAGCAACTTATCTAGATGACTAGCCCTGTCAGGGGATGGCTTCTGTTTGGCTACCCACCTGACTATAAATAGTGAGGTTCAGACTTGAGAAGACTCAAACTTCCAATGAGAATAATTACTCAAGTCTGTGACAGACAAGCAAGATTTATTTGGTAAACACTAGAATAACCTGCTTCACAGACACCTCACATAAAGGACCTCACCTGATCAGCTTTGAAGATAAATGAACTGATGAGGAGAAGAGGGGTTCTTCAAGGTGCATGTGTTTGTCAGTACAAGGTGAGGGATACACTATGTTTGAATGATGAGTTAAACAAAGTTATCATTTTTCCTTTTATAGGCATGATAGGGAAGTCACACTTCCACATTTCAACAGTCTGTACTGGTGCCACTGTCAGCCCTGAGGACTGCATAGCAGTCCCACAGACTGAAATCAGATAGGTACACACATGGTGACCAGGAAGAATAAGTGTAATAAGTAATGTACACATGTAGGCCCATGGTTTAACATAGGTATTACATATGTAATAAGTAGTGTAACATATGTAATGAGCAGTGTAACAATTAAGCCACACCTCAGGCTCAGTTTCAAGAGTCATAAGCATAATATGCTTATGACAGGAGCAAATTAGCAGGCCCTACTAGTAGAGTAAAAAAACCACAGACTGGCCCACATGGCCATGTAATAGCATGAGCTGGAACCACAAGCCAGCCCATATCCTAAGAGTGAGGAGG
>MU167241.1:263414-302300 GCA_015951145.1 Cronartium quercuum f. sp. fusiforme G11 | reverse complement strand
TTCACATCCAGCTGTAAATTCTTTCTTACAGATTTAAATAATAATTCAACCTGTTCAACGCACCAGAGAATGTAAAAAAAAAAAAAAAAAATGAAAAAAAAAAAAAAAAAAAAAAAAAAAAAAAAAAAAAAAAAAAAAAAAAAAAGTTCTTTTCTTTCTTGAAGGGAATGAGGTCTTTAGGCTTCAAAGCCATACGTTAGGTTAATTTATATATACATATACATATACATATACATATATATATTTCAATTTCAATTTTAAAGGTAAACCGGTGCTGAAATGGTAGCAGGGCAAGGTGGATAACCTGTCTCATGAATAGGTCCCTCGAACGCTTGAGAGCCTCCTTCGGTTGATAAAATTTGCTCGGTTGATTGCGTGACAGGGGGTCGAACTTTAGAAAATTTAGGATAAGATACAGGTGCAGAAGCTTCGACATCGGTAAACGTCACTCGATCGATTCTGACCCCGACACCTTCCAAGGGTACCCCAGTAAAGATGTTATGCTGCTCACCGAAAAAAAAAAGAACAAACCCATCCCATATTCAGGCCATCATTCGTCAGGTCTTTTTTTTTTTCACCATGTTATGGCTTGACAATGATTAAAAAAAAACATAACTTGGAAATCACTCACCGTAGGTCGGCTACTTCTAGTACCTATACTTTTATCACTACTCGCTGCCAGTGCTTTTGCAAAGCCAGCGCGCGAATTCAGGGTCACGACCTACAAAAAAAAAAAAAAAAAAAAAAAATGGGGCGGGGGGGTTAAAAAAGTATTGATGGATGTGGAATGAGACCCAAATGACACAAAGCATGTCATAGCTTACCACAGAGAGAAGGTACAATTGCGCAGCTGGTAGGCTATTTGGTTTACAAAAGACTTGGTGTGATCAAAATGGGTACGCAAGTTGAGCCCGAAATCAGGTCAAACACCTAAAATCACTTACGTGAGGGAATAGAGGATTCCAAGACCAACGTGACCCAAGATGACGATAGATACTACAGCCAAGGCTGTCGTGAACAGACTGCCGGGGGGAGCATTTCGAAATCGAAATGGCGGATTAGCACGGGTGTAAGGTGTAGGGGTGTTGTAAAAAAAAAAAAAGGCCCACCTTGTCTGAAAGGACAACATGATGATTCGATTGATGATGCTGTGGTAAGACAAACGGGCCAGTAAAGTGATAATCAGTTGGTGGACGGTAGACAAAGCTAATCATCAAAATCTCGGCCGGGAGTACAATTAACGTCGCTCACGATCGTGTTTTGGTAAATTGAGTTTTTTGGTGTTTGAGAAACATGTAGAGGGCAACAGTGATGACCACATCGCCTGCAATCTAATCTTAGGCAGCTAGTCAGTAACAGGAAAAACCAAAGCCAAGAAGGGCGAGGTGCGCACCGCGGCAGAGTATAGTCTGTTGAAAAATGATGGATTCAACATCAAAAAGTCAATAGGATTCCAAAACGGAGTCTGAGCGCAAAAGGTACTGACAGGTAAAGGATCACGAGCAGAGCAAGCTGCGAGTAGCGCTGTGCTTCTATAAATCGGATAGATACCACGGCCGACAGTCCCAGGTGATATAATGCAAGTAGAGTTGAAAGAAAGGTTATGGGGATATTTTTATTCGAAAATATGTACAGGCGATAAGTGAAAAACAATTGCGCTATAGCCGGTCGGGGGCAATGATTGAGAAGAGAACGTAAGATTGGCTGAGTGATGAAGACTTGAAAAGTGAAGCAGACTCACAAAGTGTGACAACCACTCGAGAAAGCATGACATGAAGTCTTTGGAAATGGATACCAGGTCATTTGAGTGAGGCTCTACTCCGGTTTTTTGCCAAGTCAGTGAGTAAGTGGACTGACCCAAACTCCGGTATAACCACATCCTGTCCTTGGAAATCGCCAAAGGAGGTGACGGCGTAATAGTAAATGATGGCAGCAAATGATCTGTCTTGGACGAAATGAATCCCTGTAAGCCTTTACCCTCTCTCTCACCCGCCCGCCCCCCAAAAAAAAGAAAATTACAGGGAAAGACTGGGTACGCTGTATGAAAGATGGACAGAAATATTATGGTGCAGACGGTCAGTCGGAGGATTATATGATCCTTTGGATATCGATATAGAACTCGAATTCCTTCGACCACTACCATACCCCCTACCCATCCGCTCACGTATCCACCCATTCTATGATGGCGCATGAGCGCAAGGCAAATATCAGTGCACCCATCATTTAGCTCGGGTCTTGAAAGAGAGCACAAACACAAAGCCAGGGAGCGTATAAATCAATGCAGCCTCATCGGTGGTACTGCGGCCGGGAGTTTCGAAGTTGAAGGGCATGGTGACCTGGCCAAGATGTCGTCCGAAGTGCTTAGGAACGATGGATGATGGGGAAGCCTACGCAAGGCGTGTCAAACAAGACGTGAACTGAAGTGATGGCCTATGGTGGTCCAACTCATACAGTATGATTTAGGCTATAATTGTGCGTAATACAAAAAAAAATTGTTCACAATTTGAAAATGACAATTGAGAAAGACAATGTCACGTAATGGTCGAAGGATTTATTGACTGTATGTACCTGTGAGGAATTATGTTGAAGACAAGTGGAAGATCTGAGCTGATTCTTGATAAAATTCCATATAGGATATGTACTATGGTAACCAAACTTCCGCATTCAGCTTGACCATTTAATGGTGAACGGAAGGTGTTTTTTTTTTCAATTCAATCAAAGTAAGTATCACAAGCTATCCATCATGTCAATCGATGGTTTGGACATCAGCCTGAGACTTTGAGATAAGTTTAGCTTAGAAGGCAGGTGTCCCATTCAAGCAATCGACCTGTTTCCGTCCCAGATCCCGCACAAGTTTAGGGACCTAACTGTTTTTGACCAGACCCTGCATGTGTATGTTACAGATAGAGGGTCACAGCAGAGTGGCGGCACAGTGGAGAAGAAGCGCTCTCTAAGCTCCAGGGCCGGAAGGCATTATCACTGTTGGATCCCTTACCGTTCCGGTTTCCTGACTCTTCGTTCTCGCCGACTCCAATTCTCGGTATTCGCTGTGTTATCCCGGTTATTGAGCTTGCGCTACTGCTGACTCGGCATCAGTCCACCGCGGGAGTTGTAGTGATGATGCCTCAGATGGTACATAAATAAGTACTAAGTCATACTGTAATCTGACCCAACGTTATTTTTGACGTGATGGCTGTACGTAAACTACGCGCGTTGCTCCGTTTTGGGGACGCCGAGGTTTGTTCTGCATGGGACCAAACTTTGTTTGTTTGAGATGCAGTGCCGGACCTCTCACAGACGCACAAGCCCCACGCGAGATGGGTTTTGAGTACAATCACCTCTGAATGCCATCCCAACCATTCACGTTGGCTTTGGTGGAGAGGGTCTTGATAAGTAACCACAATGTGGCCCTCAAACATCGTACTAGGCATATGCTCAGACCGTTCATATAGCTTACCAGTCCAGAATATGTCCACTTCAACATGGATGGACATGTGCAAGAACCAATTGGTACATGATGACTAATCATATATAAAAGTACTCTACAAGCATATCTACAAATATTCGGGAGTCTAAGAATAACGAAAAAAAAAAACTGTATGACGAACATCTACGAAGATCATGGGCAGTGAGACCGAAGTGTTGTCATTCTCCATGGTGGAGACGGGAGTAGGGAGGTGGAAGGTGGAAGGATCCATTCAGCTGCATTCTGGTCTACCATCCGGGTAACCCAAAAGGGGGTCAATGCGGCCGAAATCCAGCTTCTGAGCTGGGCGACACTTGCTTTAATGTGTTTCTGAGGTCGGCAGGAGTGTATACTACATCTATTCAGTGTGCGTTCTTATAAAATGCCCAATTGTCCCTCTTTTGCCAAAGTCGGTTGCTCCTCGAGGTGAGTCTGCACTAAGTGTAAATGAGAGGTAAAGTCATCCGTTTTAGGTACGCCAGAGGCCAGGGTAGTCGACCTGATTCGGGAGTGGTATCCTAAGGTGACACAGGAGGGGGATGGTCCGATGGACGCAGAGGCAGAGTTATTGAAGGCAAATTCCACTGGCAGTAACCAGGACCGCTAGTTGTCCTGTTGGTCACTCCCAAAGTGCCCAAGATAACCCTACAGTACCGCATTAATACGCTCGACCTGACCATCGGTCTGAAAGTGAAAAGCTGTCGACGGGGCGGTCTTCATGTCCACCTGGGCGCAAAGTGCGCTCCAGAAAGTGCTGGCAAAGGTTGAACCCCTATCGGAAACGATCTTTTTTCCGGAAAACCCTGCAAGTGAGAAAACTATTCTGGGCAAAAGCATCGGCCAATTGTAAGGTTGATCAAGATACTTCAGCCGATATAAAATGCGCGCCCTTGGAATAGTGATTGATGACTACTATCATAGAGTCAAAACCATCGGAGAGAAGGGGCTTCACAATAAAGTCCACACCAAGGCTTGACCAAGGGCGCTCCGGAACTGGTAGGCGCACCAACTTGCCTTGCGGTGGGTACAGATTGTGATTGACCTTCTGGCGACCGGTACAAGAATGCAAGACCTTCAAGATGTTTGCACGCATATCTGGCCAAGCAAAAGATCGACCCAAGAGTTCCAAACTCTTCGCCAGTCCCCAATGGCCATTCTCCGAGTGGGCATGCTAAGACCAAATTAGGGGCTGCCAGCAGTCCAGAGGAACGTATAAGCAATTGAAGGTTGAGCTTAGTAAAGAAGTCGTTCCAAGGGAGTTTCGTGTCAATGAGCTTGTTAGAACAAGGTACACGAAGATGACCGAAGAAGACTTAGAGAAACCTAAGGGAGGATGAGAGGTTGAACAATTCGGTGAAGAAGAGGGAAAAGAGAAAATAGTCTTTGATTATGACAACTCTTTATATAGTGATCCGAATAGCATACACTCTCATACAACATTCAACGGTCAGCAGCACAGCGAAATGAGTAAGCAGGCTTAGGAATCAAATACGTCATTTACGTCATGCACATAGCCTGATGTCATCTCCCCATTTCAATTGAAGCAACCCCGGAAGCACCACAAACCATCTCATAAGATAAGACAAGAGCTGCTTTCAGGGTGCAAAGTCGACTCAGATGGGTATGCAGCAATGATACACTGCAATACGTCCTTGTTAGGGTGGGCAAAAGAGAGGTTGAAAAGTGTCGGAGGGGCATGATAACTGTACCGCGACAACAGATGAGGTGGCCACTCACTTAAATAAGACTACTGACTCCTTTTCCATAGTTGATGAATTGTAGTCTGGTCTTGTTGATGCTAGGCCGGCTGGGTTCAATCTTCCGGGAGTGTGCAGGATTATCGAAATTTGAAACGACAAGAGGAAAGCTGCCCATCTAGCTTGTCATGGGCTGAGGTGACACCCATTCAGGAAGTACCTGAGATTAGGATGGTCAGAAAAAAACCAAGATTGTCTTGTTAGAACCTTGGAGCCACAAGTTCCATTTGTTAAATGTAGCAACAATTGCACCCAGCTCTTGGTCGTGAGTTTGCCATGCATGTTCCGCTAAGGTTAGTTTTTTAGAGTAGAAACAGACCGGTTACAGTCAACCATCGTCATCTGGTTGGCTGTGAATGGCTGAGGCTGAGAATGCATATGTGGAGGCATCCAATTAAATCAGGGAAGCACCTATGACTTCGGCTCCGAACGACTCAGAGTCGGAGTCAAGGCAATTTTGTTACAGAAACGACTCACTGCGAGTTGCATGTGTACCAAACAACGACTCCCGCGGATTTAAAGCAGTCATTGTTTACATATGCATGGAGTCGTCACTGTCTCCAAATCCTTTGTCGAGAGCTCCGACAGTCGGACCCGTAAATCAGCCCTTACCACCTTTTATCTTGAATGCTCTGCTAATTTATCAATATCGTTTCTCAAACGTTTGTTTCACTATTCTACCATGCGTCGTCGAACCTCTACTTCAGCTAATCAAGTGGCTCGTAGGAGTTTGGGTTTAGGCAGTACCCCATCTGTAACATCTTCTAAGTCCCAATCCATCATCAATGAGACTGATATGTCAAGTAACGAGTCATATGAAGAGTACAATGAAGAAGATGGGCTGGAACAATCTGTCAATAATGACAGATTTGTGCACTCAAACACAAGCAAAAAGCAACGTGGTCATCGCGATGTCCGGCACACTTGGGTATATAAAAACTTCCATGTGAGTGTGCTGCAAATTTCAATCTCTTTTTTGATCAATTGATTATATATAATTTTGCTGATGTGATTATGCGGTACAACATGTGTAGGAGCCTGAAACCATTGATACACAAGTGCCTTCAGAAGGGCCAGGCTGTCTTGTGTATCACTGCAAACATTGCACGTGAGTTTTTTTTCCGTCTCAGTACATCTCTATTCTATCTTTGATCTCATATCTTCATGAATTGGCTTTACAACAGCTCCGCTATCAAGTTGAATAGTTTGGGAAACTTCAATCTACATCACCATTGTTGTGGGTGTTCTGGTCTTAAAGCTGCCTGGGAGAATTAAGCACCCGGTAGTATTCAGTCAGGCAATAATCCTGATCAGTTCAAGACATGAATGAAAAACCTACATCTCCAACTATTTACTCAAATCATTTGCAAGTTCTTACCTTTCACCATATTTCATGGTCAAGCCATGCAGGAAGTTTTACACAAAATTGCCCCTCAATTTGACTGGCCAGGCCAAAACACAACCTGAAGTGACACACACAAGCTGTACTCTATTTTGAAACAGGGGCTCCTTGATGAATTAGTCAAAATACCTGGTTTGATTTCTACAGGCACTGATTGTTGGACTTCATGTGATAATGATCTGGCTTACATTGCCATTGTTGGGCAATTTTTGAATAAGGAGGGGGAGTTTTGTCACAGCTTTCTCACTTTTTAAGTAAGTTTCATGTATTACTTTTGGTTTAGTCATCTTGAAATGCATGTCTTATCACTTCTTATAGGTACTTTCAGGTCATCATACAGGAGAGGCACTAGCAAATTTGTACTGGGATGTTTTGGAGGAAAGAGGTATTCTTCTAAAACATTACTCAATTACTGGTGATAATGCATCTCCAAATCACTGCATGATGAACTTTTTGGGTGTAAGATACAGAGGGATTGGGATCAAATGGATAACTGAAGATTGATACCATGGCTGTGCTTGTCATGTTCTGAATTTAGTTTGTAGAGATTTCCTTTTGGCCATTGGTTTATTATCTGAAACTGAATTTGCACAGTACAAAACAAACAGATTGGGTCTCTGTGAGGTGGAACTTGAGGATGTTGAAGGTCTCAATGGGTTTGTAGTGGATCCTTTACTGATGGATGAGGAAACAAATGAAAATTGCAGAGAATTCATCATCAATCCAAATTATCACCCTATTTTCCACACTGCCAAGATATTTGTATCGGATGGGCCTATCCGATGTTCTATCACCCCGAGATATGCGATGCAGTGTCAGTAGGATTAGGTGCGATGGAATTACACTGCAATATGGTGTCAGAGCATTAGATACCGATAGTAATTCCATCGCACCTAATCCTACTGACACTGCATCGCATATCTTGGGGTGATAGAACATCGGATAGGCCCATCCGATACAAATATCTTGGCAGTGCCAATCACCAGCTTTTTCCAGAGTGATCAATCAGCCTCAAGCAGAGATTGGATTGGTTGAACATACTGAAAATGTCACCTCTCCTGTTTCCAATTTGAATAAGAAGAGAAAAATTGCACTTACATCTGATATGCCTCTCCACCAGGCAATGGCATAACTCCAAAAGAAAGTGAAAAGTTCACCTTTAGAGCTTGAAACATTTATTCATCTATGCAACACTCAGACCAATGATCCAAAACTTGTTTTAATTGGGATAGCAGCCCCTTGATGAAACTACTTATACTATCAAATCTGTTGCTGCATTCAACTGAAGTCTACAATTCTCCTGTATACTGCTCAACATGACCAAACCAAGTATGCTTTCTCACATCAACAGTGGCAAACAATGGATTTCATGTTACCCACTCTGACCAGAATAGAGAAGGCCACTCAAATATTTCAGACCAATGCACTGACTAAGCACTGTGTAATGACAGTCTATAAGTCAATCAAGCACACCCTCTCTCATTACTCTTTAGCACCTGGCTCTTGGGGGCAAGCATGTCAAAAAGTGAACAATAAGTTAAAAAAAATACCTCAAGCCTGAGGTTTGAAATTCTCAAACTCTCTTATGTACAATTCTTGAACCTGTCCATCACCAAGCCATTTTCAGCCATTGTGGTTTTCCCATTGCAGTCAAAAATGAAGCCAAGTCTTTACTCCTGAATGAGTATAGTGTATAGTCATCATCCCAAAATCAACATCTGAACACATTTTCAAACCTTCAAAGGTGGCTAAGCTTGTCCCATCCATGATTTATGGAATGGACCAGATCTATGCCAGCCTGGGGGCAACAGTAGCTGATACCACTCTAACTGATATGCCCACAAAGTTCAATGAGGTCAAATCATATCTTGTAGGAGAAAATCCAGCTTGAGCTGGAGAGGCCATTGGTGCTTTTTGGATGGTAAGTTTTTCCATCATTCTTAAGTGCTCCATTTTTTTTTTTTTTTTTTTTTCACTGACAATCATTTCACTCACAAATTGTATATGTAGTGTATGATTTTCAGCAATATCTGTTCAATCCTTGGTGAGATTTCATTGCAGCTTTTGTCAATTGCTGCATCTTCAGCATTTGTAGAGCATGTTTTTTCAGTTAGCAGTGGGATTGCTACTCCAGCCCAACCTTATCTCTCACTGCAGAAAATCAGCAAACTAGTGTCCATCCAGTACTGGACAGAAAAAAAAAAAAATGATGAATGTATTCTAGTCATATGTTTCTGTTAGATGTTTTATAAAACATGTGTCAAAAGTTTCTAAGGGTACAGAACCCACCTCACAACCTCACTTGTATTCCTTGGCAATTTGTTTTTCTTTTCTTTCTTTATACAAGCCAAGACAAAATTTTACATTGAGCCATGATACATAAACCAAAGCACTATTTATGTACATGAGCAGAGGCATGCACAAGGAGAAAGAGAGAAAGGGAAAGAAGAAAAGAAAGACAGAGAAAAAGAAATCAGGATGATTTGTCTTTTAAATTGGCAATGCCACATGAATGAGTGTATGACTCCTTACAGGCACTCAACTCCTGCCTGTATGAGTGAGTCAAAGTGATGGCTCCCAGAGAAATAATGTACCCATGAGAGTCTTGTATATGACTCCTGCTGTACATGCAGAGTCACTAACTGTGACTTGAGTCAGTGGGGCCTCCCTGAGTTGAATGACTCTCTTACATGCAAAGTCAAAGTGGCACAGAAAGGGGGCCTGTGTGAATGCTTTTACTAGCATATGGAAACTGTTGTGGGTAGCCTGGTTCTTGAGGCTTTCTTTGAAGTTGACATTCTGTTTAGTCAGCTCATTGAGGTTTTCTACTTTGGCTGAGAAACTAGCCATAAAACAAAGATAGAAGTTTGTGAACCCTAGAAAATGGTGTAAGTCTGACAGGTTAGAAGGGTAAGACCATTTGGCACTAGTTTGTAACTTTCTCAGATCCATTCCTAAGCTGGTCATGGAGATTATGAGGCCCCAAGAGACAACCTCTGTCTTAAAGAACTCACATTTGCCAGTGGAGGCCTGTAAGTGATTCTCTTGAAGGTTTGATAAAACCTTACTCACTTGTTTCTCATGCTTGGGTTTGTTCTCCAAAAGGATAAATATGTTGTCCAGGTATACGTAACAGAAAATATCAAGGTACTCTCTTACAACACACTGAATGAATGGCTGGAAGGCTGCGGGCCCATTGGAAAGCCCAACAGGAAGTACCAGGCATTCAAAAAACTGCTGGGTCCCCTAAATGCAGTCTTCCACTCATGGACCTTTGCCATGCATAGAAGATTAAGAGAAAATTTAAGGTCAATATACCTTTTCAGGTTACCTCCACCATACTTTTAGAATATGGGCTGACTTGTGGTTCCAGCTCATGCTACTACAGGGCCACATGGCCAACCTGTGGTTGGTTACTCTTACTGACAGGACCTGCTATTTGGCTTCTGTCATAAGTATTTTATGCTTATGACTCTTGAGACTGAGCCTGAGATGTGATTCAATTGTTACACTTGCTTATCACATGTGTAGTGCATATGTTATGCTTTGTTTCTCCATATGTTCATTATTTATTACACTCATAACCCTATTACATATGTAATACATATGTTACATTATGTCTCTACATATGTACAGGTCTCAATTCAATGTTTTGGGATTATTACTCAGTCCTTAGGGTTGAAGTTACAAGTGCAATACTGTAGTACATATGTTACTTTGTATCCCTACATATGTACTTACCTTTTACACATGTACTTCACTCCTTACCTGTGTAATTTCATATGTTACACTATCTTTAATACATGTATTTCTTCATTTAATATATGTGATTACCTTTTGACAGCCTATGGGATTGATGATCAGGCCTCATGGCTGACAGTCAAACTCCAATGTCCAAGAGGCGTTGGCAGAGCCGAAAGAGGGGAATTCCTCCACTGAGCCAAGAAGAGTTTTGATGGCAAGCAGGTTCCTTAGAGAATCTGCCCCAGCAAGTCTGTATCTTGATTGCAATTGAATTTCAACCTATTTAATCCTTCCTAAATATCTGAAACCCTAAGTCCTTGGGATTTTTTTTTTTAGAAGAGCTGTTTACCTGCATCTGAGGGTATGTGTCTTTTAGTTGACATGCCAACACTACCTGAACAGGTTGATGGACACCTCCAAACTGCACCATCTGAGTGTTTTACTTTTCAAACTACAAGATTTTTGTTGTGTTTTTGTTCTAAAAAAAGATGTATGAGTTGGAAGTAGGGGCAGATATATAAGATTTTACATTTTCCTAAATCCTTCCTGAAAGTTAGAATTATGGAAATCTGGCTGTATTGATAGTATTCTCATTTGTGCCTTAATAGTCAATGCCCAGTTTTATGTTCTTTCACTCCTTCAGTGTTAAGAGTGTTGCAAATAATGCGGGATACATCCAAAATCCACCCAGACATCATCACGGGTTCATGGGGCATGCCTACAGGCACGCCATCCAGACCACACCCACAACATGATTAACAGTAACTCCTGAGACTGCTGTACAGTTAAGGGTTTCAGACTTGGAAATTTCAAAAAAAAAAAAAAAAAAATGTAGCAGTGACAGAAAACCACGAGGAATAGCAGGCAATCAGTTTTGATTGAAGATTTCTCATGCTGTTTGGCTAGTAGAAAATATTTCCTCGCCAATCATGGACATCGATCTATATTATTTCATACCATGCAGAGTGTGGAGATATCCCTTTAAATCACCACTCACAGTAAGAATTCCTGTTGAAGAGTAATCTGTCAGATAAACCTATGCAAAGAGTCAGTTGAGTAGGAGAGGCCAACGAGGCTATCGGGTGAGTAAGTAGGATAGTCTGATCAATTTTGTTGATCTATAATCCATCATTCAAAGTTCTTGCCACTTCATACTTTTCAACACCCAAGACCTTATCACCAATTTGAAAGCCATCAAACCCAGCCTCGAATGCGATCCCACATTCTCGACCCTTAGCAATCGATTTTTCATCTTTCTTACCATGCTTGAGTTGTTCCAGGTTTCCTGAGTGAAAAGTCAAAGAAGGAAAAAATGAATGTCATCTCAAAATGCATTTAAAGGGATTTAAACTAGCCAACAAACCTTCCCAAATGGTTTCCATCCCTCTCACCACTCTCACTGAAACCTTCTTCTTGATCTCACCATTGGTAACCTTACAGCCTGCTACCTTCTTCGTTACTCGGCCTTTGACGGTGATCTCGAAGACCTCCGCAATTGTCGCCTCGCCCACGATCCGTTCCTCGAACCGCTTCGGCAACATGTTCACCAATCGAGTCGTGACATGGTCGACCAACCGATAAATCACCGACTCTGTCTTGCACTCGATCTTGTGTGTACCCATCGGCACATATGCCGCCCGGTCTACGCCCACATTGAAGCCCACTACCATCGCTTTCGCCGCTACAGCCATCCCCACATCACTCTCTGTCACATTTCCTACCCCGCTGCTTACAATCTTCACCCGCACAGTCTCGTTCCCTAGTCCGGCTAGAGCGGCAGTAAGAGCTTCGACCGTGCCCGTGAAATCAGCCTTAGCGACGATCCTAAGCTCATGTTCGGCCTCTTCCTCTTCCGCACCTCGAGCCCGCGCCCCCGCCGCCACCGCTAGCTTCTCTCTTTCGCGCACGTGAGCCCATCGCGCTCGACGATCAAGGCCCACGAGTTCAGACTTCTGGGCCACAAAAACCTCCTTTGCCTGCGCCCGTTTCTCATTCACCGCCTCGATCTCGTCCACCAGCTTACGGGCCTCCAGTCTTCGTAGCCTGTTCTCGCACGCTCGTTTCGCTTCTTCTTCGCTCTCGGCCCCTAGGACCTGTGCGCCGGCCTCCGGAAGTGTCTTCCAGCCCGTTACCTGTACCGGCTGCCCCGGGCGCACAGCAGCCACGGGCTGACCGGAAACAGAGATAAGCTGACGGGCGCGACCGTATGCGCAACCGGCCACGAGATCCATCCCAGCCACGAGCGTGCCCCTGAGCGCGATGATTGTTGTCACATTCCCGCGTTCGCGACCCACGTCCGATTCGATCACTCGGCCCTCAAAACGTACTCCCTCCGTCTCCGCCCTTAGTTCCCTGACCTCGGCTACGGCCACGATCGTCTCTGCCAGCTCTGCCAGACCTTTACCAGTCACCGCTGAAACTTCCACACATGGCACCTCTCCACCCAAACTCTCAATCTCCAGACCAGCGCTGTAGATGCTCGCACGTGTCCGATGTAGGTCCAGCCCGGGTTTGTCGCACTTTGTGATCGCTACTACTACCCCTACTCCACTCTCACGCACAAGCCCGATCACTTCCTTCGTCTGCCGCCACCACCACCACCGCTACGTCCGTCGTCAGCGCGCCTCTGCTCCGCATTGCCCCAAAGGCCGCATGCCCAGGCGTATCGAGAAAGGTGATTGAGCCTGGACCAGCTTCGGGCCCTACGAGTTCTGTCAAACCCACCTGAAACGCGCCGATATGCTGGGTGATCCCTCCGGCCTCGCCTGCTGCGACCGAGCTCGACCGCAGCGCGTCTAACAAAGTCGTCTTGCCATGGTCAACGTGCCCCATGATACAGACAATTGGCATGTGCAGAGGAGGAGGGCAGGTGGGATCTGGGGGAGGGGAAGGGTATAGATCAAAGGCAAGACTGTCGTCGATTATAGGCTCGTGTCCAGCTTCGAGAGCCAGGTAAGCGGCGTCGTCCGTGGTAAGGATCCGGTCTGGTCGCGTGTCCGTTAATCCAGCAACCTGCATCCTGGTTTGTAGTCGGTCTACAACCTCAGATTTCCCCTCATCAGATCATTTTTCTTTTCCACTGCGAGCTCTCAACTCACGTAGTTTTTCATCCATCAGATGCGCTAACTGGGAAACTGTGATTACAGACCCGATTGCCAACTGCCTCACTCCTGACTGCTGTTTTTGCTGCTTCTCAACCGCTGCAGCCGCAGCGGCTGCCTTCAGCGCCTTTTTCTCTTGCGCCGCCTTGCTAATCACCACTGTTCCTGGCTTAGACTTAGGCTTAGCAAAAGCGGGCAAGATGCCAGCCCGGCGTAATTTCTTTTCCTCATCTTTCTTCCGTGAGGCCGCATGACGAGTAAGTTTTGGGGCTGGGGAAGTGCTAGCGAGGGAGTTTGGGCGACTCGGGGCCGAGAGGTGGGAGGGGGTTGATGGCTCGGGGCGAGGTGGGAAATGAGGATTGTGAAAGGGCTGGTGGTAGGTGTGGGGTGGTTGGTAGGCTGGCGGATGGTCGCGGTGGAACGGGGGAGTTTGATGATGCTGACCTGGGTGTTGCTGGTATTGATTTGAATGTTGGTAGGGCTGAGGTGACTGTTGATAGGGCTGATTCGGGCGTTGATAGGAATGACTCGGCTGCGGATAGGAGGAATGGCTCGAGTGCGAGTTGGAGTTCGGGTGATGGGCGTGTGAGGGTGGAAAAGGTGGCCAGCGAGGGTGTGAAGGATGTGATGAGGAATAGTGGAAAGCCCGATTGAGATTGTTCGTCGGCAGTCGAGTTCGCATAGCTTGGTTGAGTATGCTTATTTTTTTAAAATTTTTTTGAGGGGATGGGGACCAGTGATTGTATCGGCCAGTCGGGACAGAATCACCACTACGCGAACTTTTCGGGTCGGGGTGTCTAGGGTGTGTAATCCGTTTGCTCGGCACCCGACGTCGGGAACTGCGAAAGGTACAAGGGCACCCCACTGTCCACGGCTCCCAACGTGAGGGGCCCGGCAAACAAACAATGTGAGACCGGCTCTTATTATATTTATCAGTTAGCCCTGTTCAAGTAAGAAGTAAGAAGTGGCTCGTGTGGTTGGTGTTATCGCAAGTCTCTAGGTAAGTCTCTCTCTCTGTCTCTCCTTCACGCTCGTCGGGTCAGTCCGGTCCAAGATGAAGTATGACTAAAATACCCGGTCGGAGACGAGCGGGGAGTTTCTCTCTCAGTTAACCTCCATGTGCATTCATGTAGCTTTGGAGAAGCCGTGTACCTACCTACTGTAGCCTCATGCCCTATCCATAACAGTTGGGCTGACAGAGGCTGGGCTGGAAGCCCTGCTCAGATAAATTGCTGAAACAGGCCTATGAAACAAAGTTGAGGCTGAACCAAAATAGACTAAAGAAATATCCACCTGAGAACTTCCACCACCTACCTACCTCAAGGAAAACCTTGAGAAAAGGAGCATGCAGCAGTAAAAACAGATGTAAGACAGCAGCTGTAGAAAAATTAATTTTGGAGCTATTGCTCCTGCCATAAAGAAAAAAAAATGTAGTTTTTTTCCAATTATATTAATTTTACAAACCTGGTAAGCTTACATATACCCAATGAGATTTTGTCTCATCTTATTTATTTTGGAGTGTGTCGTGATTTTATGTTTTCTCCTGAGTGTGTATCCTGAAATTAGTCATAATTATTCTTAAAATGTAGCTTAATGTAACTTTAAGATATGCAAAAGAAGGAATTTCAATATGGAATGAAAAAATAAAATAAAAAGGACTAGGACAAAAAAAAATTGATTCCACTACCTCCTGTTACTAAAACACTCTTTCTTGATAGCTCTGCACTTTGAAGCTTATAGCTAAATTGAGGATCAGATGCATGGTTTTGTTTTTCAAGCTATTGCCATTACCAAGTTTTGATGAATAGGCAGAATGTATCTTGATTTGATTTTTTATGTTTGTGTTGATTCATATTATATAACATTGGTATGAATCATGTTGCCCTCTAAATTTTGAGACAAGAAGATTGTTCTTGTGCCAGTACACCTCCAGCATAGTTGCATCACATTTGGGTATATCTGTAGGCTTTTCCAGTGCTCAGACAGTTGGCTTGTACTTCTGTTGCACGGGTAGCCCAAAAGCACATCTGGGTATGTGATACAATAGCTCAGATTCCAGGGGGGGAGGGAGACCTTGGGAAACAGCCTGTTGTGTTGCATCTGGGCATCTGAAATTCCGTTGCATACTCGGATGCGATGCAACTATGGTGGAGGTGCTAAGATATAACTTGTCAAGGTAGTTGATTGTATTGGTGTTCAGTGTAGCATTTGAGCAAGTAGAAGATATCACTTTGTACAAACTATTCTGATAGGTGATCAACAAAGAAGATATGGGGTCATGGCATCGTGATAATGGACGTTGGATATTTGATCTTTATGGAAATTCGATTTAACAAAGTCCCTCACAGATCTTGGAGGACCAAGACTCACAAGGAATTTACCACTAAAATTGGCTTCCTTGGCAATGTGCCATTCTGGATATTGGGCAATCTAAATCCATTGTTCGAGCAACGAAAGCTTTACAACCTTGGAGAATTACTACTTCCAGCCAACTGAGTGTCAAGCCATAAAACGATTTGGTATGGCCAACTATGTATAGGTCAAAAAACTAACTCTTGATTTTGGACACCATAATTTATGACAAACTGTAAGCAATATTCCCCTTACCGAAAGTTTGCAACTCTCTGAATGATGTCCTTCAATGATTCTCTTTTGTACCGAGCTCCCTTTTCTACTTCTTTAATCATTTTAGTACATCAATCCCCTTCAAAACTCCTCTGCTGCGCTTTCAAAGATCATACCCTTATAGGAATAATAGCTTCCAAGGTCCTTCCCCTAGATATTTTCACTTCTCCTGAACCTGGGGCCTCTCAACACGTCAAAAACACCTAAAAAAACACCCCTTTGTACAGTGCCACCAACATTGGTCTCACCAAAGCAGACAATGTGACCAAAAGACCTATGAGATTGTAAGAGAACCTGTGTAACGAAGCGTTCTGATAAATGTTTGGCTACAAAAAATGCTGCCAAAGGTAGTTAACAAAAAAAAAAAAATCAATACAAAATTTTGAAAAGCATTAAAAATCCATAGGTATGCAAGGTTTGAGCGCGCTTTCTATCATACGTACTAGCTTTTCATCATGATCTCATTTTTTTTTTTTTTTTTTTTTTCTCAAGCTTCAATAGGTTTTCAGCAGCTTTCAAGACTCTTCCTCGTTCAGCGTACGATGCTCCGCCCTTCACTATTCACTCGAAAAGCTTGAATTAGAGTACTACAAGAATCAATAAGTTACAATTTGGTCAAGTTTATTATACCACAAACTCTCCAAGCCCCATATTCTGTAACATTCCACCTATACAGTGTTGGACAGGAAATGGACAAAGGAATTGGGAATTGGGCTTATAAGCACACACGAACACTATCAGTTACTTGAGTGAAGAAAACATGAAAGAAATGATAGTGAGAGCGAAAGAAACAATGATGATGAAAACAAGATTAAGAATCTACAATCATCATTGACACGTGTGCTTATATAGCCACATGAGAGCAGAAGGGATTATGGTCATGAGGACGTCCTACACTTAAGTCCATGACGCACAGACACACACAACTACACTCTATGCTTCACCAGTTAGTAGCATCAACTACTTACGCATAACTCCAACACACAGGAACCTCCCCCACGCGTTATTTTTTATCACTCAAGGCAACTCAAATCAAGGAAACAACACACAAAATGAGATAAGGTAGGTTTTTAATTCATGATCACACCAACATAAACCCCTTCTTTTTAAATAATTCATTATGGTAAAAAAAGAAAAAAAATAAGCGAAAGAAGAAGAAAGGGCAGCCAGATTCGAAAAAAAAAAAAGAGTTCAAAAAATTATTCAAACCTTACAAGCACCCGAGAGCACAGGGGTTGGAATAAGGCAGGAAGTTAAAAGCATAGTTAAAAACCGCATCGAATTAAGAACCTCACTCCCCCACTTTCTCACTCGGGCTCTTCACCTGTTCTCTTTTTCGCAGAGAAGCCCTCCTACCCATCGAAGCGATCAGTCGTTCATCGGCCGTTGGCCCAGACACGTGCCGACGCCGGGACGGGCGGGTGCTGGGCTTGGTGTTTTCTGGCTCTGAGATTGAGGCTCGCGATTCCACACTGGATGACAAAGGCGAAGAAGATGGGAGCGGGATTTTAGGTCGAAGAGACGTATGGTCATGCTCAAGCTCCGTTTGAACCTCCACAGGGTCCAGGGTCTGGTCGATCGACCGCTTGAGGTGCGAAGCCGGGGTCGGTCCTGAATACTTCGGAACAATTCCCGGGCCCTTGGTCTCGTCACCCTCCTGGTCTGAGGCCTCAGGTGTGAGTGGACTGGGAGTGGTGGCCATAGATGGCACAAGCTCAGAAAAAGACTCGTCCTCATCTATTAGCGCTGGGATCCCTTTCGGCCTCGCAAGGTAGTGGGAGTATCTGTGGTGGTGTTGGGCAACGGTATTGCAGACGGACTTCCGTGAGTGACCAAAAGTGCGACCTCATCTGACCAGCCGACACGACATCATGTGTGGTACCCACTTGCTTTACATAGGCCCACTAAAGATAGAATCAATATGTCTTTCACGAGCGGTAGAGTACCTTTCTTGTCCTTTGGACAGAAGTAACTAACACGTGCATGGATTTGAGAAAGAGGATGAGATTAAAAAATACATGCGCACGTAAGCACTTACCTTTCTGTGGGGTTTGGCCAGTTGAAGTGATGAGGTACCCAAGCCGAGGTTTTGGGAGACGATTCACTGGCCCACTCGAAGCGGATAGTGAATTGGATAGTAATGTGAATCCGATGAGAAGCAAAGCTCGAGGCGAAGAGCAATAAGCGGTCTTCGTTACAAAGCTATCCAATCACAACCGATGTTCAGAGCACCAGACCCGATTGTTGGTTGTGGTTGTTTGATGAAGATTACAGTTTTGGCAGGTTGAGAAAAGGCTGTCAGAGCTCAGGAGTTGATGCAGTCATCCAAACACATGAGGCCCCATAGAAAACTGACTCACCTCAATAATTTCATATTGATACACCGGGATCCTTGGCGGAGGCGAGAGTATGCATTCCGCTTCATGATGGGCGGGCTGGTACTGAGGCCAGAGCAGGAGGGTAAGATTAGACTCGTCTGCGGTTTTCCGGAACAGAATTCGACGGCCTGAGCCTGCCTCCCCGTCATCGAACCATACATGGCCTAATTCACCGATATGGTGGGGCACGCGAACTGACGGGCAGGCATGAGAGTGACTAAAATTTATTTCGTGCACCGGATAAGGCGTTCGCTGGAACCCCAGAGACCAGCCTCCTTTTGCCGGGCGATGTGCGAGCTCGATCATACGCGACTCAGCTTGCGGAGGGTGCGGAAGGGACGCGCCTGGGCCTAGAAGGGGGTCAGTTGCAAGAAAGTGCACCTTCAACGGATAGTCGATCTGAATGCCCGCGCTAGGCTTATTTTTGTTGAGCTCCAGCCAAGCTAGCTCACTCCAGCCTGACAAGTCGCAAAAGGCGCGCGTGTCTGGGTCTGGGTAGCGGCCATGGACCGCCAAATCAATCGCTTCCAACATCGCAGCCCGAATTGGCCATGTCGTCCAGTAGAGTCGCTGTACCGCGTCTGCACTGCAATCGATCATGTCCGGGCCTCGGCTACGATGGCTCAGCTCACCAAACCTCAGAAGCGAACGCTGAACTAGCTCGGTCAAACGTCCAAAGTCGACCAAGACGCGTGAACGCACGCGATGCTCGTCCGTGTGGGGATTCAAAGGCGGCCAATGCCAACCTAGACTTTGGCACAGCTGGCACCACAGCAGTTCTTCTGACTTTGGAATCGAAAACTCTGCGTTCGTACTCTCATTCGTCGACATTCGGATGATGGTTGGATTGAATTGACAAGTTCCCTTCACGAAGGTATTTGCAGAAGACCGTGATTGTAGACGAGATTGAGGAAGATCGGGATTGAAGACAAGTGATGTTCTTTTGGACACCAGCCGGCCGGAGAGAAGAGACCTTTAGAATGAAGTATGACACAAATAACACCTGATAAGCAGTTCAAACTTGAAACGTAATTAGGATTGGATGGACCCGGTGCTGTAGAGAAGAGTCAAGGGGGTGCGTGAGCTTTGTCAAGTGCGAACGAAGGAGTTGAAGAGCACCGGTGGGTAAGATATAGGAGAACAGCCAGAGAGCGAAGACCAATCCGTCGGCCCTTTCTAAGATATGCAAATCAAATCATGACGATGCTGCAATTGTAAAAAAGCTGACAGCTGCTTTGGACTCAGTTGGTTTGATATCGCAGACTCAACGCTCAAGGGGATCTCCGCTTTCCGCCTTTGACGGATATGATGAGGCGCGAAGACAAACCTGCAAGACTGGTTGAGTTGTGTCTCATACAGATAGGAGTCATAGCGTACGCATTCTGAAACAAAGGCATCGGATAGAACTATCGTATGACTATCAAAGCCGCACGGGTTTGGACTATTCTACCTACACGTCTGCTTATGCCTTATCCTCAGAATGGTTATTTGGACACTTTGTCCCGGGGTTGTGAACAAACTTGCAAGCTGAGTCCCGATGAAGTGTGCGAGACCTGAACAAACAGCTCAAGACTTCAAAGTGGGACCAGACCTGATCAGAGTGAATCTTTCATAGGGCGGTGATAGGGAAGGACAGTCTGGGCGGTTGGATGGGCAGTTAGGGCTTACAGTGGTCCCTGTAAAAACCCATACCGACTTATGGACGTCCAAAAGTATGGGTTTTGATCTGACTCGTCAAAGTCCGATCGCACTTGGGCATTTTAGAGGACGGGTCCTTAGAGTAATCTGATCTGTTGGGTTTCTGGCCTGGAAGGTTTGGTGATTTAAGTAGAGGAAAAACCTCGTCTCACTTCCTTCCACCCTCAACTTGTAGATTTTGTTAAAATGTTGACCATCTGAACCTCCCCCTTCATCGGAGACGGTCCCTTCATGCACTTTCTCAATCTAATGATTGAGGTTTGACTTCGCTAACAGACCAAGGAGTCGGTCCTACAAGAGTCAAAGTTCAAAGGAAGGCCGTAGGGTGAAGGAATACTTTCTTCCCTCTTGTGAAACTGCTTGGATGTTGCTCGGTGAAGATTTTGAGCCTTGTGCCATAATGCTAGCATCTGCCTGATCACTTCCACCATCAGAAAAAAACACAAAAAGTTCTGAGGGGTGTGAGGGCACACCGAAGGAACTCAAGTTGATTGATCGTTAAGAGGATTGTGACAGAAATCCTCGATCGATCACTTTTCGGTCTCATTCCAACCTGACCAAACATGATAGTTGGATGGAGGGACTCATCCTCCTCCAATCCAACTATCACGCCACAACATCCACCCTGACATTCATCAGACCGGCCATAAAGTCCATGGGCTCAAATTCCAAGTTACGCAGGGTTACACAGGTGTGCCCTGTGCAGGTGGATTCTCGAGTACCGAAGTTTACCTCTCAAGGGCTACTTCATCTTTGGGTTTTTTTTTTCTCACCCATTCAGATCACACTCTTCCATACTGGTCAGACCAAATCTCTGGGTATTGACCACTTTCATTATGTTTCCAACAATTGTGTTCTACATGGTGTAAGAGGTATTCCCAACTTCAATTTCCTGTGTTCCTAAAGCACTGCTGATGAGACATTGCTTACTTTAAGCAATCTGAAAAGATAGCCAATGACATGCATCAATACAGATGATATGATCAACATTCATTTCAGTTCTATGGTGTAGTATGCCTAGGGGTGTGTGATCCTAAGACCATGAGTTCCTATTGGCACTCACCAGTATCTCTCCACCTATGGCTCTAGCTTCTACAGTTCTAGAGTTGATGAGTTGGGGCCTATTTTTTGAACACAAAAGAGATCAGTGGTAGACTTCAAATACTTCTTCTCCCCTGGGTGGATGATAAGTCACCAAAAAAGGAATGTTGTGGGAACAGCTTCTAGAGAAGATCTGAGGGGACTTGAGCGGGTAGGAAGGGATTGAAGGAGCCTAGCGTATAGAATCTCTTGCCTTCTAGGCAGAAAACATTGTCCAGCTTCCCTGACTCTTTGATGGTCAAGCTTACACATTGGTTCTCATAGGCTTCTCCCATCAGCTCCCAAGGCACTACCTTCACCCTTGGAAGTGTGCATACTAATTGCGCCGTTGCGGTACACTAGCCATGTATTCAATCATTAATCTTTGGGTTTCCTCTTTCAAAAGGAATATGTTACATAAAACATTCTATAAAACAGAAGAGCAGAGAGGTTCTACTTTCATGTACAAAATTTTGAGCAACAACCTTTCACACCAAAAAATATCTATATATATATATATATATAACCCAATTAAAGAGAAAAAAGTGAGCTCAATATATAAGTTGTGCCTACAAAAAAAGAAACAAGCAAACCAAGCCCTCCTCAACAAAAAAAAAAAAAAAAAAAAAAACCCCCCCCCAAAAAAAAAAAAAAAAAAAAAAAAAAAAAAAGTTGGCGCACACAAGAAGAAAAGAGAATTGTTCAGGTTGAGATAGTTTCGAACACCCTAAGACAAAGATGTGATAAACTTGCTATCTTAAAGGTGAGGGCGGATGGTTTTGAGATCAAAAGCCACTAAAAGAGGGTCTAGCTTATAGTCGACAGATAGTCGACACATTTGATTCTGATCCGGTTCAGGAAGGCGCGCAGATGAAAGAGTGAGATCGCCATCGGATTTCAGAACTATAAATCGGGATATCTTAAAATCCATCGAGAACAGAAGCCGATATTGCTGCATCGAATTCAAATTTGTCATCAGACTCAGAGTCAGACCGATCTCCATCAATTCCCTCCGTCTCATCTTCTTCAACTGACGGCTCTCTTGACCGAGGTGGGATCCGTAGCGATCGATCAACAGCGATTGGTGACCGATCATAGGTTTGAGATGAATAAGTCAGGTAGACAGTAAGCATAACCGTTTCAGCGTTCTCGCCCGAACCCGTGAAGTGTACATTTTTCCGACAGGCGAAGGTGGGAGTAGCGGGAGGGGTATAGGTCGAAGCTAGAGAAAATTCAGTTTGCTGGTTAGTCTAGTCCAGCCGGGTCTCGATGCTAGCCCACTGAAAACAAGAAAAGGAAAGTTGGTTCGACTGACTTAGTTTCAGCGTACGAGGACTCAGAGTCCCCACACTATCGATATCTAAGTTAGTCGGTGATGAGCTGAAGAAAAGAGGTGGTGACTTGATTGCACTCTTGAGAGACCCCAAATCAGCGGCTTGTTTGTGAGAAGGGGGTAGTTTCTTGAGGGTGCAAAGCTCGGCCTGAGCTACCTCCTTGGCAGGGTCATTCGACGAAGAGGCGAAAACTGGGGCGGTTACAAGGGCCGGTAATGGCGCATAGGAGTAGAACTGAGGGGACCGCGATTTCAAGGCAAGAGACCTAGGCCGTTTTCGGTGAGAGGCTTGACGAGGCATGCCTTCAGATGACTTATTCGAATATTGTTCGTGACTCGGAAAGATAAACAGTAATTGACAAGCTAAGGATACTTTAGCAAGTGATCACGCGATGGATTTAATGATAGAATAGGGTGACAGAAATGAGTTGGAAGCGCAGATGAAATACTCGTTGGCTACAGTGTCAATCCACAAGGGGCGATTGATTTGCAAGCTGGCTTTGGTGAGATTTGACGAGTTGGGCGTCGATGGCCTGTGCAATTTCTGCAATTTTGCAGTCAGAATTGTCCGATATCTAAGTTTGAACAAAAACATGTTTAAAGAAACATTGTCGGCTTATGCCATTCAGTGGTGATGGCGTTTGAATTGTGCAAGGTGCGTCCATTTAACCCATGAGATGAACGCGAAATGGAATGCACGAAAGAGGATCAGGCTTCGATCATCAATAAATCTAGCGCGGTTGATACCATCATGGCTCGTGGGCCATGTGCGGGTCAATTTGAATCAACTTGTTGCAAGGACAGCTTCGAAAGCTACTGTAAGACTTCGGAAGGGCGGGTTTTGTCCGCTGTTACCGTCTCCAACGCGGAGTTCTTGGCATCATTTGGGGTTACGATGGCAAAATTAATCCTCGGACTACCACCAAGAAGTGTGCAACTGATAAACAGGTCAAAGGGCCGAGTGGTTCAAACATCGCTAGCGTCCCGGTGTGAAAATATCTTGACTGCTCTTTGGGAAATAAATGTCCCTCCTGTGGTTTTTCAAATCCCTTTTTTTTTTTTTTTTTTCATATCCGCGGGTCATCTAAGTCTTTAGATTAAAAAGTCCGATTTCGGAAAAAAAGTTGCGGGCCGCGCGAGATGAACCTCGACCGAGCCATGGAGTTGGTTATAAACGAGCTAAGTCGGCTACTGTCCATTCCAATCGGTCCGATCAATCAGGAGACCTTTTGCGAGAACACCGGAGTCTCGGTGTTCAATCAAAGGAGCACCGAGGCATCAGGACAGTACCAAGAGCATCCCCAGCGAAGCCCGGATTATGGAGAGTCACGATCAGGCCGGGGAATGTCGTTTTCAGATATAAGGCACAGCGGACTATCCATTTTGGGTCATGAGTTGAGATACAGGGATTCATTAGATGGTACGTTTGCAGAAGAAAAAAAAAAGAAGAAAAACTAACTAGCAATGACATGAATGTTAGAATGTGCATGCTTTGCAAGGCCTTTGATCATGTTCAGTTTTTGCTTGACCACACTGGTTGTAGAAGTGCGATAACGAAGGGAAAGGGTACCTTCATGTCAGCCCCTTGCCTCTACAATGAAATGTGAAGCTTGATGATAATTAAGAAAGAGGAATATTTCTTGCTTGCCGGGATTCTATTGCATAGACAACCTACATGTATATTCTTGATTTTGATAGTCTTTACAAAAAGCAATATAGCTTTTTGTTGGCTTCATTCATAATTAAAGTGCGAGTGTTTTGTTGGCAGTACAGGTAACTACACCAAGAGTGAAAGCAATTCAGCCATCAAATATTGAAGCCATACCTTTCTGTTTATTCATCTCATTAGCTACATAAGATCTGAATTGAGTCATTTCACCTGTCCAATAGCTTCAAATTACACATTGTACAAGAGCTGAATATACGACAGTCTCAATAAAAGATCTCATGGATTTAATTCCAATTCACCAACTTCAATACGCTTTGTTAAAACCATTTTACAATGCCAGCCAGGCAGCTTTGGAACAATGGATCCAAGGAGTCCTTGGACAAAAAGCCTAGGACAGCAACTGACCACGGCTTTCATCCAAGCCTTTGTCTGGCTGTGGATGATGGCTTGGATGAATACCTCGGTTGGCTCCAATGCAAGGTTTTCCACGCAAGAAGTCCTCAAATTTTTTTCATCCAAGCATACTATGCTAGCAGTGTTAATTGAAGCGGAAATTGTACCTAATCAAGTCAAATTTTGGCCTCATGTTGTCCTACCATAAAGCGGCATAATTCTAAAATCCAACACCTGAGATTATAACCAATAAAAGTAAATCACTTATAATTTGATATGAGTTTTTCAAGTAATTTATACGGTTGGTAAAGGCAGAAGCTTACAACTATGCAACAAATAGGCCAAAACCAATTTCGGCCGCAACAATCAGTGGTGCGAGTAGCTGATGAGTGCTACGGAATGCAGCCACTCATATCCACATGTGGGAAATTCCGAGTTGTCTCGGAATGGGGATACCTGGTGTGTGTGCGCAGGGTAATTAAGTATGTGCTGGTCAACTCTTGCCTACAAGAAGGGATTCTGACCTGGTACGAGTCAGGTGAGATAAAGTGAGGGAAGAGATGGACAGGCTATGTAAGCAAGGTGTGAGATCTAGGGATGATAAGAGAAAAAAATAATTAAACTGAAAAGGGGAAATAAAGCTTCAGAAATAGCGCATTAACATTTAGCAAGAGTGAAAATTGGGAGGACTTACTTTCTCTTTCCAAAGATGAGGAAAGAGAAAGTATGTTCCTCGCTGAGCTATGCTGATATATACATTTGATTGATACTAGTTAGTTGTGGCTGTTGCTTCCACGCTTTGTGGTTGTTGAGTGGCTTTGGGTGGAGTGATACTGACGAGATTGAGCCACAGGTTGTTGTACACGGGTGTATAAGGTATTCCAATACTTCTTAGTCTGTGATCGTCGATTGAACCTTGACAACATGTGTTTACCTCTCACAAACCATCCATCCCAAAAAAAAAAAAAAAAAAAAAAAAAAAAAAAAAAAAAAAAAGATAAGATAAAAAAAACAGGGAACAAAAAAAATAGTCAGAATTCAATTGAAACAAATTAGAATCTAATAGTCGCAATTCGGCTGATCGGCTAGCATGATAGTCCACGACAGCTCCCCATAGTTTTGCCGGAAGGTCTTGAATTTCTGGACCAATATCAGTGTATCTAGTGATTTTTGGCTCAAATCTCGCGCGATTAGTTGAATCCATCTGATGGAGAAGCCAGGCTGTGATACATTTCTTGGCTACTCCTGGATCCACTTCTTTGTGATCGACTTCAGATTTTGTATTGTCTGATACTAAATAGTCACCAAAATATAAAGACCCCAGACCTACTCTAATCTGGGAGGACCACAATATATAGTTTTCGTCCGTTAGTAAATTTTTGGGCACTACTTTGCTCAACGTTTGATTCACCGTTAATGCCTGGTGTTGTTTAGAAACACCGAAAGGGTTAGTCGGAGTAGTAGTAGGAACGGACACTTGGTATCGCTTTGAGGATTATTGACTATTAAAGATGATACGTTAAATATAGTTGTATCGTCTTCGTCTTCGGAGTTTTGAGTGGGTGGTGGTGGGTTTGCCGGGATTGCGAAAAATTGGTCTAAAGCATTGATGAATAAGAAAAAATATACTTACTTGTTTTGATGTTACACAAGTAAAGTTCAATTGGAATGAATTCACAGTAAAACTTGGGTAAAAACATGCACTGCTGCCCGATTTTGTTTGATGAACATCTGGATAAATGGTTTCTTGTTGACAAACTAAGATTGAAGGGGTAAGATCTTGACTGTGCAACAGTCTGGACCACTTTTGGGTATTTCTCCAGAAGTAATTGAGAAAGTTCAATTGTCAGGGTTTCCAGGTAGTTTGAAGAGATTCTTGGGTTGATGGAGCTGATACTCTGCAAGTCCACTCAATTTGCAGTCATTACATCTGATTGTGAGTTTCTTGGGCTTGGAATCCCTTGATTTCTTACTTTGGATAGTTTTTCCAGAGAGGTGTTTTGGGTCATCTGAAGGTGATTTTTTTCCCTCTGAGACCCAAGTTCATGTTTTGAGCACAGAGAGTAACAGGACTGAAGAACTGGTGAGCTGATGAACAATCAAAGATGGAAAGAGCCTTGAAAATGAGGTGTGTTGCTTCAAAGCTTTTGAGTGCATGTGTCTCAACTGATTCAATAAGCTGATTGGAGTGATCATTCATCCTTTGTAAGCCAAGAAGTTTATGTCTGTTTGTGAGTGTGAACTGTGGACTTGTCATGGTCAATGGGTACAGTTGGTTTTGTGCCAGATTCACAGATACGTTTGAAAACTTGTTCCATGTCCTTTCCGAATTATTCTCTAGCATTCTTGAGATACTCTTGCATTTCTTGAACAAATTTTTGAGCATATATCTTGACATAAGCTTGATTTTGTCTGCCATATGACACACAATTTTTCAACTTGATATTATCAAACCTCATCTTCTACATCCCTTTATTTGCTGTAACAGCAGATATTTTTTCTGGATTTTCTCCATGCAATGCAAATATTCTGGAAGTGCAAGGGGCATTTTCGATGCATGGATGAGGTATCTACAGTGGCTTCAGATTCCTTGATAGTACAGGATTGTGGGTTTGAGAGGTTGAAGAGTTGTTGTCAAGGATTAAATTTCTACAGTTCCAAACCCATGAAACCTACATTTGAGAATTATGGACAACTTGCAAAGGACCAGTATTCATTTGTGCATTTTCAAGCCCCAAATGTGCAAGGAAGCCAATTTCAAACTTCCATGTTGAAAGCAGTGTATTCTCTTGAGATGCTCAGTAGAGGTCTGCCCCATATTAGCACTGTAGAAATTTGACCATGTTTATGTTATTTCTTTCTTTTCCTATAACAAACCTCTTTTATTCTCTATTATTTTCTGTTAAGTAATCTTTCATTTTCACATACAGGAGCAGGCAGTATCCCTGGGATGACATATCCACGCACATGTCTAAATTACACTAAACCTAGTCATCTCTTATCTCACTGTTTTAAACCTAATGTGCTGGCTCCTACCCTATATACCTGACAGAAACAGACCGCCTTGAGATCCTTTTTCTCTTTCCTTGTCAATTACCTTTCTTTCTTGTAATTGGTCAAGGTGAGGATCTCAAGTAGTGTTAAACATAACACTTGGATTGAACTGAACAGTTCAACCCCTGTTTTCTGTCAAGCACAACTTCAAGTAACTTTTCTCAAGACAGCTGAGAAGCACATCTAGCAAGGTCAGTTGCTGTACATCTGAGCACTACACAAAACTCTAAAAAGAAGGGTGATCACAATGCGAGACTTCCAGAAATGAAACAGACAATTCTACTAATAATCCTTGGAATATAAGAGGGGTATGTTGACATTCTCCTATCTTCAAACTTTTCATCATAGCTTGTCATCACTTAATTTCAAGAAATCTGAGGACTACATGACCCTCAAACAACACCCCACTATTCATCAGATCACTCAAACTAAAAGCTACTATGCTATAAATCAGGTCTGACACTCCCCCAAAAAAAGGAAAACAAACAGAAAAATCACTTGTCTGGCTTATATACTTAGTAGCTACAACTAAAAAAGAACCTAGTGCCTTTCCAAAAATTGAAGAGGCAAAAAAAAAAAAAAAAAGTGACCTCACAACAATCAACTACATCAACCTCCACAGCAAACTTACAAATGAGAAAACCAGGGAAATGGACCTATTCCTCATTCAGCACATACAACAAACATACTCACAAGTAATGAAACCATACTAAGACCTCAAACTACAAAAACCAACAGCCCATCTTGTCCACACTAATTTTTTAGACCCTCTTTACTAGTATAAGTTTCCATCATTAAGGCCTCAATCACTCAAAATATGTAAAAAATAGCTCACCATCTTCAGAGTGATTTTATTCCTTTAGTTCTCAAGCCCCAACAACAAAACACACATATTATTATTCCATTATTCCCTCTATAGAAACTTGATTAAGCCCACTAAGCATCAATGCAACTCCTTGTAGCATTCCTACTGATAATCAAATGACACCTATCAGAATATCAGATTTACACTGTAAACCACACAAAAATTCATTGAATGATTTCATTCTACCACCACAGTGCCTTATCTCCCTACAGAGAAGTACTTCTCTGCTGTCTGGACCTATTTTACCACTCCTCCACCATCTTTTTCAAACATTAGACACCTATTTTTTGACTTTTTGATATTATTGTCCTACCTGTTTGAATTTATAGAACCTACTATGAAAAACAAAGATAACAAGTACAAAGAGAAAGTCATATGGTATAGCACTTGAGAGCTTGAGAAGTGATTAAGAAAGTCTTATACATCAACAAACACAAGCATGAAATGCTATTTTTGACATTTGTATAAGGGTTTCTTTCCACTATACTTATAAACCTACTTATATGAATCAATGACAGTTGTTTCTCTTTTGATTTTGTACACTATATATTTTGGACTACTAGGCTATCTTCACCAATTAAAAAGTTAGAGTTTTTCATAGGCTCCAAAACTGAAGAAACACTATTTTGAACTACTTTCTCATGAATGATGATCATGTATTGCAATATATGATTGTGATAAAATATCTTCCTAGACAAGTTTGAAGTACCCCAATGGTCAACATGTTTGATCTGATTTTATTTCAAAAACTCTTATTTGCCATTAGGAAAAGGTGAATTGGATTGTCAACTGCTTACCACTGTCTGTGTTGGACTGGATCATCCAAGACTGTCTTGTACAATTTATATATGCTTCATGTCCCTAAAGAAAACTTCAAGTTGAGATTTGAGAAATGCATAGTTACCCATGGTAGATGAAATGGTTTTAAACAAAGTCTAAATGCAATCAGCATTGAAAACATGCAGAGGTGCAACCAGAAAGTACTCTGAGAGATAAATGACATGAACATCACAAAGCACCAGCCCAACAGAAAGAGAGAGAAAATACAACTTAAAAAACCACATAGCAGTTGTGTCTGAAGTGAACTCTAAAAACACCTGATTGAAAGTAGAGAAGGTCAAAAGTGACCAAGAGTGAGGCAGGAGAGGGGGGCAGACCAAATGAGATGTGAATGAAGCAAGGTTGGTGGATTGGATGGGATGGACATGGTGGTGTGAAAAAAGACACTGGGGAAGGATTGGAAGGGATGGGACAGGAGAGAGGTCCAATGGAGCAGCTGGACCAGTGCCTTGGGTGGGTTACAGCAGCTGATTGCCCCCTCTTGAGATTACCAGAGTATGGTTGTTTTGGGCAAAGTGAACTGGGTGTGAGGTGTGTGAGATGATTTTGGTCTTGATTTTTGTGAAGTATGTAGTACAGTCACTGCCAGCAGAAACTACTAGGACAGGGTTGTTCTGGAAGTCCTAGGACCAGAGTTGTCCTAGATGTTCCTTGTTTGGACAAGGGAAAACTAGGACAAAGCCTGTCTGAGGAAACCTAGGACAAGCTTGTCCTAGATGTTTTTGTTGGCAGTGAGTGAGACTGAAAATATGAAATTTGGTTTTCTGCAGAGTGGCAAATATTGGTTTCTGGGTTTTGGGGGGTGATGGTCACCCTACGCGCATGGCTTCTGTACAATGCCCGAGGCACGTAAACAATACCGATGTGGCACGACCCGCCTCCCGAGTCCGCGACGGTCGACCTACCGCCGCTATCCAAACTTGGGCTGTGCTTTGGGAGGCTATCCAAGCTCCTGAATCAAGAAACTTGGATCCTCTTGGATCTTCAAATATCATATCTGATTGTTCTGTGATTCGTAACCCCAATAATTAATAGTGCCGTCATCCAATTGGAACAGATTTCGGGTTGGTTTGAACTTCCTTCGACGTGCGCGGGATCAGGAAATCCATCAACGCCATCGTATTGATATTGTAACAGGCTGAGATACTGCCCGAACTTGTTACCAAACTTACTAAATAGTTATCTATAAATATGAGTGAAATGGTATGAAAAGAATAGGATCTTGGAGAATAGAGAGAGTTCGTTGGGATCGGAAAGCAGACGAAGGAACTCAGACTCAGGAAAAAGGGACCATTCTCAAGATGGTACAAAAATTGATATCCCGAAAGAACTGGCATTTGTTTTGTTTTGCAAAGCAACAGCTCTATTTATACCGTACAATACAAGAGAATGGAAGAATGACCAGACTACATTACTCCTTGACTCTCGTAATGCCACTCGGCACCGAGAAAGTGACACCTAGGTGGGTGTTCCCTAGATCCCGCTCGTGCTCGAGCTGGATGGCTACTAGGAAATGACACCTAGACAGGTGTTCCCTAAATCCAGCGCGAGCATTTAGCTGCTCGTCTAGCAGCTTCGTAGAGCGCTGAGGCTCTAGACCCTCTTAAGACTCCTGTCTCGAACCTTGGCTCTGCATGCCGTGGTTCTGTACAGGCATCCTAGGCGGAAGCCTGCATCTACACTACTGTAGGCGGACCTTGGAGCGAGCTGCCTGCAGCCCTGCTACAATATTTGCAGTGCGTGCATAATCGGATTCGTACAGTCCATCAAATCTATCTACCGCTCCTACTACGTCCATTAGATCCATCAGGAGCCTCCATATTATCTTGCTCTGGAGTATATAGGATTCCTTGACAATCTTTTTCCAGACAGAATGGCAAGTGATCCAGCGAGAAAAGTACTTCGTTGGGCCGTTCTGGTAAGGCGCCTTTACGCCCCTTAGTTGTTTCCACTCTTCTAATTCACGTATCTTAAGAGGACTAAACGGCTTGGTTGTCTGCTTTGATAGGGTCCGGGGGGTATTTCAAGGTCAGTATAAACGCATGACTTGCCTTTTGATCGGCGATTAGTTAGCCAAAGCGATATACCAGTCACGTATAGATATTATCCTTGCTTTATTGGAGCAGGGCGTTTGTAAACGACTTGTTGATCGATCCGGCGACCCGTGACGTGGTGGATGTTTCACATAAGGTCATTTCGACAACGACACCCCTTCGATCAGTCAAGCTCAGAATTTGGATTACTGATCTGATCAAACACGGTCTCGCGTTTTGACACAATCCTCCTCAGCTTGTCGCAGTAGGTTCGCGTTCGATTGAAAGAGCACAAAACTTTATCAACAATTTTGAACAACTGAAAGGTCAATCTGTGCGTGCTTATGGGTCTTACGATACCCTTGCGGCCGATGCAGACGTCGATATCATCTACGTCGGTATGTTTGTTCCGATTTCCTCAATATATTACTACTTGAACAAATCTGACTTTTGTGGGTACACCGCAGGCTCACCCCATTCCTCACACTACCTACACACAAAGATGTGTCTGATCGCCGGCAAACATGTCCTGTGTGAAAAACCGATGACCGTCAGTTTGAGTTTACTGTAGCGAGTTTCCAAACTCGTATGACGGTCCCTGTGGAAGTAACGAAATTCACATTTGAGGGACCCATTTCTCTAGGTAAATGCTCAGCAAGCCCGGGAATTGTTTCGACTGGCAAAGGATAAAAATTTATTCTTGATGGAGGGTGAGTTTGACCAATCCTAATATCCTAAAAGGTCGTAAAAGGTGGTCTATCTTTTTGGCTGAAATGCGTAATATCATTTATACGGTTCTATGAGCAAGCTCTATGGACTCGCTTTTTTCCTTTGGTTGAAAGCCTACAAAAGGACATAGCATCCGGAGTGATCGGGAAAATTGTACAAGTGAGAGCATTTTACCAATGCCTCGCGCGAAGTAAACAATCGGCCAGCGCAGCCCAACAACCGAAGGGGTACCAAAACTGATTGACTGATGCTGGTCGTCCATTTCTATAGGTTCACGCAGATTTCAGTCTAGCATTCGACCCAAAACTCTTGGCTCCGACCCATCGTATCTACGACCCGGCTCTAGCAGGAGGAGCACTGCTGGACTTAGGGTAAGGCTGTCTTGTGGTTACTTCATAAAGTCATATGATTTTTATTAACCACAACGCCACCTCACTGGCAGGCCATACTCGTGGACAATGCTTGCTTTGACTTTGTTGCCTCAAAACAATCTGAACGCACAAAAGGACGTCTCGCTAAACGAAAATTGTTCCGCAGAAAACCCCATCGAGTCATCGTTACCAATTCCAAAGATTAAAGCATCTGGCGTGCTGTTTCGTCACCCGAAGGCTCAACCAGATTCTTCCAAAGTCGACGCATCCATCATTGCTGTTTTGGAGTTTCCCACACCCTCCGGCGAAATTACTCAGGGGTAAGTGATTGAATTTCTCGGAAAACCAAGAAGATACCAATGCTCGAGTGATTCTTGTTCAAATGTTGTGAAACTTTTGTCACAAAGTATTTTGGAAAGTAGTATAATGCGTGAAACGATCAAGGATAGGGCTGTGACAATTTACGGATCCTCGGGTCAGATCAGAATCGCGTTGTACGTTCGTATCCTTCTGCTATAAGTTTCCTATCCAAAAAACTTGCGATTGGTTTGACGTTCTAAGCTCTTATCTCCTCTTCATGAAGTCCTACATGCTGTCCTCATGATTATTATATTACAACTGATACGCTTGCGAGCAGCGGCGACGTCAGGAGAGTGACAACCAACCCTTCCAAAGCCACGGAGGAAAGACGTTCATTCTCAATTCCAGGTGTGCACCGTCCAATCTTCATCAAATCACTAGCAGTTTAAAATATCTACTTGGCTTATGAACCATATCGTTCAAAATGTACCAGGAGACGGCCTTGGCTATAGTGAGTTTCATGTACCCAAATTCGGGGGCAGGTGTGAACGTCGTTCTGAATTTGACTTAATATTTTAGTGTGGGAAGCCGACGAAGCTGCAAGATGCATATTTGCAAGAAACATCGAGTCCTCCCGTATGTCACATCGCGATACCATTTTGATGATGGAGGTGATTCGCTTTGTCTCCTAAATTAGATATGGGGAGAATTATCTTACGAATTCTCTTGCACGTTAAACTTGTCTTTGCGAGTCCTGTAGGTTTTTGACGAGATTCGAAAGCAGATTGGTCTTGAATATCCAGCAGAAATCGAGAAGTTGTGAGCAGTCATGAATACAGTGCACGCAATATTTTGGTCAAAAGGGCTTGAAGTTGCCGGTCCCAGTAAAGTAAAAACACCCAATTCTACATGCTTGTATAAGCAGACTTTTACCCTAGCAAATTTTGTGCTCTGTGACTTTCCAATATTCCACCGGGCAAGAAGGTCAATCGATTTGCTTGCTTGCGCCCGTAGCAGGTCATCAAGTCAGTAAGTGGGCTTTGTCAAGTGTGTACCAATTGATCCTGCCTCGGTAAGACCAAATCGGAAGACAAGAATACCAATTGAGCTATGGTGGGTCACGCGAGAAGCATTAGGCGACTGCCTCAGTACAATACGAAGACTGGGATAAATTATAGTCTTGCATAGCTTATCATAGTAGGAAGTCTCAATTGAGCCAGGTAGCCAGAGGATATTCCGGAAACTCATGCAGTGATTGAATAGATACCAATAAATTGCAAACAGACTAGGAAATGTATGGAGCCAAACCAGAGCCTTACAAAATGGGAAGTAGAAGCAACAGAACCTATATACATAGGAACCGCAATTTCCCAACGAAGGCTTAAAGAATACCCCACGGTCATGCTCTCCCGTCCATCCGTTCCACTCCGACCCACATGTCGATCGTTAAAATACAGATCAGACGACTATCCACTGACTGGAGTAGGGGCGGAGGGAAAATATTTATTGGGCGGTGATGAGGGAATGTCCCCCAGGGGCAAATGAACCAAGTTTTTATAGCCAAACGGGGCGAAATGGGCGTACCGCAGTCGATATGCTGTGCGTCTACTACGTCAGAAACGTACTAGCTTATTCTTAAACTAACCTAGCCCTTTACGGTTGTGGCTGGGCCCATAAAGACTTCAAACTTTTTTTAAAGTCAAAGTTGAACAAAAAGCTGAAAAAAGCAAGTCAGTGATTTGACTGTATGTGTTATGTGACTCAATGGTAATCTCACGGTGGTCATGTAACCGAGCGACAACCGTTCTGCTTCCACCAATCATCGTCCTCTCAATTATCTCCTGGTTTGTCCATCGATCCTCAATCCTAGAAACACCTGAACCCAATCGGCTCTTTGCTCCGGACCTTTACTCGATCTCACCATCATATCCACGTCACCCTGAGAGAATGTCAGACAAAGTATACAGGTATAAAACGATTCATTGTCCGTTATCGGGCTCATTTGAACATCTACCAGCATTGGATGGTAACTTGTCATGATAATCTCCATCTTTTTTCTGCAATACCGACAGCACGAAGGAAGTTGAGAAACACACGAACGAAACATCTGCATGGGTCATCATAGAAGGCGGCGTATATGACGTCACTAAGTGGTTGTGCGTTCGTTTAAGAGCATCTGTGAACCAATCAAACATCAAGCTACCAGATGCGCCTGCTTACTGTTGCTTGATTTGACTAAAAGGGATGATCACCCAGGCGGAAAGAAGGTACGATATTCAATTGTGTTCCATCTTTAATTTACACATATATATATTTCAAGAGACATTCAGTGAGGCTGGGGATTTGTAACAGATCCTGTTGGAAAACTCTGGCAAAGATTGTTCTGACTTATTTCGAGAATATCACAACAAGAAGGTCCGTTGCTTGATATGCTTATTACTTAACTTGTCTGAAAATGGATGAGAGTGACGGATGTCAGTGCTGCTTGTTGATCTTCAGATTCTGGCCAAGACAGCCGCTCCAATGAAGATTGGAATCGGTAAGGTTCACTTTTAATTCGACTTAATCAGTCTTCCCTCATTCCTCCCTGTGCGCACTCTGGGATGACAATGTTTTATTCAAAATTGCGTGCGTATTGCAGTGGGGGCCGACTCGAAGATATAAAACTTGATTGGTTTTTGTATCTGTTTGGAAGGTAAACAGTAGTTCTGTACTGTCGCTGGACAGTCCCATGGTGATCTTGCTATTTCTCTCTGCATGTTCCATCTTATTTTGTACTCCAGAATGGTCTCCCGCTGTTTGAGGAATATACATAGAAATTCTATACATGCTTGTGACTGTAGAACTCGCCATATTTTTGTGTTGTGATATGAGTATTCATCTCGTGATTAGCATACTAGACTGTCAGTTGTATTCTTATATCATTGGGGCCAGAGCTTCATGTAGATGTAGACTCGAGAACCTCGGAGAGATTTCTTCCTTGTCTTTTCTCTCTGTTCATAACCTTGACCCAACACTGGTATTCAGGTTAGCTAGACCTGAGGCTAACTTCCTTGTACCAGATTTTGGTCCAGGTATCTGAGAGTTCCACCTGTTGTGTGCTAATCTACTTTCTACTGTGGTTTGGATGTTCAACTAGATAGTTGAGGTTGGTATTAACAACCCCACTAGCAGTTGAGGTTTTCCTGTTTCTGGCGGAGCAGGTATACTACAAGTAGGGCTTAAGTTGAAGCTACTGATTGTGAAGAGCTACTAACTAGGAGAACAGGTGTCAGCCCTGAGGACTGTGTAACAGTCCCATGGACTGAAACCAGACAGTCACAGGGAAAGTAACCAGGAGAAATAAGAGTAATACATAATATAACATATGTATTACATGAATAATAAGTAATGTATATATGTAAAACATAGTGTAGCATATGTATTACATAGGTAATGAGTAAGTACATATGTAGAAACATACTGTAATATATGTACTACATATGTAATAAAGTAGTACAACAATTGAACCACATCTCAGGCTCAGTCTCAAAAGTCATAAGCATAATATATTTATGACAGGAGCCAACCAGCAGGCCCTGACATTAGAGTAACCAATCACAAGTTGACCCACATGGCCCTGTAGTAGCATGAGCTGAAACCACAAGTCAGCCCATATGCTAAAAGCAAGGAAGAGGTAACCTGAAAGGTATATAATCCCCCTCTCCCTGCTCAGGAGTTGTCCCCTCTCCTCACCTTTTACCAAACCACCTAAGTTACCCAATAGCACATAATTGAGGATACTTATTATAAAAGTCATCTGCTCAATAGTGCACAGGGTTATAGGTGTTAGTAACTAGAGGTCAACAGCCAGTTTGGTAAACCTCAGAGTCTTGCAGACCCTTTGTCAGTGAGGACTCACAAAGGCAGAGATAAATAACCTAAAGCAGAAAAAGAGCACCTGCTTAAAAGAATAAGGATTGGAGCTAGGCAGTTGTTGTGCTCAATTGTAGCTCTCCTTAACCATCAACCCAGTCCAAGAAGGACTAGTTCTCTTTAAATCCTTTCATCAGAGGTCATCTAACTGTAGTCTACACCTGGGTGTGACCAGTGTAGACTGAAATTCAAGCCAGAAAGGGGCCTAACAGGAGCCACTCATTTTTGAGATGCTCCAAAGGGCAGGGAGCAAATTGGAGGAAGAGATTGCACATAAGTCTCTTTCACTTCCTTTTCATTCACTCCTATTTTTTTTTCAATACAACATATATATATATCATATTGCAATGTACATATATATATATATTTATATTGTTTTGATCACTCCTCATGTATATAGATAGCAAATAATAATATATATTATAAATAATGATAAATATCTATAGAATATATTATATATAACAATATAAATAATATATATATATGTATATCATATATATCAATATACATAGTCTATATTATTATGTATCATATAATATATATATCTTGTATATTATCATATATTATATAATACATATACATATATATATATATATATTGTTTTATGTATATCTTCTTATATCAACATATAAATGATACTCATCTATATTTAATTGCACAGGTATTGAAAATAGGACATTTCAAAATGATCCACACTTGCTAGTCCAGGTGCACTTGCCCACAAGCTGGAGCAAACACCCACTTTTTTGACCTGAATCTGAAGATCAGACTTCAAAAAAGCAGGCTGCAGCTGCAGATGCCTGCACTTCCACCCTTCTGAATGAACCAGGAATGTCTCATGTGAACCTCCCTCACCAAGCTAAGTGCAAGACTGAAGCTGAATGAGCAGCATCAAAGATCAAAGGTGGAACTGCACCCTATACTTCTGGTCCCTAATCTTGCCCTGCTAAAAAACATCCCACACCTTTAGACCACAACAAACCTTATGAACTTGAGATCAACTTCAATGATGATTCATACTCACCAGCACTCAACTACTCCAAAATTGCCTAGACCAAGCTCACCAACAAGATGATCCACTATGCTTCAGCACCCTCTCATCTCCCTTGAATGTCTCAAGATCTCAATGATCCCTTCTTCAAGGCTTTTTCTACACCATTCTCACTACCTGAATGCCCTCCAAGTACAAAACTACCCCTTCCTTACTTGCACTATGTCAAGATGGCCTGGGATAAGGCACTTCCTCCAAAGAACCTCCATCAACATCTCCACAGCAGGTTAGATGCATAGCAGCTGTTCTTTGCATGGCTCTCAGAAGATCAAGGCCATTCCTGGATGGACAACTGAGGATACCACTTCTCTGTTTGACTGGCTTAATACCATGAAGGCAGCATTTCTCAAGTGTCTCACTCATGTCCAATCAGCTCCACCAATCACCAACAATCCAAGTTTGGCACAAAAAATCAACACCTCAATGTCTAGCATTTCAGGATCAGACAACATTAAAGTCTCAAACTTAGGTCCCAATGCTTGCAACTCAACTTTAAGGAACCCTCCAGCACTACCAGCTACCAAATCCTATTTATCTCAGATAAAACACTATTTATGCTCTGACTCAAACATACCTTTTGGAGAACCAGCTGGTTATTTTTCCAACTATTTCACCATCCCCTTTCAATTAGCTGAGCCATATGATGTAGATGAGGTATGGGAAACACTCAATTGTCAATTAGATGAGTTGCCCAAAAAACTTTGGCTTGGTCCTCATGGTTTCAATGGTCTCTTCTGTCCATGGCTTCTTCAATCTCACAAATTCAAAGACTGGACCTCTGTCTGTGATATTGGAATCACTGCAAAGCTTCCAGGAATACTGAATTATGGTAAGGATCACATCAAAAGTGAAGCAGCACCTGATGTCTCAATATCAAGTCCTACTGTTTTGACTTCAGCAGTTGCACCATCACCAACTCCTCCTTCACTAGCTTTAGTAACTGCAATAAATGCACAGGCAACTTCAAAAAGTGCTGATTGCCACCAAAACTGCCAGACCCACCTTCCAACTGCCTGTACAAATCTCAACCTCAACACTGCCAAGATATTTGTATCGGATGGGCCTATCCGATGTTCTATCAC
>MU167241.1:222940-254724 GCA_015951145.1 Cronartium quercuum f. sp. fusiforme G11 | reverse complement strand
TCATCCCTTCACCCTCCCCTCTCCTTCGAAATCCTTCCACTTCCCTTTTGACTCATCGGCCCCGACTCTCCCTCACCACTTCCTTCCCATCCATTCACCTCAACCCCTCCATTGACGACTCTACCCATGTACCTTTGTCCACCGCACTTCAAAACCGAACGTTTTACAAAATTAGGTACGGATGCAAAGATTGCAAGATTTTTGTGTTTTCTTTCATTCGGGGTTTTTTTTTCTTTTTTTTTAATAAAAAAAAACGCATGAATCTTTACTGGACTGATGTCTTCTTCTTTTTTTTTAAAAAAAATAAAATGAAATAAACTAACAGAAAATTTGATCAAGGTTACAACTTTGAAAAAATCTTGTAGAAGAATTAGAAAAATTGAAAACTTATGAAAATCCATCTCATAAGAGTAACAGAGGAGTCGATACCAGTCTAAAGTCTACAGTAATTTATATTTGCTTCAATCTAAGTTTTTGATTTTTTTTTTTTTTTCCGGGGTAGGGGTTTTGGGGAATGGAAGGATCTGAAGAACATATTTGTCCTTGATGTGAAGTGCATGTTCATTTCAAGGAATTTTGTTTGTGGATTGAAAAAAAAAAAAAACCAGTAAAATGTAGGTTGTAAACCACTGTACAACCTCACATGCCAAACCTTGTGAAGAAGTTACAATTTCCTCTCCTGAATGCTTAGTCTTTTATGGGAGAGAGAGAGAGAGAGAGTTTTTTTAAAAAAAAGTTGAATCAAGACTGTACATTAAACATCATCTAAATATAGATGGTTTAGCAGAGTGGTTTCTTTATGCATTTAGAGGTTTGTGGGAGGTGCAATACCAAGATTTCTCTGTCTCCAAATGCAAAAATAGTGCATAAATGAAACACAGGGGATAATGAAGGTCTATGTATAGTTGGATTGCTCTCAGATTGTTTTTGCAACAACAAGAAAAAAACATCAAAAAAATCAAAGAGGGAGCACCTCAAAAAGCATGATTGTTTTCTTACATTCAACAACAAGAGAACAATTTCAAACAAAAACAACTTATTGAAAAAAAAACAAATCCTTGTTCTTTATTCTTTGATTTGAAAAGATCAGATCATTTTGGTTTTTTTTTTTTTTTTTTTTTTTTTTTTTTTTAGTGGAGAAGGTTGATGAGATTTTTTTTTCTATTACTAAATTTTTAGTGTTGAGAAGCCAGTCATTGTTTTTGACCTTCAGGACTTCTTCTCCTTCTCTGGGTACACTGAGTTCATTGATTTTTACCTGGAATTTCTCTGTAAGCTGTGATAGGTGTTAAAATACAGCTTTGCCACTCTCCTGTGTTACAGTAAGAACTGACCATTTCCAATATCATCTTATGATACAGGCTACCATTGTTGTCAAATTTTTCTATAAGGTTGTATTGCAAATTGACTCTTCTCTTAACAATATTTCAAAAAAACTGTCATTGCATTAGAGAACCAAAATGTATATGAGACCTATGAACTACACCATAGAGACTCTCTTCATCATTTAGAGTTTCAATTCTTTCATATTAAGTTTCCATCACATACTAATGTTCACTTCACATGAATGGTGTTTTTATAATAGGTGGCACTCAAGATGGTGGAGGTTGAGCTCCTCTGTAATCTATTTGGGTTTGATCTTGTAAGGTGAGACTGAGGTGTTGTTTTTTATTTGAATCAAAATTCCCATTTTGAGTTGCATAAGGAGATTAAGAAACCATAAACTTGTCTCATTTGACACCAAACTTAGGCAAGGTGGGATGAGTTTCAAAATCAGGATTCCAAGCTATCTTTTTATCTGCAATCCAGACTGTTCTCAATCTAGATTGAGCTTTGTCTTTTGATTTTGTGTCCTTTGCTTTTTATGTTTATGTTTGCCAGGATCAGATTCAAAGTTCATGCAGTCACAATTCTGACTTTTCGGATTTGGATTTGAGTAGGTAGTTGTACATTTCAGGGCTGGATGTTAATTCAGGTTCAGCCTGTTTTTCTTTGGACTTCCTTGTTTGATTTTTTCTGCTTAGGTTTTCTGGCATTTTTTCTCTTCTTCAAGCTCTTTGTTTTAGGTGTATTGTACTAATTGGATGTGATCAGATTAACTTTACTTTGAGTGTCAGGGGGTGGCTTCTGTCAGGCTACCACCTGGCTGAGAAGTTAATAGGGAAGGGTATCTTTAACCCTGAATGGCAATCTAGCCAGCAGTACTTGGGACCCCCAAGTATTGACTTCAGCTAATTGACCTCTCAATAGAGGATTTAAGATTCCTTCTGAATCTTCTTAGGACTCTGATGGAGGAGCTTTCCAAAGATAGGCCTATATCTACCCTTCTAATGGCTCAACTCTCTCAATGTGGCAAGCCAAAGGCACTTTATGGCTTGAGTATTTCAACTCTAGTCCTTGCTGTCCTGATAAGCAAGGGGTATTCAAGCTAAGGTTACCAACCTTTAGTTGGACCCTTTGGTCCTTTACACCTTCAACACTATGCACTATTGAGCAGAGTTCTTGATTATAAGAATCCTCAATTTTGTGCTTCCTGTGTTATTTAGGTGATTGATAAAAGGTTAGGGGAGGGGTCAACTCCTGAGCAGGAGAGAGGGGGTTTTCCTACCTTTCAGGTTACCTCCTCCTCACTTTTAGAATATGGGCCAACTTGTGGTCCTAGCTTATGCTACTACAGGGCTGTCAGCCCTGAGGACTGTGTAACAGTCCCATGGACTAAAACCAGACAGCCACAGGTAAAGTAACCAGGAGAAATAAGTGTAATACATAATATAAAATATGTATTACATGAGTAATAAGTAATGTATATATGTAAAACATAGTGTAACATATGTATTACATAGGTAATGAGTGATTACATATGTAGAAACATACTGTAATATATGTACTACATATGTAATAAAGTAGTACAACAATTGAACCACATCTCAGGCTCAGTCTCAAGAGTCATAAGCATAATATACTTGTGACAGGAGCCAACCAGCAGGCCCTGACAGAAGAGTAACCAACCACAGGTTGGCCCACATAGCCCTGTAGAAACATGAGCCTGAACCACAAGTCAGCCCATAGTCTAAAAGTAAGGTGGAGGTAACTTGAAAGGTATATAAACCCCCTCTCTCCTGCTCAGGAGTTGTTCCCTCCCCTCACCTTTTACCACAACCACCTAAATTACCCAATAGCACAAATTTGAGGATACTTATAATAAAAGTCATCTGCTCAATAGTGCACAGGGTTATAGGTGTGAGAACATAAAGGTCAACAACCAGGTTGGTAACCTTAGAGTCTTGCAGACCCTTTGTCAGTGAGGACTCACAAAGGCAGAGATAAACAACCTATAGCAGAAATAGAGCACCTGCTTAAAAGAATAAGAATTGGAGCCAGGAAGTTGCTGTGCTCAACTGTAGCTCTCCTTAAAACCTAGACCCAGTCCAAGAAGGACCAGTCCTCCCCAAACCCTCTCTTCAGAGGTCATCTAACTGTAGTCTACACTTGGGTGTGACCAGTGTAGACTAAACTTTAAGCCAGGAAGGGGCCTAACAGGAGCCACTCCCTGACAAGGGCCATGTAGGCCAATCTGTGGTTGGCTACTTTAATGACAGAGCCTGCTAGTTGGCTCTTGCCATAAGTATACTATGCTTATGACTCTTGAGACTGAGCCTGAGATGTGGTTCAACTGTTACACTACTTATTACATGTTGACTACATGTGTTACACTATGTTCCTACATATGTACATTATCTATTACTCATGTAATACATATGTTACACCTATGATTACACATGTAACCTTTTACTGGTACATTGTGGGACTGTTCAGCTGTCCTCAGGGCTGCCAACACATGTAATACATATGCTACATTATGTATTACACCCCTTCCTTCACTTATTATACATGTATATTACCTATGATTACTCATCTAATCATTTTACTAGCAGCTTATGGGACTGCTCAGCTGTCCTCAGGGCTGACATTGAGTGTGGGGTGTATGCATCATGAAGAGATAGCACCAGATCATAAATTCAACATTTTCTAGCTCCCATACTCAATGGCTTCCAGAGAAATTTGTAATACCTTTATCTTGTATTCTGAGAGGAATACATTTTTTCTGGCAGTGATAGGTTTGGATGTTGCAAAGTTGGGTTCCCTACCAAATGCCAACTTGGGACCTACCAAACTCCAACACAGAAGTTTGGAAAAAAAGGTTCTAAGATTTCATTTTTCTATCCTGTAACTCAACTTTTTCTCTTTCAGTGGGAAGAATTCTAAGTATGGGAAAAAACTAAAATTCTATACTTTACAGTAATCACTTAAATACCAAAGCATCTTGGGAATGATATGATGATGGTGATGCTGCTTGAGAGGGAACCAGAATTAAAAATAACAATTATGCCACCCTGGCTCATGACTTTAATCTGACCAGCCTATAACAGTGGCCAACTCTTAGACAGATTTTATTTGACCCTAACCCTTGTTGATATATAAAAAGATTGATTTTTTTTATGTATTCATTTGGGAATTGTGATCTTAATCATAGCTACATTTCCTAGGAATCTCAAGGAATTCAGCTATGCTGAGAGTGTAAGTTGTAAGGGGATTTTGTCCTAAAATGGACAGAAGATAGCTGTTCTATTTCATGTTTCATCTCATTTCACATGGCATCTATGTGTAAGGGTTGTCCTTGGCTGGACTCCCACACTGCTCAGATTGTAGCACAGGTTTGAGGAAAGCCCCTCAAAAGCTTCTAAAAACAAGAATGAATTTCCAGCCCAAGAGAAAACCCCACAATTGGAGGAGTCAGAGTCTCAAGGGCTAGGTGCACAGACTCTTCATCTTCCCCTGTCACTGCCAACAAAAACATTTAGGACAAGGTTGTCCTAGATTTCCTCAGACAGGCTTTGTCCTAGTTTTTCCTTGTCCAAACAAGGAACATCTAGGACAACTCTGGTCCTAGGACTTCTAGAACAACCATGTCCTAGTAGTTTCTGCTGACAGTGTGTATATCCCCCATATGCTACTACCTCCTATGCTTGTACTGCTGCCTGTAAGGCTATGGCCTTACACTATGGTAGATGTTCAATGGTTTCTTCTTTCATCTATCTACAACATTAACTTCTAGCATTGTTCACATTTTTTGGTACATGACTACCTATGAATCCATGTGAAGTTCCACTCTTCATCTTATTGGAACTCTCTCTTCATAAAACACAGAAACAGATTACTCATGATATATTTGTGTTTATTGTATGATTCATAGGTAAGTTTCATGTTTCTTTGTGCTCTTTTATTTGTATGTTGTGTCTTCTGAATATATAGATGGTTAATTTTTGGAGAAATGTAGAATCTTGATATTTTCAGAACTCTCCCTCTATAAAACACAACAACAGATTACTCATAGTGTGTTTGTGTTTATTGAATGATTCATAACCCTAACCCACAACTTACAGAAATGTACAACCCATTTAACCTGTTCAGTGCTTAGCTCAAACCTTACTTGCGCAAACCTCAACTCACTCACACATCAGCCCCCACCCTACTTTATGTAAACCCATACAACCCATGTGCCATCACTCTGATGTCCTATGCCTACCTGTAACCACACTTGTTGATCACCCTACTTCTTTTAACCCTTTAACTGCCAATGTTGGTTGTATCCAATTCTTCATTTGAGCTCAATCTATCTGAGCCACATAATTTGAATCTTTGGATCCAAACTCTGTCCTATTGGACATCAATTGGGTATAATCTGTGACCTGTGGTTTGAAATGAGGTTGCTGGCTCACTTGGTTTCAAATCATCAAAATGTAATGCAGCCAGTTGATCCTCCTCAGTCATGGCACTTTTGTCTGCTCAGCCACAATAATTGGTATATCAATCCAGCCAACAAGATGTGCATGCTATTGATTGAATGGAGATTGAAAAGCAAGTTTTTTTCTGGATTTTACATCTGTTGCAGGTTTCGTTTGGCTAAGCCTTTGAACTTGGCTCTTGGCAGTGACACCAGTGGATTGTTCTTGTCCCTGCCCCTGAAACTCCTCGTGTGAATTGCAATAAGTAGTTTGGCTAATTGAGTTACCCAACATTGAATCAAGAATTGGAGCATATACAAAACCAAACTTGAACAGATCAACTTCAATTACTCAACCAATCTATCAATTAATCACCTCATAAACACTAACACCGACCCAAATTGTGTTGGTCGGACTTGTCCAAAGTCACATCAGATGCATAATCTAACCAACTCAAATTTACTTTTCTCCAAGCGGGAACCCTTGAACATTGTCATATTTGCATTGGGCAATTGCATGCATCCGATAAGATTTTGTTGGTATGCACATGAAGGCATAGGTAAAGTGAAGAGGACTCACAGTGGTCTCACACCAGCTTTTCTCCGGAAGTTGATGAGCTGTCTTCCGATGACTCTTTAGGGAAGCTAGAGAGCTGATGTAGCTTGGGCCACTTGTCCATCCATGACTTTTGTGGTAAGATGCTGCGTGTGCTTCTGATAGGTATAAACATGTCCAAAGAGGCCCAAAAGATTTGGGTCCTGGTAAAAAAGAAAATGAATCCTGTTTTGGGGGTAAACATTGTTCCGGTCTAAAAAAAAAACTGGACCACAGCTTGGTAGATCACAGATCTTCAAAATGTCGGATGCTCTCAAAACCTCTGCCATACTTGGTTTAGGAATCTGGCCTAGCAGCGCATAAGGCTCTGGAGGAGACCATGTCCACGTGGATGTCGGCTGAAAAAATTCATGAATATGAGTCCCCTAAACAATTCCGAGCAGTTGATGATAATTTCTGTGAGGCATCGTATGTAGCAAAATCAGGTCATTATTCAATCTCGGCCACAGAACATTAGAATCACAAATCAAAGAGGCGGAAAAATGGGCCCGACGAGTTGAATTCCGTCTATTACATAATCCATTGCACAAAACAATATCACTAAGGATTCAATAATTCATCTCATAGCTTATAGGCCGCCCCACTCTCTAATTTTCGAGCTTTCTTTGGACCTTCGGCGGCTCCCAGCGGCCGTTTTCCAATGATTGTGACACCTTCAACCTTTTCCAAGGCCTTCAAACTGTTTTCCTTCTGCTCTTTCGTGCTCATCTTCTCCACCGACTTCTGACCCGGAGCTACCGTCGACTTGCCGGTGATGGTCTCAATCTTCTTCATCTGCGACTTCCTGTCTTTCTTGCGTTCCCGACGTTCCGCTTGCTTCTGCACATGTGTTAACTCAGTGCTATCCCGCTGCACAGCTTTCGGGTCTGCCGCATAGAGTTCCTCAGGCGCAAGTAACGTGCCCGCGCCCGTGGCCGTCGGCAGCGCGCTCTCGAGCGCAATCGATGGTAAATTGTTAATAGTCTTGATAGTCGCCTTCGGCTGCTTAGGTGTGAAGTGTGCGTTGCTGAGGGCGTCCAATTTGCCACACAAGTCTTCAAAGAGTGCCTTCAGTTCGGTATGTTCTTTGTTGAGCTTCTCATCCTTCGGATTCACCGCCTTCAAGCCCGTCTCTGCTTTCGTCCTAGACGCGCGATATTCGTCCTCGTAGACCTCAGCCAGAGACCTTGAAGACTGAGTATCCTGAAGCTCGAGCAAACGAGAGGGCAAAAATGCTTTAGCATCGATAGCCCTTCTCCTAATGACGTCGTCGAATTGCCCCTATAAGCGTAAAACGAAAGTTGGATGAATTTCACCGGTCTCCATTCTGAGAAGCCAATGTGGAAAAATTTACATCGAGAATTCTCTGTTTGATGAGGGCTTCTAGCCCCAATGTTTTCTCTTCAGTAACCGCCGGTGCAATCTTTTGAATGTGCTCGAATTCTAGATCTTCCTCAAGCAAACTATTCTGTGGACGGTCACGTGCCGCGGCCTCACCCTTCAGCGTCCAGTCTTTCTTCGCGACGTTCTCCGCTTCAAGCTCTGCAATCTGCTTGGAGAGCAATTTGAGCTTCTTTGCGTGCCTCGAAAGGCTTTCTTGTCCATCTTTTGAGCCAGATGAGTGTTGATCAGAGTCACCATCTGAGAAGCCATCATCGAACAGATCACGACTGAATCTACTCATCGTTCGTTGTTCAGGATCTTCACTGGCATCGGATTCAGTTTGTGAGTCTGTGTCGTCGGCCTGTCTGTTTTCTTGTGAACCGGAATCCGATGAATCCGCTTGACTAAGGACTTCGTCATCATCACTATCACTCAGCAAGATTTCACCCTCATCATCGTCATCGTCATCATCACCAGTCGAACCCTTTGACACGTCGGCAACCCTTAAGCCCCTGTTCTTAGCCGGGATTTCTGTGACAATCACTTTTTTGGAAAACATGACTCGAGGACTCTTTCCTTTGAAATCGGATGTTGGCTCGCCAGATTTGGTCTTCTTGGATGGGCTCTTGTCTGGCTTCGCTTGAGTGACTTTTTGTTTGGTCTTCTTGAATGGTAAACGTGCTGGCGGATCGAAGAAGTCACTGTACCGCAGATCTACAAACATGCTGTGTTAAAACTATGCAAAAGCTGACAAGAGAAAGGGTCTTGGACCACCGACCAGCTACCGTACTGAGGTCCATGCGGTGTTCATCATCATCCTCTTCTTCTTCGCTATCCTTATCCTCTTCCGCAAGTACCCCGCCATTTAAATTAGCAAACAGATCTACCTCCTCCTCTGAGCTCTCCTCATCTTCGGGCTCTCCACTATGTCCCGCCCACTTTCTCAGCTGTCGCCTCATTTGTTGCTCGCCTTGATCAGCCTCATCTTCAAATTCAGCCAAGGAAAAGAAATCATCATCGACTTTTGACTTGGGTCGTGGTTTCGATTGTTTCTTGGATTGCGGCCTCGATTCTAAATCATCGAGCGTCAGATCGGCTTCAGAATTATTGACGGATTTCGCTTTGCCTTTGCCAAGGGGTGTAACCTTGCGAGTGGAGTTATGATTGACCGCCTCGTCCTCCGATTCATCACTGTCATCTTCATCGTTAAGACCGGTAACGTATGATGCGTTTGCACCTTCCTCCAGTGCTGATTCCGAATGTCCACTTGAGCTGGCTTCATCATCATCAGAGCTTGAAAGACCATCTTCATCATCGTCACCCAGAAAGTCGAGATCATCCAGATCCATCTCATCCGAATCAAAAAGTGCTTCTTCTTCTTCTTCATCTATATCTTCATCCGACAACCCGAGCGCCTCCTTCTTCTTCGACGCCATCAGATCCTCGTCCAGCTCCTCAAAATTATCTTGATCCAGCACCTGCCTCACCCATCCCATCACGCCCTCGTGACGGAGTTTCATCTGCTTCCAGATCGCCACATCATCCAAGATGATTCCTTCGGCCTCCGAGCCCAAGTAGAGCGCATTGAGCGGGGTGTGTTCAACTTCGGTTGCGCCTCCATTTTTACGTCTCTTTGAAGCTTGTGCCCGGGTCTCCGGGCCCTGGTCACGGAAGTGGGCTACTAGCATCGTAACAAGCGGCAGGGTCATCCCTTCGTTCTTGAGCGCATCGTCAAAGATTTTTTGGGATGACCGCAGACATTCTTCTACAAGTCTTGTTCGTGCGCCTTCGAGATGGTCGGAGAAAGAACCGGTTGGGAAATGACACTGGCCGGCGAACAGGGCGGCTGAGGCTGAAAGCTTATCTGCTACTTTGTCAAGAAAGCACTCTGGACCCTCGTTAGGAACGATGAGAGGCACGTCGGTAGACATGACAGTTGACGCAAGCAGTCGGCAGGGAGGCGTTCAGGTATGAGGGGGCGGTCAAGTACGTTGTGTTCGATGATTCTGGTTAGATACAAATATGCAATTTTAGGACAAGTCAGGCTCAAAAGTGGGTGGTCAAAATTTACAGTAGTACTGATTACTGTAGCACATACGGTATGTAGACTACACTACACCAGGCTGTAACAGTAGTATCAAGACCAGTATCGGAAAAAAAATCAGTCCATGTGGAGAATGTTGGAGTTGTGTTCTTTTGTTAAAAGCTCATCCTACCTGTTTGGCTCTCCCTTATCAACAAGAGCACACAAACCCCCTTTGTGACAGAAAGTTAACCCAAGTGTGCTCATCAACAAGCAACAGGACAGGGTGAATCAGTCTGAGCAATCCAAAACTAGATCTGGATCTTGAAGTCTTTGAGCTTAAACTTGGAATAAGAAAACATACACTGTGTCCTATGATGCTGGGGGCTCAACAAGATCTGTTTTTCTTTTTAATTTGCTTGGAATAGCTGCAGCAACGATCCTCCAAAGGAAAAGTGTACTGCATGCGTGTACTTTTGTTTATCCATATTTCTACCAAAAATTACAGTTGTAGCCATACTGTATTTCAGTTTGTGTACCCACCCACAGACTGGCTCATTTTTCGTTCCTCCTTGATTTAGTTTGGAATCACTAGAGTGTGTTTTCAGGGTTGCCTAGAACCCAATACTGTAGATTCAACAAATGTTGTCACCAGTGCTTCACTGAGATTGGCTGACCACGCGCAGACCATCAGTGAACAGCCGGTGACAACATTTGTCAAATCCACAGTATGTTTTACCCAAGATCCAATGTCAGTAAAGAGTGGAACAAGTACTCTGTTAGATCAAAATATAAATTTGATCCCTCTCTTCTACAGCCAGTCCAGAGTTGGGGATTTTCAGCATCCCACCACTTTTGGAACTGTTTCCTACCCTCTCTCAAAACCTCTTACTTTATTTCAGCTGTGCAGTATGGTACAGTGAATGGAAATTGTACAGAAAGGATATAAATATATTTCAACCATACATTACACTTGAAAATGGTGACCAGTCTTGATCTTTTGCTGGGCTTCCCATAGGTAAGTCAGAAAACAAGTTGTTGATTGGTTGCAAGATGTTTCAGCCCCAGTCAAATTGGTATTGGTCTCAGTGCCTTTATGGTAGCAAGCCATTGATAAGACATAGAAAGACAAAGCAATCTGTAGCTCTTGGTTTTAGTTCCATAAACAAGTTATAGAGTACCTAGCTGAATATATGCAGGCATTTGATCACATATACCACAGCTGGAATTGCCAAGGTAGGCTGATTAGGTCTAAATGTGGAACTTGTTGAAAACATTAACCAAAAAAACAACTTGAATTTGATTTATTGCATATTCCATAGCTGTATACTGTATACCCAAGAATTGAGAGTGAAAAACAAAACAAAAAAAGTCTATTGTTGGATTCACATTTTGATTTTGCTGCTCTAGGATTGAAATTTGATTTGACAATTTGCAGTAGATCACAAATACCCGTACTTGAAATACTACTTCCAGTTCAAGATGAAAGAACCAGTCATCATAAAAAGACTGAATTGACCTAACTTTTTTCTTCTTTTTCAATTGGGCCCATTTTGAGGCTTTTTACCATGTTCATTATCACTGGAGTTTTTTTTTTAAAAAAAAAAAAACAAATCAATCAGAATTCTAAACTCAATATGTCTTTTTGATTTATTTAAGATTTCAAAGAGCTTACAAATCCCAAACAAGGTCACCAACAAATCCTTGATCAATCTCTTCAGGACTGGGCTCAAGGTCATAGAAAGTCTATCAAAAGATTTACAATCAACATTTGAAAGCCTGGAATGGAAATGATTAATGGGAAATTAGGTAAAATAAATACCTTGTTAGTAAGAGCGATCTGAAAGCAGCCAACTGAAATGCTTGCGGTGTAAAACACGCAACCTGTAGAAACAAAGGAGTGATAAGGATTAATACAATTTTTTTTTTTTCCTTTAGGAAAAAAATCACTAAAGACTCACCATCAACAATCGGTACAAATAGTGGATTTTCTGGCTTGTCCTTGCGTTGAACATAGACTTGTTTACCACAGTTCAGTTTGTTTGCACTGTATTCAAAATCAAACCAAAAATGTCAAAACAAAAAAAAACATCTGCGAGGTCAGTCAAGAAAAATTAGTTTATTTTACCCATTCAACCAGCCAGCGGTAGACGGATCTTCACCAGTCTCTTGCTCTGATCCAAGCCAAAGACAGGCACCGGGTTCTTGAGGATCATAAGGTCCACAAATCTTAACGAGCCAACAAGGTTGCTTAATTAGCAATCCATGAACGTGATACTTTTTTTTTTTTTTTCGGGAAAAAAAAAAGTAGTTTGAGAAAGATCTCACCCCTTTGCCACCATGAATTGCAAATGAGGTGTCAGTGTTTTCAGAAGTGTAACGAGGTTTTAAGAATTTCTTGTCCCGTTTTTGAACCATGAGTTGTTTTTCAGGTTCATCCTGGAATATAACATTTTAGTCAACAGAGAGTACAGTGATCTGTCATCATTATTTTTTTTATTCTTTTGTTTTATTTTTTTTCCCTTTGAAAACTTACCCCACCCAATTTCAATTGAGACTTGCCACTAGTAGGATCACACCGTTCGGTATCTTTGGCAGACGCCCAAACACATCCATCCTTCTCTAAGAAGTAGTTGTAGCATTCCGTGTGCACAATGGCCCCAACGGTGGAGAAGACCGCAAAGGCGAATGTAGTCTTGGAAGCAAGTCGCATTATTTGGTGTGATGAAAGTAAAGGAAGCTGGTTTGAGGGCGAAAGTTCGAGCAAAAGGGTCACAATATAATCAACTTAGGTAGGCTATTCTATGTAGACCTTTTAACTTCGCACGAAAATTGATGAGGGGGACTGACTGGGAGGCGCAAGTTGGAAACGATGTGAGAGAGGCAAAGAGACGTAAATGTAATTGCTGAACGCAAGAGAGTAATCGGATGAGAAGGAGCCAAGGAAAGGCCAAAAGTGCTCGAAGTTATTCAGAAGCTCCTCATTTTTGGATTGCGGTGCACTGACAATGAGTGAATGTCTTGATCGTGACTAGGAGGAGAGGTAGCACGAGCTTTCCGCATGCCGACAAGAACAACGGTTGGAGTGATTTAAACTGCACTCCTCATCTCCTTTTGTTGCCAGCACCTCCAGCGTTTTTGGTTCGGTTCCTAAGTATCCAATTATTCAGTCATTAGAGTCTGATTTTTCTCCTTTCGTTTGAGCTCAGTCATTTCAGACGCTACGAGTCCAAAGCAGATTGGTCAAACTCAGCAAAGCAGCTCGTCACCGCAACAGAGCAGAGAAACTTCTAATAGGTTGACCCCTCGCGTTCGCCCTTGGCATTCCGCTGCGGACCCAATCTGCAGGGTAGCTGGGTCACGATTCTTTCTTATATGACAGTTGGTGTCCTCATTGCAAAACAGCAAAGTGTCAAGGTTGACAGATCAAAAATATTGGGAAAGCATCCGAATTGCGCCGGGAGGTATAACCCCGCTACGACCACAATCATATATACATTACGATGAGATAAAAGCAGACAGCGATAAGAATGATGTAGCAAAAAAATGATCTCGATCCCCAAAAAAAAACCCAGTCAAGATACAATCACATAAGATCAAAGAGGTGGGATATCGTATACATAGAAGCGCAACGGAAATACTTCCAATAAGCGGATGTAGAACGCGGACGACGAAAGGACATGGAAATATGAACATGAATACAACCAAACTAACAAAGTGACACGACGACGTACTGTACAAAGGTGCGAGTGAGAGGTTCGCTAGACAGATACGAGCGACTAAAGGGACTTGAAGAGTATCAAGCAGTCAGTCACGAGCTCCTTCGTACACACAAAGAATTCTTTACCTCTCGTCAAACAGATCTTCAATGTACATCAACCAGTAAGGCTTTCTCCAAGATCACCTTGCCTTCCTTGTACTTCTGCGACGTTTCATAAGCCTTATCGTACTTCCATCCAATCGTCGTCCCGCATTTGGCGCAGTAGATATCTCGAACAGTGTGTAAACCAGTTGTCATTGGTCGATCTTCAGCTTCACCCAATTTGATGTTCACAGCCGTTTCGAACAGATACGCTCGACCATGTTGACCGTTGAATTGCTAATGTTCGGAGCCACTGTCAGCGCAATGCACACGCCCAATCACAGAACCGTGTAGACAGTTCAGGGAGGCATACCCGTGAGATCATGTCATCGGTAGTGGCTAGATGAGTGCGACATTTGCTGCATCCAAAGACTCGAGAGCCTGAGAGATACTCCCGATGTTGGAGGCCCATCTGCCAATGATGAAAAGACGAGTGGGCGAGTATGACTGATAGAATGAATATTGAGAATGATGAGGTGAGCTTCGATGATGGCTATTGAATGGAACACCTTGAGGGCGTACTGAAGTATCTATCGAGGAAGACTTGAACGAACGAATGGTCTTCCTTAAATACAGTAAGTTCAATGAAGGGTCTCAAGAGATGAGGAAACATTACAGTCACATTACCGTACCAAACTGGACGGTCGTGGGCTAGTAGTCGCACGGCCCCTATCTCTCAATTTGGTTGAGAGAGTCTGGCTTACGTCCCAAAGCCGTCATACAATGTGCGAACGTGTTACTAACGTGTTTTTGTGTCGATCATGTGCTACCTTACGGGGGTGTCAGTACTCTAGACTTGACTGATACTGCAGGGGCCCGTCCCAAATGATTGAGTCTAGTAAACAATAACAATGAGGCGTTGTAGCTTATCAAGTCTTCATTGGGTCCACGAAAAGTTTCTGAGTAGACCTAAACTGGATGAAACTTAACATAGTCCTAGCAAGTCCCAGCCAAGCGTATTTTAGGTACCGAGGCAGGGAAGGAACCTATGGAGCATACCTGACTTGCAATACACAAAGAGTTGGTAATCTGGTACCAAGGAATTGGTAACATACATTAGAGAACAAGACATGATCTCTAGAACAGTCAAATCTACCGCAACAACTTCCTGGGAGCCATATGAATAATGGATGTATTGAGGGTTAGCTACATACACACCAACCCTTACTAATGCAAGGCTTGAGAGGTGTTACAAGAATTGATAATGAATGTAAGCGATCTTAAGAACTTGCCACTTGCCAAAGCCTAGGGCCGCGTCGGGACCATGGGGCTAGCTGATGAAGATACTTATACTACCAAGAAAAGAAAAAAGAAATTCCTCAATCCTAATAATTCACCCCATTCTGTGTGGTGCTTTGGCCAGGCATGTGTCACCAATTAGGTTGTTTTCAAAATTGATGTGAGTTGTTGCAGTGTGCCCCAAACATTCAATCAATCCCACTTGATATTCTGTTACAAGGCAAGCGATATGGATTGGCATTGACCAGTGCTTACAGCTCCAAGGCTAGGGCAAAAAAAAAAAAAAAAAAAAAAAAAAAAAAACAGGGCTGTGATAGGGTTGTTTGGTCTTTTCAAAATCAGTGTCACTTTTCTGAGGGTTGGTGATCAAATCGTGATGCTTCCATTTGTTGCCCAACAACTTGGACAATTACATACTCCAATTTTTTTTTTTTTTTTTAATTGGATGAACATTGGGTATACCAAACACAGGACAGATGGATAGATTGCGGGAAAACAAAAATTGGCTTTGATAAGCGGGCACAAACCTACATGACATCAGCTCAACCCATCCTTCAAAATTACAACAATTATTAGCGAGCCAGCCAAGCATAAAACAACAAAGAGGGATGGGTACCAACTTTCGGGCCAAATCATCCGGCGGGCGCTTCGTCTGAGCAAATGTGAGAATCCTAAGGCAAAAACTCTTGTTGGTCAGATATTTGAAAACTTATATATCTTCAAATGATATAAAAAAGACGGACCTCTTCAAACTTTGGATGTATTTTCGACTGACCTCGTCATTTAAGACGTGTGCGACATTATTACTGAAGATCTTTTCACGACCGCTGCGTTCATGAATACCCACCATGGTTACACCAATGGGCCAGGGCGCATTTCCGATTGAAAGCCTCAAATAGGCATCGTTGGCTTTGATGTATTCGCGTGTTTGCATATGGTGAACGATTTCCGCGACGGCTTGTAGCACATCAGGAGCAAGTTCCTACAGGAGAGCCGTTTCACAAAGAGGTATCGCAAGTGTTAAGTACTGATTCCAGTGTATTTCAGGATATTCACGACTCACTCGTTTCCGCAAAGATTTGAAAAGTGGTTTAAGGTATTCCGCAGATTGCTTTTGGGTTGCAGCAACTAGTTTTCCTTGGGTACTGCGTCTGATGTGATCTGGGGGTGTGGGTGGAAAAGAACTGGTCAGTTAAAATTCAGTGCGCTAAGGGAGTGGTATGGAAGAGGTGAACTAACCAGGTCGCTCCGCCATGGACTGTTCCCACTCTTTCAACACACGCTAGAAAATGATACAACGGCTAAGAAAACAAACGTGTAGGTGACTAGGTAAAAGTGTTACATACCTTTAGAGCAAAATATATCTGGGGATATATCTTACGTGGATCTGTTTTAATCAACTCAAGATCAACTGTCACCTCGGCATCTTCACCTGTCTTCAAATCCCCATCCATCTCATCACCCGATCCACCTTTCCAGTCTTTAGAAGTACTGGGATCGCCCTTAACATTCGCATCGCGTGCCCTCTTGGCCAATTCCTCGAGATCCATGTTCCCTTCCACTCCTTCCAAAGCTCGCATCAGCTCGTTCCGACCGCCTTCAGTCCGCTCCTCAATTAATTGTAAAGCCCTGAGCCTAAGTCTACGCTCTTTGTCGCTCTCACCAAAGAGACGTATTGGCTGGCCTCGAGATCGTAGCCGACGAACAGCTTCTTCGTTAGATATGTTAAATAATTCGGGCGCCAGTTCATTCTCGGCCTCGCCAGCATTTGGTGTAGCCTGATCACTGAGTGGGGTATTGACGCCGTCCTTTGATCCTGAAGGGACGAGTTCCTGCTTGGCTTTCTGACGACCAGCTTCAACTTCCGACCTCGCCGCTCGCTTTCGTTCCGCTTCAGCCCGCTCAGCTTCCAATTTCGCTTTCTCCAAATCACCCTTTCGCATATATTTCTTGGCGGGCGGAGCGTCTTTCAACGGAAGGTTCGAAGCCCTTCTTTTGGATTCAATTTGCGCCTTCAGGAGGTCCATCGTGTGTGAACAGGAAAAATTTTCAAGTAGCTTGTGTCGAAAGAGGTAGTTTTAGGTATGGCGTGCGGATGTGGTTTCTGGATTCTGGCCTAGATGGTTGAGTTGTACAATGAAAGCTGGTTTGCGCAATGCTTTCACAGCTCAAGATGAGTCGTTCAACGTTACTGTGACCAACTGATTGAGTGATACTAACTGGTGAAGGTCCGACCCGAGAAGCGCCGAGCACCTCCCAATCCGTCCGAGTTTGCCCCGACCAGGAAGCACAGACAGTTAGCCCTAAATTCCATTGCTATAACAAATCCAATACAGGGAGAAAAAGTGTGGATGATTGTCCTATGATGCTTAGTCCTGAAGACTGAGAAGTATCCAATTGGGGCCAGACCAAGGCCTAAAATGTATCTCATCCTTCAGGTTTTGATATTCCAAGGATCTGGGAACAGTTCCAAGATTGCCAGATTGAGTGAAGATTCGAGGATCCGAACATTTGATCGCCGGCTGTTAGGTGGCTAATTCCTACCGCAGTACCCGCCCCGATTCGTCAAGACATGATCAAATCGGGTCTTTAGGGTCTTACACGGCCCTGCGGCCATCGCTTTGGTCCGCGCGACCCCCTTTTTTTCACCATGCATATCTCTCTACTGGGCACTCACCATAGCGTGCGGCGTGCTCTGTCCGCGCACACTCCTCACCATCTGCCTTATCAAATCAAAATCAACACCTCTATGTAAGACATTTACCGCAAGTCCTATCAGAAGTTTTGCCTTTTCAGAATTTCTCCGAATCTTTGCGGCATAGTAGCGTAATTCATGCAAGCAGAGTTTACAGCGTACTCCAGTTGGACCGCCAAAAAGAGGTTGGGGTAATACAAATGTCTTCTTATCTTGTATTGCTTCTAGTTTGTCGAGGTATTGGAGGTATTGAAATGAAGGATGCAAGCCTGATGATGGCTTGAGAGAAGGAGAATGGTTTAAAGAAGAAAAAAAAATTGGAATCAAAGGGTAAATGACAACAAAAGAAAAGAAAAAGTAAGTAATGGGAGGACAGCTGAATTGTCCTTCCTGTTTATCCCTGCCTCTCTCTCTCTTCATCCTCCCAGCAAGCCAAGGTGATCTATGTAAAGGCTTGAGCCATGTGTGACAAACAAGCCACTTGGAAATCTCTTTCTATTAAGGCTGCAGCATTTGTTGTCTGCAACATGCAACCTCCATGGAAATGAGCAGGGGCATTGCTCTCACTGTGCCCAAGAGCACAGGTCACATGTTCCAACTTCTGGATTGAGAGAAGAGGTTTCTGATGTTGCCCAAAGAGGAATATAAAATTGATGGAAAAAACACTAATTTTACCAATTGGTAGTAGCTGGCTAATAGCCACCTAATAACCAGTAGCTGGCAATCAAATGTTTGGATCCTTGAATGCTCTCCAGATTGATGGCTATCCAGGAATACAGCCCAACCTATAGTGCTTTAGCACCTCTATAAGAATAAAAACAACACTGAGCTTATCAGTAGCCTACAAGTGGGGGTAAAAGTTGACAAGTGCTGGGTGTGAGTCTCAGCCTTGAGGACTGCACAACAGTCCCATAGACTGAAATAAACATGATTACACACAGTAATAATGTATAACAAGATGTAATACATAATGTACAAAGTGTAACATAGGTATTACATATAGAGCACATAGAGTAATACATATGTAACACTAATATAATGGTATGAAACTTCACCTCAGGCTCAATTTCAAGAACCATAAGCATAAAATACTTATGACAGCAGCCACCTAACAGGCCTTGTCACTTAAGTGCACAACCACAAGCTGACCCATGTAACCTTTTAAAAGCATAGACAAGAACCACAGGTCAGCCTATATCCTAAAAGTGAGCAGGAGGTAACCTGAAGGGTATATAAACCCTTCTACCCTCACCAAGAACAGGAACCTCCTCCTCACCTTTTACCACAAATACCAATTGAACCACTAGCACACTTTGAGGATATCTTCTATAGAATATATCAGCTCAATGGTGCAAAGGTCCATCAGGTGGTAGTACCAGGAGTCCAACTCAACAAACCAATAGGAGGATTGCAACCTCTCTCTAGGACTGTCAGCCCTGAGAACTGCACAGCAGTCCCACAGACTGTACAGGTCATAAGTATATATGGTAATCAAGTGTAATGTAAGTATTACATATAGTAATGAGGTGTGGTATAAGTATTACACATAGTAATCAAGTGTAATATAAGTGCTACATGTAAATATTAGAGTGTAACATAAGAATTAGACATGTAACACTAGTAACTACAACTCAGGCTCAGTTTCAAGGGTCATAAGCATAGTAGACTTATGACAAGAGCCTACATGAAGTCTGGTTACAAGTGTTTCCAACCACAAGCTGATCAGGTAATCCTGTACTGTGAGCCACCTGCTTCTGTCTGGCAAATGACCTCACTATGGGTCTGAGAAAAGGTGTGGGCACAAAGGCCAAAGGTTAAAAATGGGTTCCTCTACAGCTCAAATACCTCAGGAACCTTTCCTGAGAGCCAGATGAGCACTGATCCTATCTAGGGAAAGAACTAGACATATACTGGATCAGCTGGGCTTCACACAGCTCTTTTATATCCTGTGCTATTTAGAAGCTGGTGCACTCAGCTTTTATCCTCTACCCCTGTGCTACACTTCTTGAGAACCCTTCAGCAAGAATAGAGCAGAGGGGTCCAGGAGGAAAGGCACTAGTGATGAACCTCAGATGAACAGAGAAATAAAACAACTGATGAAGACCAGCAAGGAAACTAGACTGCTTCTAGATAGAGAATAAATCACCAGGGTTAATCATATTCTAACCAGTGATTGAGGAATCTCAGAAGAAGAAAGTCCAGAATATCCTAGAGAGGTATTCAGATTGGGGAGTTTTATTTTAATGATGCTTCAGAGAGGGGAAAGTGACCAGGAAGGTCCAGTCCTCCTTTTATATTCAGAGCCTCCACTCTTCCTTCTCTATGAGAATATTTACTCAGTAGAAGGTAGACCTAACTTTTGATATGTAAATCTCTTGGTGACAATGTATTGTTACTGTTACATTTCATGGCTATGGTTTACAAAAGGCTGTATCATGTATAGCTCTTGAAACTGAGCTATGATTTTTTACACTTATAATTACAATACCTTTGCAGTCCCATGGTACTTGCTGAGTACTCAGGGGCTGCCATGTACTGACATAAGGAGAACCACAAGTCAGCCCAAAGACCAAAGGTGAGGGAATGGACAAATGTTAAGGTATATAAACCCTTGCTCCTGGCTCAGCAAGAGGGCTTTCCCCCAACTTTTAACCACATCACCTAAAACTAAGCATCACACACATTGAGGACATCTTCCCTAAAATATATCTACTCATTAGGTGTAACTATTAAAAGATTCAACCCAACTTCACAGTAGATTAGCTATCACCCTGTCTGTATCAAGGTGACTTGTCAACAAGACCAGATGAAGAACTTTTTTAATTCTCTTATTGTTCTCTTTTTTCACCCAGAGCCAGCACATGAGCCTTCCCTTTATGCAAAGTAACTTCTTTTTCTTTTCACTCAATGCACCATGTGCTGAAAGGTGTGTACTGTATGCCTGTGTATCACTGCACAGTTCACAATTGTACTGACATTCATGAGCTGTCATCATGATGAACATGGATCAGTGACTTGTATTGAATGGACATGAGTAACAAGGGTGGGCTTGAGCCTTTGGGCCACCACTCCCCGGACACTAAGGCACTGGATTTGAGAGGGATTCTGAGGTGAGTTCAAACATGACACCATGTGCTCTTGTCAACAAGTCACCTTCATATGGACAGGGTGTATGTTATTCCAGGATCCCTTGGTGTATAGAAGTCTTACCAAGGAGTAGAACAATTAAAAGCTAGAATATAGACCAAGGAGCCGGTGGAGGATTGACCATTTTCACTAACTATACTCAGGATAGAAACTATGCAGGTAATTGTTGGCCCAACTACTAGTCAGGTTGTCCTCCAGGGAATATACCATGTGTCAGCCCCTGAGTACTCAGCAAGTACCATGGGACTGCAAAGGTATTGTAAATATAAGTGTAAACAACTCATAGCTCAGTTTCAAGAGCTATACATGATACAACCTGTTGTAAACCATAGCCATAAAATGTGAAGGTAATAACACATTATTACCAAGAGATTTACACATACAAAGTTAAGTTTACCTTCTACTGAGTAAATATGTTCATAGAGAAGGAAGAGTGAAGACTCAGAATATAAAAGGAGGACCAGACCTCCCTGGACACTTTCCCCTCTCTGAATCATCATAAAAATAACTTTCAAACTGTCTGAATAACTATAAAAGATATTCTGGACTTTCTATATTTTTAAGAGAAATCATAGTCAATTGCTATTATAAAATAGTCTATTGATTCTTTCTCCTCTTCAGAAAGTCTTCATCTTTTTGTATTCATCAGTTTCATTATTTCTGTGGTCTGTCAAGGTGCAAAGCTAGAGCCTTTCCTCACTACTTGCTATTTACTCTTGCTGAGGAGTTCTCAAGAGTGAAATAGTAAGTAGAGGATAAATCCTGAGGCTGGGATTGGCCACTAGACAGTGCAAGGAAAGGATTTGCATTGGCCATCACTGGACTTGCCAGACATCTAGTGTAGCTCTAGATAAGTCCAGTGCCCATCTGGCTTGCAGGTGTTAGTCCTGGGCATTTGGGATAGTATAAGAACCCATTTTTCCTTCTTGGCCTCTGTGCCCATTGTCATCTTGTCACTTTTTAGTGAGGAGTCTTGCCTGACAGAAGGAAGACTCTCACACCCTGAGGTATTAAGAAGACTTTTTTTGATAACTAAATCTCCTTTTTAGAGGTCAGCTAACTGAAGTCTACACCTGGTTGTCCCAGTGTAGACTCTTGGGAACCAAAGGCAGCCAATTGCCCTTAGCATTTCCTTTTGAAAGCCAGGAGGTAGCCTAACAGAAGCCCCCCTCTGACAATTGCCAACCACTTCTTGTCTTATCTCTTGCCAACCCTCTAGGCTTGTTGTTTCTTGTTCAAGAATCAGATTGTCATGAGTGTGTTGTTGGAGCAGAGTGACCACCATTAAGCTGGGTCACAGGATTTGGAGCTGAAAAACACAGTGCAGTAGGATTCTAATCCAGACCAGCTTTTGGTCTTTCAAGTATCAAATAGTCTGAGTCTGTGCCATCCAGAATGAGGTAGTGGGAATGAGGCCAAAGTCAAGGGAGTGGATGCCAGAAGGTGAATGAAGGTGGGTGGGAAGGTTATCCAAAGATATCCACAGAGATATATTCCCATATGTAAAAGTAAACATATATGTTGGGACATATTGTCCAACATTGGTTTACCAAAGGCCAATCTCCAAGACATATATATGTCTTAATTACATGTATGTATTGCCCATATATTTTTTGCCAAACAAACCATACAGTAATTATGCTTGCCTGCTGCAACATGGCAGCTACATTCAGCTTGACTCTGGAAGTCTAGCCCACCTTTCTTGGGGTTTTTGACTCACATCAACTGGCAAAGCATTTGCATATCTGTATCAGGCAGGTGAATGGCCTCTGATCCATGTTAATCTTGGTGCACCCATGTGAGGATGGCCCTTTGAGGTTTGTTGCTCTGCTCACCAGCCACATCCCCCATCAATGAATAAGTCAGGTAATTTTGAGTTTTCAGGTACAATGATCAAGTTATCCAAAACTTCTTTGCCCATATCTAATAGCTCATTTGGAAGCCAAGCTGGACTTAATTCTACACTCAGTGACTCTACCAGATGCCCCTGTTTAGGTAAAAGTTCACATGTCCACTTAGGCATTTGTTGAGGTATAGTAATTAGAAACTCTAACTTCTGAATAAGATTTATTTGATCAGTTGTTGTACTTTTGAACCTGACCATTGCTTAAGAAAAGCACCTTCCATAACCAAGGACAACAAAGCTCTTAAATCTTCTTGTTTGTCAAAGCAAATACGTGTAGAGAGTTTAAAACGATGCACCCTGTCCATATGAAGGTGACCCGTCGACGAGAGCACACGGTGTCATGTTTGAAATCACCTCAGAATCCCTCTCAAATCCAGTGCCTTAGTATCTGGAGGGTGGTGGCCCAAGGGCTCAAGCCCACCCTTGTTACTCATGTCCATTCAATACAAGTCACTGATCCATGTTCATCATGATGACAGCTCATGAATGTCAGTACAATTGTGAACTGTGCAGTGATACACAGGCATACAGTACACACCTTTCAGCTCATGATGCATTGAGCGAAAAGAAAAAGAAGTTACTTTGCATAAAGGGAAGGCTCATGTGCTGGCTCTGGGTGAAAAAAGAGAACAATCAGAGAACTAAAAAAGTTCTTCGTCTGCTCTCGTCGACAAGTCACCTTGATACGGACAGGGTGATGGGCGCTTAAGGATAAATAGAGTAGGCCAAAGGGTCAAGATGCGGTACTCGAAGTACCTAAGGCTATTTCTTTTTTTGAAAGCAGTAAACCTCGTCGTTTGGCTTGCAATGAAGTCTTTGAATGATACGCTCGATGATTTCCAATGAAAGTTCTAAAAAGCAAGATTGACCGGTACCAGTGGGACTACAATCAAATTTTATTGTATCTTCGGGTCTATCAGCTTTAAGATGGAGCACCTTCCTTTTAGTTTGCTCAGTGCAAACAATGGGTTGAACTTTTTGAAAGGATTTGGAGTTCAGCTCGGACGAGCCTCCATATATTTTGGGGTCATGCGCGGATGATCTGATGGTGAGGGAACTCTGAAGTGACGGATAGATTGACCAAAGGATCATCAAAAAGATCAGCTGATCCAAAATCCACTTTTGATGTGATTGGGTTATCAAGATAGTCTACTGAGTTGGTGAAGATGTAGACTACCAAGGCCAGTTGGGTCTTCCAGACCACAAAATTGGTCCCATCGGGCTTCGAACGACTAAGATATTTCACGACCTGTGGGGCTCGTGCACAGGCTTGAAGGCTAAAGGAACATTCGATACTATTGATAGGGGCCGATGTATCGCTAGCAGTCAAAATGTCCATAATGTTGGACAAGTGGGCTGCGAGAAGGCGCGTAGTATCAGGGATGGATGGATCCGTTCTTGAGGATTGATTGATCAGAGTCGTATACGATACAATGAGGCGAGATAACAGCGGACACAGCTGAGTGAGTTGACTGAACTGGACTTGGAGGGAAGACCACAGTGAGGATATCAAGTCTATTAGACACCCACCGCAACTACAAGCGTACGCTCCTATGAAACGTCCTTGCTGGATACACAAGTCTGAGTAAGAAAGGCTAGCAGTCCGGCCTGTCACTGGGCTTGTGATATCTTGCCTCAGGGCTTCCACAGCACTTGTTCGCAAGATCGTGCGCTGACCGACGGTCGGAATTAAAGGGTTTGCTGAGATGAGGATAGCGATGAGTGGGCTGAAAAAGATTGAGCCTGAAGGGATCGAGACCAATGAGCCCCGCCGGAATGTGTGGCAATATTACACGAGTGCAGCATGCGTAACTCAGACACGGTATGTATTGAAGCTGAAAGCACAGCTTCAATACGTGAGGGTGTATGCCAGCTTGATGGCGGCAAAACCACTGAGCTGACCGCGCATTCAAGTGCGCACCAGCTGTGAGGCTGCAGCCGGTCCGCAGTGGACCACAAGTCTCTGGGGAAGAGTCAGGGTTTTATTTGAGAGTTCCTGCGGCTTTGATCGCGGCAAAAGACCTGAAGTCCGCGTGGAGGGGTGCGGTTGGGCGTTTACCAGCAGCACCCAAGAATTTCTGATGAGGTGAATACGGGAGAATCTGAATTCACGTATTGGACACGCGAGGAGCGACCGCCCAGGGCCAGGTCGCCTTGTCTCAGCAAGAACAGGGTAAGACTGGCCGTATCAGTCACGAGCCAGGGTCTGCCCAAGCTTTAACCTCATCATACCCAAAGACCCTTCGGCGGTGTACTTTCATTTGTTCCTATTATATTAAAATGTTTTATCGTGATCTGAACATTTCTCTATAGTTTGCTTTGTTCCACAGACCATTGAGTGAATAGCTCATCATCTTCCCTGCTCTCAATTGTTTGCTGAACCTCACGACAGGCCGGCGCTTTAGTCAAGAGCTGGGAGTGATTGTTTCTCACACACTTATCTTATCAAATATTCTTCAATAGATTGTGTTCTGAGACAGGTAAACATTTTCAACAATCAACAAATTAGTTTACACGATTTTTGAATGCCTTCGCTCCGCAAAAAGAACCTATGCGATAAACCTGGTTGGACCTAGTCCTCCAACACCATCGTTTTCTCTTTTCCATTTTCCGGCGTGACCGAGCCAGCTGAGGCATCCGTTGTACCTATAGAAAAACCCGAAGGTGAAAGAATTTTGATCTGTGTGAGGTTTTTCGAGGTGGCGCTCAGGTACAGGTCCTGACCTTCGCCCCGAGCCTGTTCTGGTATTCCTTCATCTATTGTTGCAATCTCTAAGATCGACTTGCCAAAGTCAGCATCGGATATCGTTCTCTGATAGGCGAATGACAGGCTGGTTCAGTTTTTCAGGTCCCTTGTAGTTTAGCGAATGCTTTAGCGCGTTTGATGTGAGAAACGGAACTGACATGAGGGCGTGAGCTGGGAACGGGCTTAGCTGGTCTCATACGCGAAATTTTCTCGCTCCTGATCTTTGAGTTGAGCCACGACTTGAGGCCAACAAGCTGTGAAAATGAGGGTCATAATTTCAAGTTCAGTCTCCCAATGAGTGACCCTCGCTAAAGGTCAAGTGATCTAAAACGTAATCGACAGTTGAAACCTACAACAGCAAGCACATAAGCCTGCGCAGAAACATAACTTGTTGACCAAGGTTACCGGGTAATCACTCAAGAGTCAGATATTTCCAGCCTAATTTGGGATGACTGCTCAAACTCCATGACCAACCTGAAAGAGTACAGTGTACCTAATCCCACTTTTCCCATGAGTGCTAATGACGCGATCGCTATCGGGGTTGCGACAAAGGCGGATTCGATCGCAAGAAGTACTATTTCTCTAATGCGCCTACGTTGTTAAATCAATTTGAGTCTCGCCAGGACCCTGAATTCAAACACTTTCATTCTTTGAGGTAGATAAGGGTACCAACGTGCTGTACTTTTTTGTCTTGCACCTTTTCTTAGTGAGGTTCATGGAGAGAGAGATTGTGATTATTGAATCGACGAGAATCTGTGCGACAGAGGGTGCTTAGCGACCGAGAAAACGAAAAACCGGGTGGGATCTGATAACGTAAATTTAACATACTTCTGCCGAATACATCCTGAAATCGATTCGGAAGTGAATGAATGATGAGATGGTATCGAATAAGGATGGGGAGGGGGGGCAGGAAGACAGTGTTCAGTCGGCTGGATTCGTAAGGCATAGAACGAATTTGCACTCACATCTGCCAAAGAAACTTGGGCCTCATTAATTTGTGATAGTACTTTGCTGTAAGAAACCTTTGCCCCACGGCCAAAGAGACGGCGAAGTGATATATACTACAAAGCAAGATCGTTGCAAGAAGATACGAATTCCGACTCGTCAGATTCCACACCCGTACTGCCATGAAAGCTTGTGCTGTATATCCTCCATGGCACCAAATGATATGAGTATCAGGGCTGTCTCCTATAGGCTCTGTTCATGAAATGACTAACAAGCTGTGGTGAGCTATATGCGAAATGAAGTGACACACGTTAGTTTTCTTTTTTTTCTTTTTTTTTTTTAGAAAACGACTCTTCTACGATCTCAAAACCAGGCTTGAGGGTCGTGTAAGATTACCGCCTCGAGAAGTTGTACTCACGAAACGTGACAGGAATGCATGTACACTCAAAAACATTAATCAAAGGGTGACAGCTTCAGCCGATAATCTTGAGTTGTTTAAAATTTTGAGCAAGCCTCTTACCCAAGAAGGAGCGGAATCTTGTTCAGTGCTGGAAAGTTTCCAAACACTCCGACGGTCGAATGTATCAGAAAAGCACCAAAGATACTGGTGTTTTTGGGGGGGAACAACATGAACAATCTTGCCTGCACAACTTGTCGAATGCTATGATAGTGAACCTTAGACCCACCTACAATAGGCCACTTGCAGGACCAACAACCCCCAAAGTGCAAACTTGATCGGACTCTGTTCGGGTGAAAGTTTGCTAACTATTCGTGTCACTTCGACAAAAATAATGCCTGAGGGCGAGCGTGGTTCCAGAGATTGAAGAGGTTTAAGATGAATCACCATCAGTTGCGGTAAAGCAATTGAAGTTTAAAGACATGAATAAACGCCATACCTCCCAGCCAACCTCCAAAGAATCCACCGGGCAGAAAGCCATGAATAGTGTCATAGACAATCTGGTCTTTCGAAATGTCCTGGCCGTCAACGAAGATCGTTCCCGGAAATGTACCTCGGTGCACCATATTCTTCCCGAGACAAGGGAAACGTTACGTAAATTGTGATGAATGGACGCCGCAGAGTGATTGGGGGCGGGCTGCGATCGGGTATTAGTTGCTGAGTCAATTGGACGACTGACGATAAACCTGAGGATGTGAACTACGGAGCGATGCGAGAAGACTCACGTTTTGACTAGCTTGCACCTCCGGGGAAGGGCTGAGGCTCGATTAAAAGAGATTTGTATTTGGTTGAAGCACATGACGAGTACAAACGCCCTTTTGGAGGCACGAGACACGCTTTCGTGGTCAATTCACGCAGGTTCGAAAGCATTCTCAAACCAACGAGACTATAAATGACCAAGTTCCGCGTTCAAGACTGGGGCAAACCTGATACATACAATAACAAGCCTCCATGGCGATCACCAATTCAAATTTTCTTACTAGAGTATGTGACAGCGTTGGCGTCGAATTGAGCACATATGTTCCAGAATTTGAGTTGTACCAATCAAGCCCTTTCAAGCTGGTTCCGTACTACATACTGCACCGGACAGGCTCATTGAATTAGGGTACTAATAAAAAGGCGAAAGGGACCAATCTCATTGATACCTGTAGGCATAGGGAAAACCTTCCGCCTTCTTCGTCCGGGCAGTCCGGTCAGTGTACATCTTGACCGAACTGACCAGACGAGCGACGAAGATAGAGAGAGAAAGAGAGAAAAAGAAAGAGACGACCAATCCAGAGACCTGCGATTACAGGTCATGAGCCTGTGTTTTACTGCTGCGCGATTCTCGAAAGACCTAGCGGATGGTGCCAACGAGAAAGAAAGACTACGGAGAAAATCAAAGCGACGAAAGCGAGAGAGAACGAGAGGAGAACGACGAGGACAAGGAGAAAATCACCACACCTCCACAATCTCATTTTCCCTTCAGACCCACTACTCCCACTCCTGCTTTATCTGCCGTTTTCTCTACTCTTTCTATTTCTTCTCCTACGCAATCTCCTACACCACCGATCACGGAAGTGGAACCACCTAACAACATGAGTGCAGGATTGATACCGGAATGGAAGACGATCGTCTTCCGATCGAGAATTATGACAATTGTTCGTTCGTTCGTCCGGAGAATAACTCAAGAAGGATGGGTCGTACTACAGAGAGTGGGAGTATTGTATCAGAGACCCGGTGGATGACTACACAGTCCCTGGATGGCTGGATAAACACGACGCACACATCATAGATCCCGAACATGACCGTATTTTCCTCATGGTAGTCAACACTGCCAACAAAGACATCTAGGACAAGCTTGTCCTAGATTTCCCCGGACAGGCTTTGTCCTAGTTTTTCCTTGTCCAATCAAGGAACATCTAGGACAACTCTGGTCCTAGGACTTCTAGAACAACCATGTCCTAGTAGTTTCTGCTGGCAGTGCAGGTACTCATTGGAAATTGATGTCGGGATGAAAATTGAGAAGACACCCTCAGCCGCCGCCGCCATGAAAACCATCAAAGGCTTGTTTTGTTTCCCTAGCCGCAACAAGCAGGTCGGATATTTCAAAAGCTTGAAGAGTGTGAAATACAATGACGGCAATGACGTTAGCACGTACTTGTGAGATGTATCGGACAAATTTGACAAACTTGAATGGGATGGCTTTGTATTCACCAATGACTTGTTAGTGAGCATGTACTACAAACTTGGCCTACCATCTAACTTTAACAACTTCATGTTGACCCTCACTGGATTCCTACAAAACAAACAAACCAAACCCATCACGGCAAAGCAGGTCAAGGAACTAATCCAATCTCAGGTGGCACAGCAATCAGCAACGATCCAATACCCAATTTCAGTGATCTGACTCTAGGTCGCTCACCACTGCATCGAGGGATGCTGGCACAGTGTACAACTTATCAACAACCATTCCATATTGCTGGTTGAGGCATGACTAGCTCGACAACTAGTCCTGACAAATGTCTCACATGTGGGGGACTAGTGTCGGTATCCAATTGATGAGTTATGAAATGATAAACGCTTAGAAATGGAGATGAACATATGATTAATTAGTGGCAAAATGAGAAGAATAGTTGTGATATGAAAAGAAGTGGAATAACATTAAGTATATGATCAATAAGTGAGAAGAAGAATTGCAATATGAAAAGAGGAATTATTAGTTTTGAGTTAGAGATAGAGAACCATCATTATAACACCCCAGGCTCTATATATACTTGCTTGAAGCTGTTACAAAAGTGGCTGATTAAGCCGATTCAAGCAGGAATTCCCCATCTCCCTTTATCTCCTTTCACCTCCAAGATTCCCCTCCCCCCACAAATCACTTAAAGTCCAAAGTTCTACTACACTACTGAGTACTTACATACTCTCCTGCCAACTCTTATCCCTTCAAGTACATCCTACTGTACCTCAGCTGGACATCAGCTCAACTGGCCTTCACCCATCTTACCAATCCTTTCCATCAGCATGAACCAAGGCAATCAACACCAATCTGGCTAAGATGACTTCCCCAAACCCCTTCACTTCAGTTCAAGGGAATCAGTATGTCATCCCCCAGACACTTACATGTTGCTCACACAGACCTCACTGCTGAATCATACTTATCTTTCTTCAACTGCTGCTTCCTTTAAACTCCAAACCTGAAGAAATTTTCTGTGTGTAGATGTACTTATATGATATGTATACCATCCTTGAGGGAAAAGACCCTGACCATGGCCACAAAACATGGGATGTGATTTTTTGGTCATGATTTCAGTAAAGTAAGACTAAAAAAACAAGTCACATTGTCTACCATCATGGAATTACTGTATTTTTCACTTTTGCTCAAGAACTGCAAAAGGTTTTCATGTGCACCATGATTTTAGGCTCACATGCAAATTATACTAAAGATGATGAAGTTGTGCAACAAAACATTGAATGAAACATGGAATATTGATTGTTTGGTCATAATTTAAATAAATTAAGACTAAAAAAAAGTGACATGGTATACCCTCATGGAATCACTGTATTTTTCGCTTTTGCTCAAGAACTGCAAAAGTTTTTCATGTGCACCAAATAAGCAATGAACACATGCAGAAACATAGTGTAACATATGAAATTACATGTGTAAGGAGTGAATTACATGTGTGACAGGTAAGTACATATGTAGGAATATTTAGTAACATATGTACTACAGTGTTACACTTGAACCTTCAGCCCTAAGGACTGAGTAACAGTTCCAAAGATTGAAATAAGACATGTACATATGTAGAGACATAATGTAACATGTGTATTACATATGTAATAGGGTTATAAGTCTAATAAGTAATGAACATATGTAGAAACAGAGCATAACATATGCACTACACATGTAATAACTAAGTGGAACAATTGAATCACCTCTCAGGCTCAGTCTCAAGAGTCATAAGCATAAAATATATATGACAGGAGCCAAATAGCAGGTCCTGTCAGTAGAGTTACCAACCACAGATTGGCCACATGGCCCTGTAGTAGCATGAGCTGGAACCACAAGCCAGCCCATATCCTAAAAGTGAGGAGGAGATCACCTGAAAGGTATACAAACCCCCTCTCTCCTGCTCAGGAGTTGTCCTCTCTCCTTACCTTTTACCACAACCACCTAAAACAACCCAATTAGCACACATTTGAGGATACTTATATTAAGTAATCTGCTCAATAGTGCTAAGGGTTATAGGTGTGAGTAAACTGGAGGTCACCACCCAGGTTGGTAACCTTAGGGTCTTGCTGACTCCTTGCCAGTAAGGACTAACAAGGATAGAGATGAATTACCAAGACAAAAATCAGGGCACCCTGTCTCATAGAAGGATTGGAGACAAACAGTTGTAGTGCTCAACTGTGCTCTCCTTTATCATCTAATACCAGGGAATAGAGACCCAGTCCAGCCAAATCCTCTCCTTAGGGGTGGTTTAACTGCAGTCTACACTTGAGTGCATTATGGGGAGACTGAATTCCAAGTCAGGGAGTAGCCCAAAAGAAGCCACTCTCTGACATTTTCTTTGCTCCCTGCTCAGTTTCTGCTAATTTTTAACTAGAGATCCCACAACAGAGTACTGGGGGAGAAGTGAAATGAAATGGATTGAGCATCCACTTGGTAGCCTTTATTTTCTGCATGGTGACAGTGCTGCCATGGTATTGTACTAGTACCAATACAGTACCAACTTCCAGGTACTATTGTCAGGGAGTGGCTCCTGTTAGGCCCCTTCCTGGCTTAAAGTTCAGTCTACACTGGTCACACCCAAGTGTAGACTACAGTTAGATGACCTCTGATGAGAGGATTTGAAGAGGACTAGTCCTTCTTGGACTGGGTTGATGGTTAAGGAGAGATACAGTTGAGCACAACAACTGCCTAGCTCCAATCCTTATTCTCTTAAGCAGGTGCTCTTTTTCTGCTTTAGGTTATTTATCTCTGCCTTTGTGAGTCCTCACTGACAAAGGGTCTACAAG
>MU167241.1:209234-222840 GCA_015951145.1 Cronartium quercuum f. sp. fusiforme G11 | reverse complement strand
ACTTTTAGACTATGGGCTGACTTGTGGTTCAGGCTCATGCTTCTACAGGGCTATGTGGGCCAACCTGTGGTTGGTTACTCTTCTGTCAGGGCCTGCTGGTTAGCTCCTGTCATAAGTATATCATGCCTATAACTCTTGAGACTGAGCCTTAAATGTGGTTCAATTGTTGTACTACTTTATTACATATGTAGTACATATATTACAGTATGTTTCTACATATGTAATCACTCATTACCTATGTAATACATGTTATATTATGTATTACACTTATTTCTCCTGGTTACTTTACCTGTGACTGTCTGGTTTCAGTCCATGGGACTGTTACACAGTCCTCAGGGCTGACAACTATACTCTTGAAATAAAATACCGTAAATTCTGGTCTTTTACCTAGTATTTCCAGCCTTGACAACTTAATGGCTGATTAAATACAATGAGGCCTGTACCCATATCTCTTGTGTCTGAAATACTCTTTGAGATGTCTCTAGAAAATTCTTGTAGGGTCCTTGCCTCTTTTTCACAAAAGCCCACCCATTGGCTCTAATGAAGAATCATCACTTTGAAATTATAACTAAAACCTCATAAACAATTTTGATACTTTATCACTCTCTATAGTGGCTATCCTCACTGAACCCCAGTGATTTTACCTGTACTGGCAATCAACTAAAAACTCTAGAAACCATTATATACTCTGCTCTTTTTGAGAAGTAAGATCTCTTGAAAGTACCTAATCCAGTTAGTCTTGAGAGGAATTGCCATGTGTAACTGTGTTTACATCAAATTTCCGTTGGGCACTGTACACTTTTGAAGTACTCTTGAAGCTAAGTATGAGACGTAATATCCTGGTCAGCACATGGCATTATTATGCTCAGGGCTGACATCACTTTCTCGATCCGTCACCCATCCCCAAAGCCTTTGGGCACCCCAACCTGTTTTTTTAGGTTTTATCGGCATGCCTTTTCGCATGTTTTTTTTTTTTTTTTTTTTTTTTTTTTTTTTTTTTTTTTTTTTGCGCCCCCAAAGTGAAACTAAGGGCTTTGGGAGAGAAAGGAATTGGGCAATCGTGAAACATACAAAAGGTCTAGATTAAGCTTTAAAGTTGGACCAAATAGATACACGGGTCCTATCCGTAGATAGCACCTGTTTTTTTCATCGAATAAGGTTGTAGGAAAGTAAAGGAGCACAAGTGCACTAAAGAGTCAACCCATCAGAGGGAGGGACATCCTGACCATTTTTTTTTCTTTGCTTCCCCTTCTATCTTCTTACCACATCTCATCCAAACATGACCCTGGGAAAATTGACACATAAAACAAAAGACACACTCAAGCAATAGCACCCATAACCAAATCACAAGCCTCCTGCTTCTCACCGCGCGCACTCATTTCGACTGTTACCCCAGCATCAGCACTATACGTCATCCGCACCCTCACCAAGACCTTGCCACCCTCGACCACGATCCCAGATAGGTTGAGCGTGTGGACTGAGGCTGATGTTGGTTGGTCGGTCCCGCCCAATGGCTCCATTTGCAATAGATCTACAATCGTATCGCAAGCCGCTACACACCCGAACCACACGAACTCAGCACGCAAGCTCAGATGCAGGAGGCTTACCCGTAAGAAGAAGAAAAAAAAAACTCACACTTGAGACTCTTCAACGCGCTCAATGCGAACGTCTCCGTCGCGCTCGCGCCTGATCTCAGCCGATCCCATTCAGCTGAGAAGTTCACATAGCTCGGTACCACGTAGTCGCCCACCCCGAGCTCAGCCTCCTCTAGCACATACTCATCCTCATATCCTTCCTCCTCCGGTTCCCCGCTCGCTGGGTCAACCTCCTTAGACACAAACCTTAATGTGCATGCAAAGCTTCCAGTTGCGTACCCTACACGCGTGTAAGACACGTATATCGTTCCTGGTTCACTTGAGAGGGAGGGAATCGGAATAATAAAGTCCTCCGTTAAGCTCTCGCTCTCATCGGTCGCGGTCATGAGCACCGAAACTTGCTCGAGGATTGTGTCGGGTAAGGTGTTGGTAAGGTTAAACTGGTTGATGCCCGCCGCACATTAGCGCTGCTTAATTGACGCCGCACCCCAAAGCCCGAGTCGGAAAAGTACTCACCTGAAACACCACATGCTCTGCAAAGATATGCTTGACCAGACCAACCACATACTCCGTCTCGTGCTCTGTGAGCGGGATGGGCTTGGAAGAGCTCTTGAGCACAGGTCCATAGCTCGAAAACTCGGGCACACTCGCCAATTGGGTCGCATAGTTCGACTGGCTCTCAGTCCGAGCCGCCGAGCTATTGGCAGCGCTGGGGACTTTCTCGGCTGCTGTCCCCGCCGCCTTACTACCATCAGAGAGGACAGTCAGGTCCGATGCCGTCTCATGACGAGCGCCTGAGGTTGGCCGGAAAAATTAGCGAGCGATAAGGCATCATCAGACAGTCAATGAGTTCCAAAACGATGGGATGGCTTACGGATAGCCTCTTGTCGGGCTTGTTCGCGGCTGATGCGTGGGATGGCACCAAGCTCGAAAGGCGCGGCCGTAGCCTCGGAATTTCCGATGTAGCTCACCAACTTGCTCTCGAGAGCAGCGAGTGAGATTGTCGAATCTGTTTTGCTTAAACTCATCAGGTTTTTCAATATCCCACTTTCATCTCTTAGGGCCATGCGTACCGTCCTTCACAAATTTCTCCGCCAGTGGCTCTTCTTTCAACACTTTCAAGTATAGCGCCGCTCGATCTCGGACCTCATCATCCACATCATCCAAACACCTTTTCATTCATGTAATAAAACAAACCAAACACAAACTTCAGACCAAACCTTTTTTGTAATTAGAAAATTTAGTACCAAAAATCTAACCTCGTTAATAAAACCTTGATGCTAGCCTTCACCCCCAAATCAGGCACGTTGACGCCAAACTTGGCAAGACTTGAGACCGCAGCGGCCCGAACGATCGCGTTCTCGAGGATGACACGATTGTAGATATATCGAATGTATTTCGATGGTTGGAGTGCCTTCGGTCCTTCCACCCCTAGCAGATGGAGGATACGGACCGAGAGCTTAGTGAATTCGCAGTCCTCGATGAATTCACACAGCTGCGCGAGTGCTAGTTATCGAAAGAGGGAGAATGGTGGGAATGAGGAATTCTTTTTGAACTAACAAAGACTTGAGATGAAACAAACGCGCACCTGTCTCCTTGGACTCCCCAATGAACTTGATCATGTCAAAGATTGCTTCTACCACCGCTCGCTTAAACTCATAGCCACCTTCATCGCGGAGGATACCCGAGAGGAAGTTGAGCATCACGGCCTGCTTAGCCGGGAACTTGAGGCACAGAGCCCGGATCGCATTGACGATCGTCACCTTGAACTCGTCGGAGATTTCGGACATGAAAGCCGAGATCTGCTTCATGAGCCTGTCCACTGAGGCCTCGTTACCAGTCTACCAGTGGCATGCCTGGTTAACCAAAAGATTCGAAGAGGAGGAAGAAAGAGATGACATTCGGCAAACCTTCAGGAGTGTAGTGATCGCAAACGTCGCCACGCCGCGATTTTCGTCATTGATCAAGCGTTCCATATCCAAGTTACACGCCTGAACGGGCTGGGGGTGGGTCTGAGCGAGCTTGGCGAGGGTGCGGATGGCCGCAAACTTGAGCGTGCTCTTGGGGGAGGAAAGGAAAAGTTGAAGGACGGCGACGGGTCGGTAGAGCTCGGCCGAGCTCACATTGCGCATCTCGCAAATCGCTCGAGCTGCCTCGTAGTTTACCATGTCGGCTTTATGTCTGAGAAAGCCTTCAAGGAGCTCGTGCATTTGTTTGTGCAAACTTTTATATGGCGATGTAGGGGAAGTAGACACAGTCATGTTAGCCACGGTCAGTGAGGCTGTTTCAATGGAGGGAAATTGCATCGGGCGTTCCCGCGATGATATAAAGAGAGACTTACTTGGGGTCCTCATCCATCACCTTGGCTGCAAAGCGGATCAACATGCAAAGCGCATACGGACTTCTCAGCGTGTTACTCTTTCCACCTCCTAGAGATTGGATCATCTTCGAGACCGCCATGCGGTCTTGTTGTCGGATGGCATAGAGCAGTCCGAGAGCGTGATACTGAGTAATATAGCTCGAACTAGCCACTGCCTGATATCCAGATTGAGCCTGGCTACTTCCACCACCCCCGAAGCTGCTGAGATAGCTAGCAGCACTGGCGGGCATGAAGCTCGAGGAACCACCAGCGCCCTTGGCATTCAGAGACTCTTGGGCCTCGTTTGCCCAACGCCTGATCACTTCCTTCGCAATCGGGTAGAGGTGGTAGGACGAAACGAGCGCGGCCGAGCTTATGGAGGCATTCCGGTCGACGATCGCCGACTTGTAGAAGCGCTCAATTCCCTGAATCATCGAACCATCGATGACGCGGCAGAGGGCTCGGATAGCATTTGGACGATAGATCACCTCCAGGTTAGGCTGCATGTCCTTCATGATCGAGGAGGTGACCATGATGACATCCTGGGCGAGATGTGAGAGCTCCTTGATGACCAGATAGACCATCTGCCTCAGCGCGCTCTGTGGGGATGGTCAATCGATCGATCGATCAAATGTGCGTCAGTTTGGTTGGGGGAAGAGAGAAAAGCTGGAGGGGGAAATGCCAAGCTGACGTCTTTATGTTGAAAGAGCTTGGTGACACCAAAGAAGAGGGTGGTAGCCTCCTGGGCGCCAAATGTCTCGCCCACAAACAGCAGATAGACAATCTTCGTGAGCAGTATCCTGCATTTTCGTGGAGAGATGGGGGACTCGTTGAAGACTCGGGCCTCTTGGATGACCGTTGTCTTGTCTTGCATAAAATGGGCGACTAGTGAGGTGTGAAACGACAGGGTGAGTGAGAGTTTGGAAGGACTAGATAAGGGAACAATCACTGACCGCCCGTTTCTTCGTCTTTCTTGAACGACATCGTCAGTTGAGGGAAAGGTGAATGATGGTGAGTGGTAGTGGGTGGTGCTGGTTTGTGGTGCGTGGTGACCGTGATGTTGGTGTGTTGAGTGTGAGCTGGAGGTGTGTGTTGAACTGTAACTGTATATAGTACTGTAAGTTCTCTCAAGCTTAACCTGATAAAAACACACTGTCCAGATATACTCCATCACCTCAATGAACCATTCCATGTCATTGGCTCCAAGAAAGATGACAAGTTACTTGTTTGAACCGTTCACTAACATCACTTCTCGCTCATGAGCTCCAATTTCAGAGCTTGGACGCTCTGACGACAGGCTCATGAGAATTGCAAGCATGGGTTTGTTCACTAGTGAGGGCAACCCAGCAGTCTCAGACCGCTCATGGACAAGTGGTGAGTTCCAGAGAGACTGCCGAAGACACACTATGATCCAAATAACCTGGTGGTTAGTGAAAACAGCCATCAAATTTGGGGTATAATTATGTCAGAGAGCAGTTCTCAGGTACTCTTGCCAAGCGTGAGCTGGAAGCTCTGCCCTCACAGAAATTCCACCCAGCCATGATAGGAGCAGGAGGAAGACGAACTCTTACAACACACATCCACTGTGATCGCAATTGTTCTTCCTAAATGGGTTCGTCAATTCAATCTAACAGCTTTAGGCTCCGGGATTAAGACCTCCACCATCGAGTTCTGATTGATTAGAACTTGGTGTAAAATGCAAGATTGAGTGTGACTGAGACCATCGAAGAGCGGTGGTCTACTAAGACTGCCTCTTCGCTAACTAACAATGTGGCTTGAGAGGTCACAAATCCTGGAACTACCCTCATCAAAAACTCACAACGGAAGCATGAATCATTGCCTACGAGAGTGAGGTTTTCTTCAACCTCGAATCCACAAGATAATTTTTATATTGCCGAACCAGGGTCAAATAATCAATTCCGTACATTCTAATCGAGATCAAGCCACTCATTCTCTTCTCACAATTAAATCTCACCTAGACGGAATCAAAGTGGGACCCGTAGTACCATCAGTTCGTTTTCTGGTTCGCCATCCGCTGATTGAATTGCGCCAAATCTTTCACTAAACTCCCAAAGCTCTCAGAAGTCTTGAGACTCGACCGAATCCATCCTGGTAATTTTTTTTGACTGCTCTCGGTTCCGTATCTTGCATCCAGAAGGATGATGGCCGACCAATCATTTGCGTGTCGAATTGCTCGGCCTGATCGCCAACAAAAGAAAAAATCATTACAGCTGCCGACACCAGTGAAGCAAGCAGAACATAAACACAGTTCAACCGACCAATGGATTGGTTCTGAACAGAAAAAGACAAATGTCGATTTATTATTAGTATAGGATAGACCTGTGACAGATTTGACAGAAAGACTTGAGACATACGACCGCTTTGAATGCCATGTTCGCATCTTGAAAGAGGTCTCATGAATTAGTTCTTACGAGCCCTCATCAAATCAAAGATTACAATCCACAATCGATTCAGATGAAATTCTAATACCCACACAACGCCAACCCAGCCTCACGCTTCCCACCACTCGAGCATTCAGCGTATTTAATCCGTTCTTTAAGTTCTATCGAGTTGGCATTTGGATATGGAATCCCGATTACCAACACCGCCCGACAAAGCTCATTCGAAACTATTAAACAACCCCGAACCCGAAACGAGGCTCATCTTTGAGCTTTGTGAACCAGAAGTGAATCTCAACAGGTATATGCTCAAGGCTCACAGTTAATTCCCTCCGAAAGCTTTCCGCCCACGACGGCGAAAAGCAAAGCACCATTCCGCGGGGACACGGGCAAGTGGATACCAGAAGCGTATCGATCCAAAGTTGTTTCCACCTCCGCTGAACTCTTCGGTTCTTCGACAATCTTGAGTAGTAGAGGAATGCTTGAGCGAAAGGACCCGGGCATAAATATCAATCTTGCTTTACTCACCTCTTTCCGCGTCTCCAACCTACCCATAAGCCCTGTAGTCTTCCAGCGCGCTCTCAATAGCTCGAGGATGGCATAAGACGGGAAAAAAACAACAACACCGTCCTTGACAACATTACATATATTGGCGATCGATTGACCTAATTCATCTTGCTTTTTCATTTATAGGTACCAGAACGTATGACAATCAGAATCTTATGCCGCAGTAGAGAGAGAGAGAGAGAGCGAAAAAAAAGCAAGAATACCAGCTTAGAATCGGTCTTGGAAGCAAATTTTAATTCTAGTGGGGTCTTGCCTGGCCCCTGGCATACAACCCTAACGAGCAAATTATCTTGTGGCACAATCTGTCAACATTCATTCGGCTGTTTAATATTGATCCTCTTCATCCCAGGCATTGCAAATTTGGAAGAAACTGACGTGAGGACACGAGAACTCAATAAATTGATCTGCGCCAAGGTATGGAAATAATTGTGTACAAAAGTCGCTAATCTGACAGAACCTTCCTACTCAGCCTGAAATATCGTTTTGGAATTTCATGATACACCTTGCGTGGATGAAGCAAGAAAAGCGCGAGATACGGAGGGGAGTACGTACAGGTGCCATGGTCCCCCCTGCTAGAATTACCGCTCGGGTTTCGCTGACCACATCGCGAAAGCATTCGGAAGGATTTAAGAGTTGATACTTCAAAGTCACTACCATTTTTTCATCCTTACTAGCACGCTCACCGCTCAGAAGAACGCGCCCGTCCTGATTTGCGTTAGACAAGGCTAGGATAAAATCTTGAATCTTGTAAAAGCCGGTCACAAAGGCCGAACGTGTCTGAAAAGCTATCAGAGATCGGCAAAATAGCCGTTCGCACGCGAATGTGAATTTTCGTCACATGTTTGGTCTCAGAGCTAAGCTTCTGGTTTGCTTACCTCGGTCTTCAGATTTCTCCTTTTTTTCATTAGCTTCAATTTTAGTAGCATAGCCTGAGATCTTATATACAATTTTGCTCTCTGTAAGATATTGTTCGAGATCGCGCATATTCAATTGGTCCAAAATTCCAGTCTTTTGTAAGAGCAAGTTGACAGTCATGATCTCTTCGTGTCGGTTCGAGTTTGCTGGTATAGTCTTTGCCCAATCTTGGCAATAAGTTCCCAAACATTCAAGAACACGAAGAAGTTGTTTGAGATAGACCAGGTTCGTCCCTTTCAGCTTCTTGGCGAACCTTTGAATGTAGATCATGAATGCATTCTTGACCAAGTTGAGAAAGGTGGATGTCAGAGAAGCCGAATGTATACTGAGTACATTGTCGATCAGGTTGTGTGCTTCATCAACGATGACGATGTTTCTGCCAGTTTCGTTTCCGTTCAATAAATACACATAGGCCAACAGAACCATCGAAAGGAACGGACTGACTCTTCCAACGAGATCCCCAAAGCATTTCGTGAGGACTTCTGCAACAGCTATGATATAGAAAACATATTTTAACCATTAACAAGGAAATAATAAGCACAGAGGTCTTACTAAATTGTAAGGCAATGTGACCACCTGTGAACCACATAGATGATTAGCTTTGATCTGCGAAGGCCAAATTTCTGATAAGGTCTCACCTGAGCTTGTTTCAGAGCTTTCCTACCACCGTAGTACGGGCAAACATTCCGCTCCCTTCCCAAACTCGCCAGCTCTTCTATATCTCTTGCTTCCGACTATCAAGATACCTCATCAACATGTGAAGGTTCCCTCCCGAGAATTTTTGAATACAAATTTAAACTACCTACGAGTGCATGATCACGGAAGTCGTTCATGAGCACTACATCCTCCACGGGTGGAAGATAAGGACACCGAGCAGTTGTCTCTGGAGATAGAAAAAATCAGAAGGTATACCTCAGTAGTTTGCTTATCGGTCCAGACTGAGCAAACCTCCATAGAAAAAGCCTTACCACCCTTCTGAAGATCGGTGCAAGCTTCGTTGAGTGTTTCAAGCGACCTAGCATTTTTCTTTACCTCCTCATTGATGCAGAGGTTTGCACGAGAGCCAAGGGCGATCAAACGCGTGCTATCACCAAAGGTAGTCTTACGAAGTTCGTCTACGAACTGACTAAGCTGAGAATGTGTCCGGGAAGTGAAGTAGATCTGAGTTCCAAAAAGAAAGAGAGAAAAAGAGTGCCTCAGCGCCAGAAGAGGCCCACCTGTACTAAAATTGAATGTCCAGAAAGTGATAGACCTTTTTTGCGTCGGGCTCAAGCTCAACTTGCTGATGGCGCCCATTCGCCCCACCATATCTTTAGTCAGCCAAGACAGATCCGGTCAATGTGATGGACGAGACATTCAGTTGAGGCCAAATCAATACCCACTTGTCAAGTAGGTCCTGTACACTGCGAGGCAGTCCATTTGGTCCAATCTCGTCCTTTCGGCTCTCCTCGTCATCCGGCGCGAATTCTTCATCTGAGTGGTCCGCAATCCCAACAACTTTCTATGAATAACAAGAGCGCATATACAACGGTGATAAGGTAAAAACTGGGCGCATAAGGCTAGATGAGGTTGATGACCATACCCGCTTTTTAGAGGCTTTCTCACCCGGCCTTTCTGCTTTCTGGTTCCGCTTCGCGTCTGCTTCTTGACGCCGGATGGCTTGCAACCGGTTCTCAAGTGCCTCTTCATCAGCCAAAAGCTCGCGTTTTTTGCGCTCAATGTTATGTTCCAAAACCCAATTAGGTTCTTTAGCAGATGAATACCGCTATCAGTGAGCCACTGTGATCTAAGATATTGCGGGCAAGTAGCTAACCGTCTGGGCATTCTGCCTTCAGCTTCAAGCTCAGTGCAGCTACTGCTTCTTCCGTTAGCCGCTTCCGATCCAATCGGAGCCAAGTCAAAGAAGAACAGATGACGGAGAGAGATTTGCCCTGCTCCTCAGCTTTTAATCAGCTCGGGGAGACATTGGTCGAGATTGTAACAAAGTGTCTAGGGAGACTGACTGTTCCGGTTGGACTCTCGAAGATGCCTACTTTTCGCTGCTCGACCGCTTCAAACAGACGTCGCATGAAGTCTTTCTGGATAGCATCTGGATATTTCCCAAACCGAACAAAGCGAGCTCGTTTGCCAATAAGGATCTCTACTGATGATCATACGGCCTTCGAATGGTAAGGACATACAAGGCCTGAATGGAAAAGAGAAGTCTTGGGGTGGCGCAAGAGCAAAATCGTCAGACATCTCGTAGTCCAGTGACGGTCGGTTTGCGGATATGTGATCCGGCTGATAGGACAGAAGAGTCGTAAAAAACTTTAGCACGAGGGAAATTCCGCGTCTGCTGGAGCGTATTTTGGGACAAACGAAGGGTGAACTTGATAGTTTTTCCCTGACAAAAAGACAGCCGTGTTGGTGAAGGGAACGAGGAGACCGTTGGACCAGACAAAGTACAGATAGGTTGAGACCCTAACTTAACTAAGTCCCTCGAACTGGGCGGCGTCCCTTGGAGCCTCAGGAGGAGGGACTTAGAGCATCCGCAGTGGTGCGCCTCTATCTCTAAATTTGAAGGTCAGCCACCAAATTTTGCCAAAAAAAAAACCGTGCAGTGACAGCCCCTACCGCTAAATAATTTAGTAGCCGCCTCCATATTTTGACTTCCGACCTCCAAATTTGGGGAAATAGAGGCAAGCAGCAAATCTATTCACTTGTCCTACCCCATACCTACAAGACACGTACACACCTCAAAGTGTGTGTAAATGATTGAGTGATCCATACCTCAGATTACTGTAACCATCAGTCATCACCCATACCTGTCTAGAGATGGAGGTCAAACCATTGCACCCCAAGCATTTGGCAAACCTCCAAAATTTGAAATTTAGCAATAGAAGTCCGGATTGGATGGTTTGAGAGCATTTCCAGCTGACACCATAAACCTACAATGCGAGCCATACATGTAGCATAGGCCCCAAAATCAGCATCCAACTAACACTTTAAGCAATGCTATAAGTTTAGGATTTTTTGCTATAGCATCTTGCAGATGCTGTGGGCCTACAGCATTGCTAAGATGCTATAGCCATCTAGACCTCTTTAACCTCATGCCCTTTTTTCAGTTATTTTTGATTCCTCTACTGCCCAAAACTCCCACACCTTAACATTCTTCTATGCAGCCACACATATTGGCTACTTTTGTAGCAAATAGCTGTGAGAGCCATGCTATAACTCACACTGTAAGCATAAAATGAGGATATAAAGTCCTTTTTGTGTGCCATAGGTTTAAAGCATCAGCTGAAGATGCTCTTACAATTTACACACACTTGTTTGTGTAACAAGGCTACATACTTTGTCTGCTTAATTGAGCTACCTTCTTTTGATTTCTATCTCCAAGTCCATCAAATCCTTTATTTATTTATTTCTTTTTTTAAACAGGTGTTTGGAAAATAGGAGTCCATCCCCAGGACATTTGTTTTTTCTTTTCTATATCCATGGGCACTTAGCCCTACTGGATTTGGATCAGATGAAATCAAAAGCCTGCAAATCCGAAATGTTTGCACCCACATCATAACAGTCCTTGCTTCTCTCTAGCCAGACCCAGCTCCATCACTCAATAGATCTGCTGGCCTCCTTGTCCTGTTCTTCTCCTTGTTTGGTACAACCATTGAAATCAACCTTTTCTCAACCTCATCATGTCAAAGGAGGGATTCTGTAAGGCCACCCATATGACTATAGATAGTGAGGATGAGACTTGAGATGACTCAAACTTCCAAGAACAACAATTACTCAAGCCTGTACTGGTACTATCAAGTACAGGCTGTGGCTAGTTGACCTTGGAAAAGAGGGTTGAAGGACTAACTGCTTTATTTAAAAAGGCTCTGCCCTTTTGCAAGATGACTGGCTTTGGTAGTTGGGCAAACAACTAGTCCAGATACAAACTCCTTGGCTATATAATTTGGGTTGTGCCAGATAAACATCTCCTTTAGCTATATTGGTGTTGGTTCAACTCTGCACCCTTATCAGACCTTCTCAAGAAGGTAGGCTTAATTAAGGATGACCAGATCCAATCAATGGTTTACCCCTTGGTTACTCACACCCATAGCATTGTGCACTATTGAGCATATATCTGTTATCAGAGTATCCTCAATTTTGTGCTAGTCTGCAATTGAGGTGGTTGTGGTCAAGGCTAGAGAGGGAGGACTACTTGATGAGCAGGGAGGAAGATTTTATATACCTGGCTGGCTGCCCTCTCCCTCACTTCTGGGATGTGGGTTGACTTGCAGTTCATGTGATGTTACTACAGGGCCAAATGGTCAACTTGTGGGTACTTACACTTGAAACAGGGCCAGTGTGTAGACTCCCATCATAAGTATATCATGCTTATGGTGCTTGATACTGAGCCTGAGGTGTAGTTACTAGTAGTACACTTGTGTTACACTATGTATTGCATATGTTACACACAAATACCATATGCAATCATGTAACTTCTCTGACACCACCCAATTCCAAATTACACACCAAGATCATGGTATAGGCAATTACAGTGCAACAAGAAGGCCTGACTCAAACAGCTGTCAAGCACAATTGATAATCTGTGGTGTTCCTGAAGACCCTTACATGCTGAAATGAACTCTACCAAATCACTTTTGCCATTGTTTGGAATGTCACAGAATATCAAAAATGGAATGCAAGTTCATAGCCAAGATGATTGAGGCCAACCCAAAACCTTGATTGGACAAGGTTTGCAATTGTATGTACCACATAACCAATGTCTATGCTGACCCATCACCCATTACTGGGAATCTCAAAGAATGAATGAAGCTCACTCACAAGGTTCAAACCATTCACCTAGATTAGTGTCCAATCATCCAGGAACAAGACATTTATGTGATTTAAAATCTCAAAGCCAATATACCAGTGTTTGTAGGTGAGTCTTTAAAGTCTTTCTGGGATCAAAAGAATCTTCTTATTCTGATGACAATTTTTCACTTTTCAGATGAGAGCACTCTTGTTGAGCACAAGCTCTACTGGGACTGTGGCTCACTGCTTCAAGGAGAGCACACTGAGCAACAACTTGAGGGTAGTTGATTCTCACTCATGCATGTAGTCAGTTTAAATGGACTTTTGGCTGTTGCCTCACCATAAGGGACCTATGTTTGTGAGGATTTTGAGGACTTCCTTGACTTCAATATTGAATGTGTACTTGTGCAAAATTCTGTCCCATCTCCTAACATAATCAGCTGACCAAATAATTTCTAGTTTCCAAAGATGAATCCATTTCCATATGAGTCATCAGTCTTGATCCTTGACAATTCTTGGATTCATAATGGAGATATATTCAGTGAGCTTTGCAAGGATTGTGGAAATGTCCTAAAATACTTTCCTCCTTAATCATTGGATTTCAATTTTAAAGGGAATACTTTTAGAGCTCTAATGGCTGACTTTTGAAAAACAGGTCACTTACAGGAAAAAATGCCAGATGAGAAGAGTGAAATGATTGAAAAAGGGGTAAATTTTTTAATCAGAAGCAAACTAATGTTTCCTTTGTTAAATTCAGAAGGAATTTTTTAGTTATATTTATTTCTACAGTAGAGGAATCAAACAGAAGGATTTTTTGCTGGTTTGAATATTTTCTCCTATTGTCAGGGAGTGGCTTCTGTTGGGCTACCACCTGGCTAGGGAAGAGGAGAGGGTTAGTCTAGGAACTTAGTCCTTTCAAGGAAGTAGTCCTAACTAGCAGTCTTGGGATTCCCCCAAGCACTGACTACAGTTAGTTGACCTTTGGT
>MU167241.1:178001-206970 GCA_015951145.1 Cronartium quercuum f. sp. fusiforme G11 | reverse complement strand
TGTAATTCCATCGCACCTAATCCTACTGACACTGCATCGCATATCTCGGGGTGATAGAACATCGGATAGGCCCATCCGATACAAATATCTTGGCAGTGCAAGCCTGATCACCAAACAAGCATGCTTACCTAAATTGTCAAGCATGAGACAAATGAGCTCAATGACTTTCAGTTAAGAGAAAAGCAAGATACATTTCTTTCCCTGCTGATATTGAGTGTAGGGAAAGAGTAGCTGGATAAAACAAGGTGGAGATGGATGTGTGCTGGAGGCTTGCTTTGGCATAAGCATTTCTGACCCACCAGTGTGATTGATCCCCTTCCTACACATGTCTCACTTTAACTTCAACATATCTACCTCAATGTGAACCTTGAAATTCAGCTCTGTATTTGTCACATACCTGAGTCAGATTGATGATAATCACTTAGCTTAGAACAATGAAAGAAACTGAGGATGTACATGTCTTATCACTATTACCCTGTGTGATAAATTTGTTTTGCCATGGGACAATGTAAAATCAAAGGCAAAAAGTATTAGAATGCAAAATAGATGCCATTCTTTATACCTTTTCCTGAGTGTAAGCTAGAGCCACAAAAAATGGAGAAACTCAGGCTAAGATCTTGAAAGGCTAGAAATTTGTTGATCATATTTTCAGAATTTTCGGGAAAACTTCAAGATAACTTTCTGTTAGACAAAGGTGTGGTTTTGTTGCACAGGTGAGTTATGGACTTATCAAATGTGTCACTAAAATGAATAATGTTTTTTCAAATAGGGTCCAAAAAACTGAAAAAAAAAAAAAATAAGGCATCAGGAAGGAAAGCTATATATACACAAAAACAATTTTCACAGGTTTTAGAACATATTGGAGGCCTTTTCATCAGATCATTGTGGTTGGTGGAGTATAAGTGCCTTATTCTGAGAAATGAAACAAACCAAGATTGGGGTGTGAAGTAAAATTGTGAGATTCAGGGAACAGGAGAAGGCCAAGACACCCTAAGTGCAAAATTTTGTAACTTCAAAACTGCCTGCACTTGAAGAGACACCACATGTTGGTGTGTGGGTGGCACAGGGACACAGTAAATATTCCTGCAATAGGCTGGGCCTCTTAAGTGTGTGGGATGAAGATGTGGCAGCCTCCTCAGGCATGGGCAAATTTTGGCCACAAACCCATGCAATGGTTGGGGAAGCAAGCCAGAAAAAGTGATATTGAGATGCAGACCAATGAAAGTGAAAAGAAAGTTAAAGGGAGATCTCAATTTTGAGGTTTTGAGTGGGGGGAGGTGGGAGAGGTGGAGATAGGCAAATGATTGAGACAATTAAGGTGGAGGTTTGAGGAGAGCAGTTTCAGGGAGTGGTTCAGGAGGGTTAGGTTGGTGAAGTTGGATTGGGGTGATAGTGAAAGTGAGGTTATTTTGGGCTAGTAGAGATAGGTTAGTGGTAAGGAGAGGGGACATTGGTGAGGAGTGGACAATGGATGACTTGAAATGGGGAGTGGAAGGTGCAACAAGAGAAACTAGAACAAAAGTTGATTCAGGGAAGAGGGGATGGGGAGAGAGAGGGAGAGAGGGGGATGAGGTAGGGGCAGAGTTTGACTCAGGGAAGAGATGTTGGTTTTCAGTTGGAGTATACCCTTTCTGAAATGGAGCACACCAAATTAGATGGATGATGAGGGCTGGGAAGGCTTTTGGGTTAGTAGGGAAGTGGTTGAGTTGTGGGTAGAACTTCAGCTTTTTTTAGGTTGAGGAGTAGGTTGGCTCAAATGCCAAAGTAGCAGCAGCACAGGAGAAAGTAGTGTTCTGGTGTTTTCAGGCAGCAGCATAGGGAGAAGTTCAGAACATCTATAACATTCTTCCAAAAAAGGCACATATTGAGGGAGGTGTGGCTGGCTCTGAGCTGTGTGATTGCACATACCAGAGGGAAAGGGAGGGCAGGGAGGGTGTTATTATCTCTCTAGAGTTGAAAGTGCCTCTCATTTGGGAGAGTATAGGTGGAGGAGGGCTGAATTGGAGGCAAGCTGATAGGGCTGTCTTGATCTAGCTCTTGTTTTTTGGCAGAGCTTTTGGGAAGTAGAAGAGATTGGGCACTTCTTGTACTTCCTTTGCAAGTTTGTCCACAGCAATTCTAGGACCAATGTTGGAGTGGCCAGGACACCAGGTTAAAGTGACTATTGCTGATGGAGCAGTTGTATGTAGTGATGCAAGGTCAGAAAGGAAAGAAAGGTGGATAGCCAGTCCAGATGTGGCTTGGGGTGGGTTGGTTATATTGTTGATAGCCAACTGACAGTTGTAGGAGATGTAAATGCTGGAGGTTAAGGGGGTAAATCAAGACATGTTCTGGCTCTGATGTTGATTTTACTAAACTTCTAGCACTAACTATCTCATCTTTAGAAAGGCAGTTCTCTGCTGCAAAGTTTGAGATGAAATTCACCACAGTAGGGTCAGGTTCTGTGGGTACTGAATGAATGAGGACTGGAACATCAGCTTGTGTTAAGCTAGGTTGTGGTTGTGAAAACTCCAATGGAGTCTCATTTCACAAAGCAGCCTGAACCAGGTTTCCAGACTCAGACTTGCATTGGGATTTGGAATATGTTCTGTGTTCTGGCCCAACTGAACTCCTGAAGAAGGCCCCTGATGGTTCTAATGAGCAAACACTCTCATATCTGACTAGATGGGTTCTTTTTTTTTTCTTTTTAAGTCTACTAGTCTCTGTCATCACATCTCTTTCAGATAGTGTTGAATGGTTGAATGCAATATAGCAGAATGATGTTTTTTTTCAAAAAAAAAAAAAAAGATGATTTAGAGGATCCGAGTAGAAGTTATGATTTGCCTTAGTGTCCCCTTGGAGAGGGAGAAAAAAGAGATCCCTTGAAATGCATTTCACTTACCTTTGTGGAACATGTGTCTACTCTCTTTAATTGCTGCATGAAGTTTCCTTTCCTTTATATATGAAACAAGTTCCTCCAATACCTTTCTTGCATTATTATGGTGGCCAAAGAACTTAAACCAGGAGAGTATAATCTGAGATTAATCCTAGATTAATCTGATCAAGGTCTCGAAAACAATACACTTAAGCTAAGATAAACCTCAGGCTGTAGGATGATTTTGAGTAGTTAAATCTACTACTCACCGTAGCTGAAAAGCATGGCTATTTTGGTCTAACCTTGATCTTTATCCAAGCCCCAAGGGAGATACTGTCACAAACTCTGACAGTGCAGAGTTATAGTAAGCTAGACAGCATGAGTTACTGTATCGTAGCGTAACCTGTGATGTTTACAGATCTTCGCTGGTTGTGACATGACAACCGCTACTGTAAAGAATAGGGATTGCGTAGCAAATACCAAGCAGTACAAACTCAAATACTCAATACGAGTACTTGACCGACCCCGTACTAGAGTCATCACAAACTGGCCCACTCAACTCCCTCAACACTTACCTCCATCGCTTCCAACTTGCCGACTCTGATTTATGCACAACTTGCAAGGTACCAGAGACGACGATACACTTCTTATTACATTGCAAGAGGTTTGCTACGCAACGTCGGCACTTCAGACATAAGGTCAAGAAGGAGAAGATTAAAATCAACCTCTTCTCGGCGAAGGCGCTGCTCGATTCGCCGATAATCTTTCCCCTTTTAGCTGAATTTGTACTTCATACTAGGCGTTTTGTTTACCTGGTTTCCTACCTACCTTCCCCGGAGTGACCCTGAATTAAGTGGCTCAGGTTTATCTTCAGATAATTTTGTTCTCAATTTCGCAAAGGTTTTTCTCTTATCTATCCTCCTTTGTTATGTTCTGACTCACATACATGAGACGTACTTGGTTAGTTAGACATATGTAGCTCCCTCTGGTCTGTTTCAGTTATGACTGGCACTTGTTGTTTTTGTACGGGGCCGCCACCAACTTAGTAGGCTACTACAGTGTGTAATGCTATGCTAAACCGCACTTAAAAAAAAAAAAAAAAAAAAAAAAAAAAAAACTGGCCCACTCTGTGTGTTGGCGTGAAAAACCACGGGCAAACCAGTGACATTGAGTCACAAAAAAAAAAATCTAAATCAAATTCACCCTTTTTTTTTTTTTTTGAGGATCTCAAGACTCGGCCCGTGTAGTCTCTCACATTTCAACTTGTGAATTTGGATTCTGGGTAAGCGGGTTCCCTGACTCTCAAGGATCGTTGATGCCCAAAGCTCAAGCAGATTCGAGTAGGCAGAAGGATGGTTTGCTTGGGCACATAGCTCTCCGAAAACTATCCAGTGGTGGGCCACTCATCAATTGAAAGGTGCAACCTACGGCCCTGCTCTGGCGAGCCAATGCGCGATCTCGCTTCGTGACGGTTGAAGATATTGATTTACAAGCAATTTCACTGTTCATGTTGACTAATAGTCTACTTCTGGCTTGAGGTAGTTGTCTTTCGCGAAACAGTAAAAACATTTTTCGCAAAACTCGGTACGTAAAACAGATCATGGTGCAAGGTAAAGCACGACCAAAGAAGAATGAACAAGGCAGGCGAAGAAGTGACCACGGCAACATAAACTTTTGAGTAACAATCATTAAGAGGATAGGGTATTCATACTTTTGAACTATAGGAAAAATTTGGAATGCTGAGCAGGCTTCTGGTCGGACTACTTGTTGAAGCATTTCAAGATCTGGAAGCTGCGACACTTTTTTGCTTAGCTTCGCCCAAGAATCGCCCGATTTTAAAGTCGGTTGGGAGCCAATGACCCTAAAAGTTGAAGATCCGAAACAATAAGCTCTATCAGCTCGCCAACACGGTGCTTATCACATGACCATGCAAAATATGAGGTAGACAAATTGCTGACATTATTGATGCAGAGCACACGCATCAATGGATGGTACTCGAGATCTAACAACAACTTTGGCGTGATGAGAAAGTATTGCGAAGCGGCGGCTTTACAGGTGGATGCGACCACACGGTTGTGCACCTGTCTTTCAGCTCGCATGTCTAAGCCTTGATTGATTTCTGTCGAATTAAACATGATACGTTCACAATGTCAGAGGCGAGAAGAATCGCACGCAAATAAAAGAAAAGGTAGTGCCGTCCGTTTATTTACCATCAACTGCGCAAAATGGTGTCTTCGTTATCTCAGCTAAAGACATCAAAAACATGATTGTCGCCAACGAGCGTTCCTTCGGACATGAAATATTATCCCGATTGTGGTCAGTCAGTACTGCATCATTCTCATCTTGGAAACAAACTGAATAATTTACCCCACCCGATTGCGCTTGTTCAGTCAAGGGCGTCAACGGCGCATTATCTCTGAACGAGAGGAGAACATCGATTCCCCACTTCGCAAAATCGACATCCTCTTTAATCACTACATGTCCCAGACATCCCATTTCTCACAAATTACACGACATGAGCCCAAGGAGAAAAAGACACTCAGCATCAAAGTCTATAATTGGCAGGTGAGGACGAAAAAGGCGAACTCACCCCGGAATATACCATCAAACTTCTTGTCGACTCTCTGGATGAGTTCATCTAAATGAGGCTTCCACAAGGCCTTGAGTCCATCCGTTCCGATCAAGATCAGAATACACTTTGATTTGTGACCCAACTTGTGTTGACCTAGTAAGTCGGGCAAAGGAGTCATGAACTTACATGCAAGTCCGAGATTTTCTTTTCATGTTTAGCCAAATCATTTTCATGACTGCTGATTTTTGTTTCGAGTATGTTGGCCTGCGGAAAATTAGAGGTAGCGTATCACTTGGGTGCAGATATCAAGACTCAAGGTCGACATTTGCGTTCCATCAACGAGTAGACTCACTTGCCGTTCCAGCTCCGCATGATCCTTCTCAACCTGAGCGTTGACCGGAGCAGTTAAGTCCAATGCATCTTGTTCCGCAGTTAACAGCGTTAGGAAAACCTCTTCTGTCAGACGCTCCCCTTCCGCTGTTGTCTCTTGCATGATACCCATCAACTGTTCCCGAACCTCGGGCGGCGAATTGGCAACGTCGGTCCGCAGCGGTTCCAACATCTCGCGTGCTTTGAGTTTCAGTTGTGTCTGCTTTTCTTTAGCTGTGATGATTCCCATAGCACATACGGAGGTGAACTTTTCATCAGCACTCCCCCAGTTCACGGCACGAGAAGTAGCCCCAAACCTTTCCTCACCGGCAACCATTTCCGCTTCGCGATCTCTCAGCTCTCGATTATTGCTCTCGAAGACCTTTGCAAAGCAGTCCGCATCGGTTTGGTTTTGATGGCTACGGACTTGGCACGTGTAAAGCGCCGTCGTCAGTCGTGCTTTCTTGCAACACAGATCCTGATCAGGATTGAACCGCGTCAGTGTAAGTCCTAACAGAAGAAAGAGATGAACGTACTTTGTACTCGATGGCTTTACGCATGAAATCGAGAGACGCATCTTTCATCTTCTGTTGAAGTTTTGCTTTGCGCTCATCCGTGGATGGTTGTGCCTGCTGTTGGGCTAACTCCTTGAGTTTCAGATCTGTTCAGAAGATCTTATGAGAGGTAAGATAATATAGCGTTGTTTGAAACATATATCACGAACAGCTCGGCGCCTGAAAGCTCACCTCTTTGCCCCAGTCGTTTTTGATACTCGATGCGAGGTGCATCAGCGTCTTTACGACTCTGCTCAAGGCGTTTCTGGTAGAAGATTACACAATGAGAGAGAGTTAGAGCTGAATTTGTCTAAGAAGCACGACATGATACTGACTTTCTCTTCTTCGAGCGTCTTAAGTTCCGCTCTGAGCTGGGCGTCAGTTTCTTTAAGATCTGTGAGTATTTCCTTCTTCTTGGCATCAGCCTGCTGGAGTTCCAACAATGCGCGGTTGTTGTTGTCAATGGCCGTTTGGTCGACTTTGCACAAAACAGTAAAGTATGGTGGTCAGCAGATAGCGCTACCGGGATGCATATTAGAGACTCACCAGCCCCCATGGTGAGCACCGAAGGCGGGCCAAGAACACTAGAATAGACACTCTGTGCCCCTTTGCCGTAAGAAGAATAGGAGATCCCAAAGCGTGTGTCTCCAATTATCCACTGGTTGATCTTAGAAGACGGACTGTCAAGATAATTTTGATCGACGGTGGCTTGCAAAGAGTGTGCTATCGGCTGGAAGAAAGGGCACCCCATAATTCAGAAATGTTAGGAGGAGGATTCAATCAACTACCAAGCTTACAATCAGATGTAATTTGGCAGTTAGACAGAGAAATGCCAGGGCTGCATCGGGCCCAGTGATCAAGTCGATAACATAATGGTCAAATCCAAGTTGGCGCAGCTTGAGCAATTCGCGGTAAATAAATAAATAAATAAAAATCAGTAAGTCGGGGATCAGGGCGGGGGAATCGAAATCAACTAACTTCTTCCCGTGGGATGGGGGGTTGATAGTTTGAGAGCGTGTCTCCAGTGGGTAGTTTGGCGATGTTCACCCGAAGTCTTTGCTTCTCGTTGAGTTCATTCACAACAAAGTCATAGTCGGCGTCATTGGTGCATACAAATGTCTGATTACGTGATTTGATAGATATTCAATATCAGGGTTTCAAGAGTGAGGAACGGGTGCAGGTCTGGTCCACCGGAAAAAAACAACTTACATTGAACCGATTGAACCCAATACAAGCCTCCAAGGCACGAGCATAACGCAAGTCTTTGGCTGACACGACCAAGCGAATAGGCTCGCACACCTCTCCCTGGAACCTGCCCTCCTCCTTTAGTTGACGTAAAATGAGCAAAGCCTTGTGGACATTTGATGCCCGTTGATCTGAGCTTAAGTGATGATCCTTTCTCAAGGACATGTTGTTCAGACGGTCCAGCCTGCGGGTGCCACCAGGTTGGATCATGAGTATCAATCATTGCCCTGACAACTCGGAAAAGTAGTCTTCGAATACAGAAAGAACAAACTCAGCCCGAATCTTCTCTTGGTTGGTTGCAATATCCTTTTGCTGCGTATAAACCTCCATCATACTTTCCTTATGCGAAGCGATTTGGTCTTGTACGGTTCGACCTCTGACCATTACCGCTTTCTAGCAAAGCGAACAAAGGAGTACTTAAGATACAGCCCCATCGCAACGGTTTTGAAGAATTTTCCAAGGCCGCTGAGCCTACCACTTGAGCTAGTATTTCGCTCGTGTCTATAGCCGCAACGGGTTCCGCGACTTGCTCCGAAAGCTTTTCTACCTCTCTCTGAAGTTTATCGATAGCTTCTTTCCGACGGCGCTCAGAATCCTTCAAATTTGTCAGGTCATCCGCAGCAGTCTCCAGCAGACTTCGTGCGGTCTCACAAGTTTTGTGGCCTCGATTGATGCTGCTGAAAATCTTAGCGATGGTTTCCTCAAGCACTTTCCGAAGCTTTTCGTTAGCTTTGTTGATCCGTTTAAACGCTCTGCACTGGCCAGGAAGATCAGCAATTTTTGAGCATATGAGCGAGGTACAAAAACATTGGAAAGACGGACTCGACTTGGAGTGTCATGGGTTCGCAAGTTTTTTTAATTTCGTTGACAGCCTTCTGTAACTCATCACAGTCCGCCTTCATCCTATCGTGCTCTTCTTTCAAGGCCGCATATCGAGATTGGCGTACGGCAAGTTTGAGAGTTTGAATCTGAAATACCAAAAACCACCGGTCAGTAATTCATACCAGCCCGGGTGACGACACTACAGGCTCAGGACTGTGAGACAAGGAAAGAATGGCGGACTTTGATTTCATGGGCGCGCCGCGTTTTCCAGAGCTCGACTTCTCTCTCTAACTTTTGTAGCCGTTTCTTCAGCTCTTGGCTTTCTTGTTGTAAGTTTTCCAGTACTTGCTTCTCCTCAATCTTTTTTTTGCCTTTCTCGATGAGTTGCTCGTGCCAGTAAGTCAGACGAGAATGACCGGCCGATTTTTGAGCGGATTTCAAGAGCTCAACTGGATTCATTGCGGAAAACTTGACGACTTTTTCCTGAGGCAGAAAACAGCTGCATCGAAAGCCGTGGAAATGTCTTACGGAGTCAATTACTATCAACGATACAACGGAAATCAACCAGCTGACCAAAGATTGTCCACTTGTATGTTGAAAGAGCGGACAGCTTCTTGAACCTTGGCCATAGTGGCACGTGTGCCTACGTCATCAAAGATGAATTTTCATCGGAAGATGTGGTTTTCAAGAGGAGTAAGTGAGACAGGCTGGTTCATATTGAGACCCGAGTCAACAATTCATTGTTGGATGCGGCGCTTACCGTTCAACTCAAAGACCCTTGAGTTAGACTTGAGGGTGAGATGAACTTTGATTATAACATTTCTCTGGCCAGGTTTGCCCTTGAGTTCGACCTCAACAAAACCCACGTCCGTTCCTTGCTTCAGATAGTGTTTCAAGTCGTTAGCTCGTTCCAAGACCTAAATTACAAATGTCACATGAATCAATTTAGTATTGCGCAAAATGATATAGGATGAAAAAGTGAACTTGCTGAGGTCGAATAGCCAAGTCCTAATGCTATAGCGCAGATCAAGCTACTTTTACCCGTACCATTAGGCCCAATGATCATATTCAAATGAGAGCCGAAAAGGAACTCGACATCATCATAAGTCATAAAGTTTCTAGCCGCTAGCCGAACAATCGAACCAGGGAGATAACTGCATGAATCAAATCCAAAGATCAACCCCAAAATTCCAAGGTCAGTATCCGAATTCTAGTTTTACTCAGAAAGTACATACCCGTCCGGGTGGCGTTGCCGTAAGAATTGTTCCTGAATTGGTTCTGGCTCATCGGTAACCTCGGATTCGGGATCCTCGCTGGATCCAACAGTGTTCGCACGGTGACTCGAAGCTCTAGCTTTGCCCTTGCTGGCTCGGCCGTTGGCTGTTACGTGGTCGGATTCTTTTCGAGACTTCTTTCGTGGCTTCAGCCTGGAAGCCTCTTCATCTGAATCGGAGCCATCTCCCTGTCTTTCAAGTTCGTCTAGCTCTCTGTTGGAGTTCTGTCTGCGTGCACGGGATGTGAGACTAATTTCCTCTCGAACGGATTTTTGGCTCGGCGTGTCCTCCTCGTCACCCGGTACTCGTGCCCGCCGTCTGCTCATGATTAGGCAATGCTTTGTAAGGGTTGTGTGGCAGAAGGCAAGCTCACCAATCGCTGAGGGGGATACGAGTGATATGAGGTCCTTGAATAGAGACTGAGTATATGCAGGTGTATGCACTTGATTTGAATAACTTGCAAAAGCTTTTTGGCAGTCGGGTCTTGCGCGTCGAGGCGCGCGAGCTCACTCGAGTAACAGGTCTATAGACACCAGGATGAAGTCCCTTAGACACCTCTGTGACAGTCTAGGTACAGACCCATGAGTGGACTCTGGACAGGTGAGTGAGTGTTAGCTTAACAATCAAATAAGCTTTGGACCGGTTCATGCCTCGCCCGTCGAAAGGAGTTTCAATAACCCCTTTGTCCACCTGATGGCTTGAATAAAGGCTGGTTTTCCTCCTCTTGGAACTGTCTCTTGTCTGTGTGCTACTCAAGACTAATGAGTGCGAGTTCCTTTTTGGTGCATATTCTTGGGTATTACACACAATACAACAGGGATTACACAGATTTACATAGTCAACCCACAGGTGATGGGAACTGCGGTTTTGAATTTCCCCCTTTGTTTTCTTTTTTTACGTGTAATTTTGTATTACATAACACACCACAAGTGATAAGTATATAGCACTACTGGTCCATGGCACTTTCTAGTGCTATATACTGGTCTATAACATTTTCACCTATCAGTGATAGAAGGTGTAGTGATCATGTGGTCCAGTCACAGTGAAAAAGATAAAGAGGAAAAAAAAACCCCGGAACGGTCCCGGTACCGAGCCAGGCTTCATACGGACCATCTGGCAAACAGAAACCTGCCAGAAACTCTTGGCTTTGGGGTGATATCGGAGCCGCCGCGATCGGACATATTACCAGCCACCCCTCTCAAACCGACTCCACCTTCCATCACAATTCCATTCTTCACATACCAACCACTGCACCCACCGCACCTTTCCGAATCCAAATGTCCATTCAAAATCTATGTTTTGTTTCTTTCTGCTTATGCCAAATGAACAATCAATTCAATCGATTGTTCATTTGTTCAGTTAGTGACTGCAATCAATTCAAACATGTGTTGTTGTTTTTGCTTATGCTAAATGAACAATCATTTCAATCATTTGTTCATTTAATGACTGTGATTGATTTCATTTTATCAATGAATGAAAATTTATGTTTTTTTTTTCTACTGACTGATTTCACCCCTCTGCTCTGGCCAGAATAGCTCCAGGTCTCATACCTCCCACCCAGATGTTGGAGATTGATGACCTGCTGCACTCAGCTGGCACTGCACCCAGATGTGCAGATACCAAGCTGCTGTTGACAAATTCCAGGCCAGAGTAAAGTGAATCAAAGACTGACTCACATGTTCTATCCTCCCAAACTCTGCCTTTGGCACTAGCCATTGAACTGCCTATGTACCTCAGCATCTCAGACCTGATGTTCCTGAAGTACCTATTCATGTTGAGCTCAGGTTGCAGAGTATCATCATCAGCTTTTCAAGGATGTCACCCCCATCCATCTTGACTTTGATCTAGCAGTAGCATACTTTTCACCACAAACTGCTCATCTCAACACTGCAAAGATGATGTATTTTTCCTATGTGAAAAATGATTAAACTTGACACAAAAATGATTAAAAAATATAATTGTTTTGCACTGTGAAGAACTCCCAAGGTGGGTATGTGATTACCGCACCTTGAACAGTCTGACCGTGAGGGAGCGGATCTTCACAGTGCAAAACAATTACTTTTTTTAATCATTTTTGTGTAAAAGTTGATCATTTTTCACATAGGAAAAATACATTATTTTTGCAGTGCAAACTAGACAACATCCCAAAGAGCATTGATAGAGTTATAGCAGAATTTTCAATCCTTGTGTCACTTACTGGCTGGCATGACAATATGGCATACTACACATGATACATCAAGGAAACTCTGGACAGTCTGCCACAACTTTATCAGTACTCTTTGAGATGTTGCCTAGTTTAAGATGGGCAGTTTGTTGTAAAAAGTGGGCTACTGCTAGATCAAAGTTGAAATAGGTGGGGATGATGTCCTTGAAAACCTTGTGAAGTTACTCTGCAACCTGAGCTCAACATGAATAGTTACTTCAGAAGTGGTGAGCAGGAACATCAGGTCTGAGATGCTGTCACTGTACCAGTTCCATTGGCACAAGCATGTTGAAATAAATACTTCTACAGTGACTGAATCCTCTATATACCTCTTCCACATGTGTCCAACTCACAGTTTCTTTTCTCATCTGCAAAAAGAGACTGTGAGTAACCATCTTCCTCTTTCCTATTTTTCCTTTCCATTTCTCCTCACCCAATATGACTCTAATTGTTCTGTTTTCTGTCCAAACACCTTGTTTCCCAAATACATCATTCTCACTCTGCATCACAGATCAAGAGTACTGTACACTCACCATCATCTTGTCCCATCACACACTCCTGAATCTGATTTCAGATATTGAACAGTTTCAACTTTATCAAACATTATGATCTCCACCTTATGTTTTCTTTCTTTCTTTCTTTCCCTCTTAGGTCAGTTCCATATCCAGGGCAGGATTTGAGGACAGAACCTCACCAATTCACCCTACACATACCATTTAGTTCACCTGTGTTCCCAAACAGTCTCAGATGCTGAGGTACATAGGCAGTTCTGAGATGCTGAGGTACAGAGGCAATTCAACATGCAGGCTTTGCCTGCATTCCAGTCTTAGTTTGTGGCTAGTCTTTCTTTGTGTTTGGCACATTGAGCTTCATATTTTTTTGTTTTGTTTTGTTTGGAAGAGCTTTCTGAAGACACACACCGCCAGCAAAAATTACTCGGACAAGGCTGTCCGAGTAATTTTTGCTGGCGGTGACAGAGTTGAGTGCAGGTTTGAACACATGGTTTCTGTTGTGAAGGCCATTCTTCCTCCCTGTGGGCTTACCAAGAGCTCAGCAATTTTAACCTACCCACGTTCATACACCGCCAGCAAAAATTACTCGGACAGCCTTGTCCGAGTAATTTTTGCTGGCAGTGATACAGATGGGTGAGGAATATGCCTTCAAGTATGATAACAACAAGGGTGTGATGGCTGAGCTTCTATGGTATGACAAAATAGTTTCCTTCTCAACAAACCATTTCTGCCTCACAGCCCCCATTTACTCCTCACCAGCAGGCTGGTGTGCCCTAATGACTTCAGGGAAATATTAGAGAGAAATTAATCCACCATCAAATCCAGTGTGGGTGGGGGGATGCATGGGCTGCATGAATTTCATACAACCTGTTGAGTGGTGCAACCACAGTGAAATATTGACACTGCAGCAGTTTCTCTGACCTTCCTCTACATGGCAAAGTCAGTTCTCTGATATTCCTATGCAAGCTGAACCAATTTCTGTGGTTCTCCTCTTCTTATTCAGTGTCTGATTGAACTAAGTTCAAATCCTTTCTCTTTGTTTTCATTTTTGTTCCCTGTTCTTATTTCTTTATATATATAGAGATTTATAATATTTCTTTGTAATATTTGACTTATCATTGAAATCTATGATTTGTAATAATTGTGAGTTCATAAAATTCAAAAATAATATACAATAATATAATTGTTTTATATAGTCTTACAAATGATTTTTTTTTTGTAAAGCTGTGCCTTGGTGAACATTTAGTTTGAGTGGGTTTGTTTGTTTCATATATATATAATTATTTATTACTATAGCTATTTATTTATCAAATCTTGCAAAATTTATTGCTTTCCATAGAATAATAGTCCACATTGAGGAATATTTATTATGGCCCTGCCTGAATTTTGGCCACAACATGCATGCAATGGCCTTGGGTGGGGTCAACATTTGGCCAAATGCTGGACCCACCCAAGGCCCTTGTGGAAAGCAATAAAACTCAAATAACTTTTACATATGAATATCTAAGCTTATAGGTTTCATCTCACAACCCTGAAAGGGTCTTCAATTATTGAGCTCATAGACAAAGTCCCAGAAAGGAAAGAGAGAGAGCCAGACCCTATATCTCCATCTCTACAACATGAAACACACCCAAATTTTCACCAAGTCTCCCAATCAGTCCAACCATGAAAAAATCCACCTGCAGAAAGCTCATACAACATTCACATGACACTTCCAAGATATTTGTATCGGATGGGCCTATCCGATGTTCTATCACCCCGAGATATGTGATGCAGTGTCAGTAGGATTAGGTGCGATGGAATTACACTGCAATATGGTGTCAGAGCATTAGATACCGATAGTAATTCCATCGCACCTAATCCTACTGACACTGCATCGCATATCTTGGGGTGATAGAACATCGGATAGGCCCATCCGATACAAATATCTTGGCAGTGAGTGCCTCTCCTCTCTCTAAACCAGTACATCCCTTCCGTGTCAACTCATAACATTAAGTCTTTCAGTAATAAATAATGTATTGTTCCTATCATTGTTTGTTATTATGGGTTACAACAGGTTTTCTCATGTATAGCTCTTAAGACTGAGCTACCAGGTGTTTACAATATACTACTTTTACAGTCCTGTGGTACCTGTTGAGTACTCAGGAGCTGACATATGAGCTGTTTACACTATAATTACAATACAGTTGCAGTCCAATGGTAATTGTTGAGTACTCAGGGGCTGACACAGAGTATGCATCACTGAGGCATTAGGCCCAATCAGGCCACTGAGAGGTGCTCACCAGATACTGGTGAGCATGTCTGGCAGGCAAAGATTTGGGCAAAAGGGAAAAAAAAAGTGAGTTTCTGCAGAAATGTGTATGTTCCCTGCATTGGGTGCATTTTCTGTGGACTTGGTGAACAAAGGATATTGGTTCACTCTTGATTCTGTTTAGTGATTGCAACTCTCAACACTTGTGTCTAAAAATAGACCTGGGTTTATGCACCAAGATTTGATCCTCATCAGTTTGAATCTTTCTTTCATAGATACAAGATTTTACTCATGGTGTGCTTGTCTTCACAGTGCATAAATTGACAGCAGCAGCTTTTGTCTGAATGCTGTACTTAAGAAAGCCTATGATTGGAGTGATATAGAACAGAGTGAGTTGAGGATGTTTGACTTCAATCAGTGTTGATCAAACTTTAGCCAATTGGGCAAATGTTATTAGTGAATATGGCTGCTACTAATGAAGATGCTTTTTTCAAGATTCAGATTTTCAGATCTCAAATTCAAGAATGATGACTATAAACAATCTTCTTTCAATATGTACCTCATAACTTCTTACTAACCCCCCCCCCCCCCCCCCCCAAAGAAAAAAAAAGATGTTATATATATATCAATTTAACTATAAACCCCCCTTTTTTCTGGACTTGTATAAACCATATATATATATATATACAATTTTTTTTCAGAATATACCTTCCTGACTCAATCCTTGTGAGATGTGATCACAAGATGGTAAGGTTTTAGGGCAAAAAGATAGATTTAGAGTCTTTATTGCAAATGCTCTCTGTTGACATGCATGTGTTGTATGTCAAATCTTACTCATCTTATTTCAATTCAGTAAATTAAAAAATAGTTAAGAAAATATGTTCAAGGACAATTTTGTGAGATTGTAAATATTTTACAACTCACAATGACACAATTTGTAAATCTTACTCATTTTAGATAAATGAGAGCTTAAAATGACGAAAAAGAAAAATCAAAGCAATCAATCCTCAAACAAATATGTACAAAGATCCCATTTTTAAAATTCAGAACAACCATTTTGTAGTTTTAATTCAATCGACTTTCAATCTCTTCTAACCTTTTCCTATATCCTTCTAACTCTTGAATTAAAGCTTTTGTTTTTAATTGATCATTGTTAATTATTTGATTGACTTGATTAATTAATAGTTTAGAACCTTTCATTAATCTTTCTTCTATAATTTCATTTGCTTGTGTCTAACAAAACACAGAAAAACGAAGAAGGAAAAGAGTTAGTCAGAAATTAAACCTAATATTGAAACATTTCACCCTGCCCATAAACAATAATACTTACTTGTAAGTCAGATTCTAAATTATCATTACACCTTTTCATATCTTGATGAAATTTTTGTTTTGATTTTTCCCAATTATTTTGTAGTTTCCAAATTCCAATAATTTCCAAAAAAGTACCTATCAAGAAATGATTTAAAATAATTTGTTGAAATGAATTAAAACTAATGATAATTAAAATACCTAAATTGGTTAAACTAAATGATAAAATTGATGTTTGTAATTTAGATTTTAATAAATTCAAGGGTCCTTCTATCATTTGTTTGGTTCTATCATAAATTGGCTTTTGCAATTCTTCTTGATTTATTTCTTGATTTAAATTTTGTTTGACTTCATTTATGGTAATTTGATTTATCCATTTATGATTCACTTCTAAGAAAGTTTCAGTGATTGAATTTATTTGTGAATTTATTACATTCAATTGTCCTGCTTGAAATGAGAGCTATTGTTTTTTTTTTAGAAACAAAAAGTAAGTGCATTTTTCTTTTTTTCTTCAAATGGTAATTATTAAGAAAGAAAACACTGACAAGTTGATGTAAATGTTTTTGATTAATATCAAATTTGATGGAATCATTTGTTCCTATAAGATTCCAAAATTGGAGTAAATTTTGTTGATTTTCTTTATTATTGAATTTGATTTCTAAAACTCTTTTAGCTTGTTTTTTTAATTCTTTAATGTTGATTTCAAATTCATGAATTATTAGTTGACGTTCATGAATTTGTTCATGAAGCCTTATGATAGCTTGAGATATAGCTCCCAAAGTGTGTCTAGTGATACTGATGGTTGTTCTTAGATGTAAGTTGGGACATTTGAGCAGGTTGATGATGTAATCTGTCAATGAGTATATACCTGATTTTAATAATTTCTCACCGTCTATATGTTGTAATTGCGTGGGTTGATTAGATAATGTACGAAGTGAGTTTATGGCCATCGAGCTATTAAGCTTTATCACGTGAGGTCGATTGAGGGATATCGCTCTAGGGGAGATGATCGCATTAAGGTTTTTTTCGAAATCGGTTTGTTGGGATGAGTCATCATTTAATGAGATTGAATTAATGACGATGATGAAATTTGGGGAATAAGCCAATGTTCGGATTAGGTTATCAAACGTGTTAAGATTTCGAATGTTATCCAAGATTAGTAATTGAACGTCACAGGGAGGTAACTTAGTAAGTTGCTGTTCAAGTGGCCGAGTCAGCTCCAGTAACTGAATACGATGACGATCTAGCCAAGGGTTTGGAAGTTCGAGTAAGCCATTACGTTGATCTAACTTTGGTGTTTGACCATATCTTTCCCCCACCCCCCCAAAAAAAGAAGAAGAAGAGCAATGGGTTAGTCATAGGAGTCTGTTACCCAAAGTACATAGAACAGAGACTGACCTAATCTCAAGCAAGTCATTCGTTGACCTCGAATAAAGTAATTCAGTCGGTTTAGGATCTGATGAAAGTGGATTGTAAACTAAACTCTCGATAAGCTCAAAGGCTCGACTAGTACGATCTCCCCAAATGGCTATTCTAGAACTCGATCGAGGATGGGATAATTCATGGAGGGTAGCATCGAGTAAATCAGTTTGAATGAATGAAACGAGGTTCGTTGATGGAGTTCGAATTGAGTGCTTGATGTCCTTGATTAGATGAGTTAACTCGAACGTCGGACTGAGTTCTTCAGTCTTCTGATGGGTCACCAAATGATTTTGACGTCGGGATGTAAAAAAAGTAGCAGGTTGATAAAATCGAGGCAAGTCGAAAGTAAGTCTGATCGAACGAATTTTCATCATCTCTACTAATCTGATGATTCTGATTTGAGCTCACTGACACAACTGAAGCATTCGATTTTAGTGTCATAAAGTTGAACATTTGAACCTTGAGAAAGTTGTCGTAACTGATTGTAAATCTAAAATTGTTTATTAAAAAAAAGTAAAGCATTCGTTGAGCAGTCAATCAAGCGATGGTGTTGTCACATGGCCACCTTTGAAGATAACTCGTCAATCAGCACTCAGACGAAACGTGCCCTACCAAACCACTCATACAACTCATCAAAAAATCAAGTTACATATCAATCAATCTTCGCTTCCAATGAAATCTCATCAATTGCCTCCCTCACTTGACAAATCAAACCTGCAAATATTACTCCTACTACCACGTCAACATTTTGTTAAATCTTACTTCCCTCCTAATTTGAAATTTAAGTTTAATCAACTTTTCTTTGTCTCTTGTTTGTAATTCCTATAAGCTTATTGATCTCTGTTTGAATCCACTTATCCTCTCTTTACCATTTAACTCTTATTAGGTGCTTGACATAAATTGTTATGTATGTCAATGACAAGATTTATTTACTAATTGTTTCAAATTCAATACAAAAAAAAAAATTAACCCAAAACTTGAATAGTATGATTTTTTTGTCAAATTTCGTTCATCTGATTGATTGATTACTTATCTATTGCTAATTTCATCCTAGAATGTACGTCATCCTTTTTTTTAAGAAAATCATGTTTGAACTCTTATAATTTAAGACTCATTAATGATATACCAACTTTAGTTTGGTTTATAAATTTTCTAGATGTTGTACATAACTTTCAAGTACTCAAGAATATAGAGAAATATTAATTTAGACTTTGGTTCAACTTCACAATTCAGAGTGGGTAAACCTACGTAATTCTACTCAAAATTGCACTTTGCAAAAACCTTCAAGGACTGTATATGTAGTATATTGTACTGCACTTTAGAGTTAAGAGAGCCTCAACCGACTCATTGCCAGCATGTCACAAGGTCATGATCACAGTCAATCCCAGGTATCGAATCGGATTTCACCGTTGGTATCATTTCGACACCCACAGGAGTAAACAGGCCCGCGCTTTTTTTTTTCTCAATCCCTTAACTCGTCACGGTACAAATCTTGGGTTGTATATGAGATCAGAGGTAAAGCAGCCTTCCGGGACGGATCCCTCTCCACCTTTTGACATCCCCCCTACGCCCGTGTTTGGCCCGAGCCGGGCGCTTCGAAGTAGGAATCATAGCCGATCCGTCAGAACACTCGGGCTGGCCTTTGTGAGCCCTGGGAGGTGTGAGATCTCGGACAAAGACCGCTGCAAAGAATCCAATTGTGTTGTCGAGCTTGGGATCAAATCGTACCATTCGATCGGTATGCGCTGTATTCGTATGATCATCGGGCACAGACGTATGAGCTCAGTTTCAACTCGACCCAATCCAAGGGGCTCATGCAAAAAAAATCCCGAAAGTTGCCCGGGATAGTGATCAAACTTATCATCATGACCTACGTTTTTCGCCCGCCGTGCGAGGCTTGCCTACTCGCTCCCAAGCCTGTCCATGTCCGAGCACATCACTTAGGTCCTTCAGCCGCCAGCCTTTCTTGGACATTTCTGGCTTTTCCAAGACCCTCATCACAACATCCTCGTCCTCTTCTCTCTAGAACACCTTAAAATTGTGCTGGTCAGACAATACACTTACATGGCACTATTCAATATATATAAAATCCAGCTTATGAGCTAAAAACACTTACCCAGATTGAACAGGTTGAGTATGCTACCTGCAGTACTGACTTGAAGCGTAGAGCGTGCGACACGATGGTCGTCTGGAATCGTGCTAGCGAATCGATACGAGCTTCATCACGGTATGAGTCCACAAGATGGTCAAGTCTATTGGAAATTCCAGAGCCCGCTATAATATATAACATTTAGCGAACAAAGTATGATCAGAGGTGAGAGAGTCCAATTCATGATTGTAGACTTACAGCAGGAAGGGTCAAGAAGAATGTGTGTGACGTTCTCAAAACGTGGATCGTTGGTCTTCACCGATAAGAAATCACCCAAGATACATTCGACATCTAGCAAGGCCAACCGGGTCCAGAGGTTAATTTCGAAGACGGACTAGATTGCAAACATACGAGTTTTTATAGAAAGACAGAGACGGTCACATTACTAGTACAGCCAGCCTTGGCAACCATCTGTTTCAAGGTCTTAAACCTTTCAGCGTCTTTCTCAAATGCCCATACTTTTCCCTTTCGACCTACTAGGGCACTAAGCATCGTAGTTTTGTTACCAGGTGCCGCCGTTGCATCGATCACACAGATACCCTTCTTGAGTTGCATGAGCGATAAGTCTCCCAAGAGAAGCTGTGCTGGCATGCATGAAGCCTTGTCTTGTGCAATCAAGCGGCCGTCCTGGTAGGGCGCAAGGGCGCTTAATACGACCGACCGTGAAAGGGCTAGCACAGAAGGCAGATGTCGGTCACGTGCAAACAACTGGTGTCCCTCGCGTGCTTGGTGCAACGCGTCCATATCGGTTTCGTTCCAACCTGACCCAATCAGCCAATCAACGGCTTCCTCTACAGCCCATTTGATTGTGTTGACTCGCATCCATCTTACGCTTTCTGTAGGTTCATCTTCATCGTTCGGTTCGCCTTGAGTTGCTACAGCTGCAAGAGCACTATTTTCACTGACACCGAGGCGCATTTTGTGCCGAGAAAGCTCGGCGTGGAGAAGCTGAGAATGAGCCTCCACAGCGTGTCTTAGTTTATGGACTTTCGCTAAGGAGATCCCGCGGCGAGCGAAGAGTAAATCATGGACCAAGATAGTTGCCAAACTTTCAGGGTTTGGGTGAGCGTTGGAACCCCGAGATACAGTCGTTGGTTGGCCTGGGCGATAGCCAAATGCTTTCTTTTCCCTCATGAGCAAGTTCGTATTCTTCAATATCACGCGAATCGCCTGTCGGTCTGACCATAACGTCAGGGTCTGGGTAGTGACAAGGAGAGCAATGGGACGAAGTTTTTTACCCACATCTCAACGTCTCCGCGACTACCCTTAAGAGCCGTTTTCCATCGCTGATACGCCTGGCCGAATCAACAGGTGAGGTTCTCTGCCCCTTATGGTCGAAGTGGGTCGAAGAACGAGCCAGCCGAAACACAATGCCCTTCAGGCTTCCGCGACGCTGGTCCAATTGATCGAGTGCACTGGCTGCTTTGTTGTAAAAATCCATCTGGTGTGGTTATGTTGATCGTTCGGAGACCAACTCGAGCTCTGTAACCCCATGTACATTATTGTGGACGCGGACAAAAAATCCGGTATAAGGCTTCGTTCGACCCGCCCCTGACGGCGGCGAACAACTGGGGGTTCGGGTCAAGTCCTTAAGCATTTTTATTTTGGAAAAAGCCAGGCTCAAACTTAACTAACGCCAGGAAGTTGGTTCTAGAGGTAAAAGCCCAGACCTGGGTCCACCAAAACTCAAAAATAACCCACCCTCATCAGGCTGTTTATTTTGTCTTTTCAGCAAACCTGTTAGGACAAAATGTGCCTGAGGCTTGACTCCCTAGGAAGTGTGATAGGAAGCATTCAAATGAATTTTCAATTTGATTGAATTCTCACTTCAATTTTACATAACTAGTCAAGTTGACTAACAACCCTTGATGGTTTTTGGGTATAAGTGTTGGCTTGAGTAATTGGACTTAGTCAAGTAATGGCAGGGCCTTGCTCAAGCCGGGGATTGGAGGACTTGGGCCTTCCTAGGTTGGTTCAGAAGGGCAAGATGCCAACCTCTAGAAGCTGTGAAAAGAATCAAATTATGTACCATAAATGCTAGCAGGCTCTCCTTGGATGGGTTCAGGGTACAAGCAATTGATCCAAGTTCTTTATTGCTCTGAAAATTGCACTTGACAAAAACCTCGGGCATGGCAAGCCAAGGAAATCAGCACCCAAGGTCCCCTTGAAATAATCAGATTATATTTATCTTTCAAGGGGTAAAATCTATTTGGAGGTTTGCCTATAGATCATCTCAAGATTTGCCCGCCCTTGTCTTCACTGCCTCAGGTTTTGCTACCAAGACTTGGTAATTTGGCTGAAGGCTTTTGCTAGTCAAAAAAATAATAGACATGCACTTATGAAAAGGTCATGTTTTCTTACTAAGGCTTTTCATCCTCACTTGAATACGGGGAACACTAAGAAGCCCTTTTGTGCACTCGATTGGTCGCAAGGATTTGGCATGATTTGATACAAGCGGTTCCAGTGATCCGAGGCGCTGGCTATCGGGGTCGGGCCTGTCTCCCCTGGACCGGCTTGAACCGACACCATCATCACAAATTATTTTTGCTTGCATAGACCACGACTTACAGTGACTTGATCGGCTGTCCAACTACCTTCGCTTGCGTTCTCCGCCCCCAGTCTAAGAACACCATTTTCCGCCAGATTCAGGATGGTGCTCAATACGACAAACTACCTCACCTCTCAAGGCTGGGAAGGTCCTGGGAAAGGCTTCACGGCAAGCTCAAGAGCGAAACCCATTACCGTTCTCCAGAAGAAAAACAACTTTGGCGTAGGCAAAGATCGAGATACGGCCTACCCCTGGTGGGATGATGTATTTTCGAACGTGCTCAATAAGATTGCCGGACCACGTGTGAACCAAGTTGTTAAGGAGCACTCAGACTCGGTAAGTTCATTGTCTGGAACTCAGTGATCATTTCGTCGCTGTTAGCTGAGATTGAAGTCTAATAAGGGACTAGCACGGACCACAACAGGAATTATTTCTCCATTGCCTCCGGCTGGTTCATCTGTTAACGTCATACCTGGACCAATTACTAACTTGAATATGGATGCGATGGATTTTGCAAAGCGGAATGCAGCTCATCGAGATCTTTACCGTCGCTTTTGCAGAGGACGGACAATTGAAGGCACTGTGGAAGAAGATTCCTCAGATTCCGCGAATACTGACCAGAAGACTCAACATTCGGTTCAACAGAAAACCTCCCTTGAGCGGGAAAGCTTACAATATCACAGAGACAAGGCCGATATGGAGTCGATTCAAATTGAGATCTCCTCTAGGCCAGTAGAATCTCTCGGTGCCTTGACTGCGAAGAAAAAGAGAGATAAACGGAAGAAGACGAAAACTCAAGAACAGCAAGACCCTCTTGAATCCCATCGCTCATCCGACAACAAGAAGCGGCGTACGAAAACCGAGGGACCTGTCAAGCTTCTATCAGACGCGCTCTCGGTAGTCCCTGTAGCTGTCAGTCTGACTGAATCGAAAGAAGATGACCTCCCCGAACCGTTGAGGCACCACGCTTTTTCCTCGCCTAAAGACAAAAAGCGAAGAAGGGATATCGATCCATCTGTCCTACCTGCCTCTCATCCGAGCCTTGAAGCAAATCAAACCGATGCGGCGGCTGGAGTAGGAGAAGATCAGCAAGTCAAAAAACACAAGTCTTCTCGCAAAAAGCACAAAAAGCACTAGGCGTTAACCTCAGTTCCTTCTGTCTATGATGATCTCAAAACCCGTGGTGTTTTTGCATCATATTCGTTAAGTACAGCATCATGCCTGCCTCCCCGTAAAAAGACTAGGGTTGTGGGGCTGCTTCTGTTCCGTTGCATTTTGGACTGACTACCAAGGTAATATTATTTTCGTCAGGAGCTCTTCCTTGTTTTTGGACACTACGTTTCGATATGAATTCTACATAAATCTTTACGATGCCCACTTTTTTCCTTCATACCTTGTGGGGTATCAATGTGCCGGCCTGATTTCTGGATTCGACTAGTCTTCCAGCTGCAAGAATTTTATGAGGTTGCTCATCCCATTACATCATCGGGTCTAAGTTTCCTGCTAATAGTACTACTAGTGCTGTGGTTTGCATGGCGGTCACTAATCATAGTTTTGTCCCCCTGAAGGTGAAATTACACGGATGCGCATTTCCCCACTGTCTGATGAAGCCATAAGTTACTATAGCTCAGGCTGTTGTGAGATTTATCAACCTGTTCCCAATGTACAGAGCTGAATGAACAATGGCAAATAACATCTTCAACTTGCTTTGTTCAAACATGGCAAGCTTGCCAAAGAGTTCCTTGTGAAGGTAGACAGAAAAACGGTCTTGCTGGTTAATATGTATGTTTCATTTGCAATGCATAAAATTTTTAAACATTCAACCTATCATCAGAATCACCTGGACCAATTTGAATGCGTTTTCTAATTTTTTCCATTGCTGAAAATGATACCTGAGCTTAAGATTATCCACCTCTGGATATCAGATCTATATTCCAGTAGAACCCTGTGGTTGTTTACTCAAGGGAAAAGGTTGCTGGTGCCTTTTGAAAAGCAAATCAGTATGATTAGACTGAATGAATTGTGAGCACCTTGCTTCTGTCTGGCAAGATACCTCACTAGAAAATGGTGGAAACAGTTAAGAGCACAAAGGCCAGAAAGGAAAATGGGTTCATAGACTATCCCAAATGCCCAGGACTAACACCTGCAAGCCAGATGGGCACTGGACCTATTTAGAACTAAACTAGATATCTGGCAAGTCCAGTGATGACCAGTGCAAATCCTTTCCTTGTACTAACTAGTGGTCAGTCCCAGCCTCAGGATTTATCCTCTACTTACTATTTCACTCTTGAGAACCCCTCAGCAAGAGTAAATAGCAAGTAGTGAGGAAAGGCTCTAGCTTTGCACCTTTACAGACCAAGAAAAACAAGACAACTGATGGATGAGAAAGATATAAGTGTTCTAGAAGTGAGAATAAATCAACAGGCTACTCTTATAGTAGATGGTGATTAAGATTTTCTCTGAAGATAGAAAGTCTATAATATCTTTATAGTTATTCAGAAAGTTGAAGTTGGTTTTTATGATGCAGATTCTCCTCCTCCTGTAGAGGAGGTCAGAACCATCTTTTATATTCTTATCCTCTATCCTTTATTAGCATACACCCATTACAAGGAAAAAGTTTACTATGTCTTGTTATTATTAGTACATAACATCTTGTATTTTATTCCACTTTGAGTTTATGGTTTACAGCAGGTTACTTTACATGTAATCATGCTGTAATATACAACTTTTAATTCAATTTTACAGTGGATTCTTAGTTACAGCTCTCAAAAATGAGCTATGAGGTGTGGTAAGAATATATTTATATCAACATTTGCAGCTCCATGGTACTTCTCAAGTACTCAGGGGCTGACATGAATTAAGTAGGAAGATCAATCTCAACTCAAGAATTTTCTATGAGTGAAATGATTTGATTAGAAGTGCAGTGTTTTGACTCTATCTGGTTTACCTCATACTCAAAGTCAAAACAATGATCTTGGATTCTAGGATTGCAGATTGTTTTTTTTTTTTTTGGGGGGGGGTCACAGCACTAACATTATTACTGCCTCAGAATTTGCACTACAAAGAGGCCTTTAACAACAATTGGCTTCAGCAGTTTCCAGTATGTCAAGCCAAGAGTCTCTTCAGGGCTAAAAAATAAAATAAAATACAAAAGCCTCGGAACACTTCTTTGGACACTGTGTCACAGGAAAAAAAATCCTTCTGGGGATTCCTCAAATTTCACCTTTCAAAGGTAATCCTTTTGGTTGGTAATGCAGTATTACACATATACACACACACACATACACACAAAGAGAGAGAGAGAGAGAGAGAGAGAGAGAGATGAAAAATGAATGCTATTCCAAGGAGATGATATTTAAAGCATTTACCTTCCAGCTCAGGATAAGAATACCCAAAGCTCAACTAAAATCCCAGTAGATGGCTAGGTGACCAAACCAACATATAACATGGGTCAGGTGGAAAAACCAATCTAATTAGGTTTTCAATGTGAGTGTAGAATGTGACTCTGAAAGTGAATTTGATTGATAATATAAGCTAATTGTGAGAGCTGACCAAGACCTAAACAATCACAAAATTGGAAATCAGACAGATATCAAGGTCTACAGTATTGCATTTAATGAGCTAATATGTATTTGATCATCCATAAGGATTTTTTTTGGGACTGATTATCTTCTGTTTTGGGCAAGTGGTAACATTTCTGGAAGGGATTCATGGGGAAAAGGGCCCTCAAGAGGCATGTGTATCTATCACTCGCTATTAGCGCGTGCTGTGTGAGCATATTTTTAAGTATGCATTGGCTCTCGGTGAAACGAAGGTTGAATTTGGACCTGCAAGGGCGCTTAATGAAGGAATATGTATCATTCAATTTTGACTTTACAATCATCTTATTGATCATGAAGAATTATTAGGGAAGGATAGTTTTATTTATGCACCTACTTGGTCTTGCAAGATTTCTACAAAAGTGCTTGTCAGGAATGAAGGTATAAACAGAAGACGACAAGCCAAGTTCAGTGAGTAGGTGATAAAAAAGAAATATCATGAACCGATACAAAAAGTCTTTGAAAGAAGTTGAAAATTTGATTTGAGATCAAATTGCAGGGTTCAAGATCTTGAACAAAAAAAAAATGACCTCATGATAAAAAAAGTCTCACAATTCCAACTTCTCCTAGTTCACCGGTTGACTTTTTTTTTTGAAAAATTTATTCAAAAATTGTACTGTTTTTAGGTTTGGCTTGGGGAAACTGAAATTTTGAATGAATAAAAGTTTAGGTTTCGGGGTAGAAGTAGGTAGGTCAACGAAGGTCAAGTTTCCAGAGCTCTGCTCTGTTCTCAAATCCTCTGCAATTTCCTTACGTCTTGTCAAGGTGTAAACTGTTCAATTTGGTCAAGATCAATCAATGGATCTCCACTCAAGAGCGCAGGAGATGAGATTACTGACTGAAACTCAAGTAATAGGTGGGCACATGGAGGAAGGTCATAAAGTTGAAGATTCCGATGCCTATAGGCCGGCCGTCGGAGGTACCGACCTGAGGCACGAAGAAAACAAAGGCGGTGATGACGACGACGAGGGCCGAGCATGAGAAGGTCATTAGGAAACCGTCCGCTAGCTTGGTGACGAGACTCTGAGTCCTGAGAGTTGGGTAAAGGTATAAGCAATAGTATGTGGAAGCGAGAGCGATATCGGCACATACGATTTGAAGCCACCATAGCCAGATTTTTTGAGATTGTATGAGAGTCCGAGCGCGAGCGAGAGATCTACAAGGACGGCACCACCGAGCCAGAGGATATACATGGCCATACTCGTCCTAGCCAGTACGACCCTCGCCTCTGCCGACCGCGCAACGCCGTCATTTCTGTTGCCATCCTTACTGATAGCTGAACGAGAAACTGTGAGTAGAAGAGATGAGTAGATGATCTCAATAAGAACATTCGTACCGATGGTGATCGTTCTTCCGCATGAGCCCACAAAGCTGATGACTGCCAGAAGCCAGATCGGGCAGACCAATACTTTGGATTTGGTGATGCCGTAGAGTGAACCAAGGAAATAGGTTTGGACAACTAATTGGACCGCCCTATGATATGATCTTTGTCAGATGATTCCTACAGTCTCCGTTGTTTTCAAGTGATTGGATGGGGTTGGAACTTTATGGGAGACCAGTTCGAAGAAAAATATTGAACGGAGAGATCACAGAGGGCAGAGCAACGTACCCAGAAAAAGCAGGAATGAGGTATCCTGCGGGGTCAATTTTGACTAGGGTTTCTAGAGAACAGAGTTAGGTTGGGTAATTGCAAGCACATTTGTTTTGTTAATTTTTCTCTTAAAAGATTTGCCGGAAGGGATTGCAAGATGACGGTGATTTGAACCCAATGCCAACTTTGGGACACAAGAGCCTCATGGAGGATTCAAGACCGCGTAAATGTTGTCCTTCCCATTTACGGCTCCCTAACTGGAGCTTACAGCACCAGTTGATAAAAAAAAAAAAAATCCGTATGAGAGTTAAGTAAATTGCTTACTCCTTGTCGGTCTACCGTCCCAGATAGCTGAAAGATTATCGATCGCGAGAAAGAGGAAAGCGAGCGCAGCGAGCAAGCAAACTGTCCAAACTCGCCAGTGCTCGTATTTTTTTCGGTCTCTCCAGCCTGAACTCGAACTTGACCGACTATCGTCAAACGACTGAACCGTAGACGGTCGGCGGTAGGAGAGGCTGTTGGGGCTTGCGAGGAAGGACGTCCGAAAGGAGGTCCGACAGCTAGAGTTGACTTCGGTTTGGGAGGCGTGGAAGCGGTAGGTCTGTCGGAAACATACGCCCAAGATCAATCCCCTGCAGACAATATTGGTGGTGGAGAACAAAAAAATCAGAATAGGCGGTAAGTAGATGTTGGACGGTCAGTGTAATCAAATACAGACATGACAGGGGAGGCCATGAGATAGCCTAATCGGTAGCCGATAATGGTTTCTTGTATTGGCACGATTGATTCCATTTCTCTCAAGTTCCACGGCGCACCAGTTACAGAGTGGAAAGATGTAGAAGTCTGCTATGTTAGTGTGAAGAGCTTTGATGGTGGGAAAAAGAAAAGCAAAGAAGCAAAAAACCGGGAGCGTTGCCCCGTTGATTGATGAGAAGGTCAGACCGGCTGGGAAGAGTAACTGAGATAGTGATGAGTTATGTGGTAAGTGTGAGGTGAGGACCGGTTCACAAGGGCTAGTGAGGACCATAGTGCCTTTAGAAAGGAGCCCGAACCCAGAGATGCGTCTCCCGGTCACAAGGATGCAGGCAGCAGACGACCGAAGATGAGGAGGTGTTGAAAAATGAAAATGAAAGAAACTTGTACATTTCCTTTGGATCAACGATATCTCGAGGCCACCCCAACCGGATGGATCCTCGCATCCTCTACAGCCTGACTAGGTTTACGTTGTGTGTCGCCATCCTCGTTTCAAACCATCACATCTTATATAGACTCGGGGTCAAAAGATTGAAGACAATCCAATCTGTGGCTCTGATCAAGAACATCGTGAGATGTATGTTACCGATGCTGATCAGAAAGCTGTTTGATAGCGGTACTTGTATGAGTGAACGATACAAGCCTAAATTAAGATACCTAAAGACTATTCAGCATACCATTGTGGCTGTCTCCTTGCCTCTTTCAGCTCAAGTGGGCTAAGAAGACTGGCTCATAGACTTTCATCTTAAAGAGTCCTCAAATGGAGCGTTTGGGTAGCCAATTTGGAGCGGAAAATACTTACCATTTGTGAGGTCCTAGCTTCAGTTAGCTGGACTCTCACTTGAAAGTGCAAGGATGGATGGTTGGTTGAGTCTGAGACTCAGTGCAATCAAGGGTTTCTTCCCCAAATCCTCCTAGAGCTGCACAGTCTAGGAGACAGATG
>MU167241.1:153074-164736 GCA_015951145.1 Cronartium quercuum f. sp. fusiforme G11 | reverse complement strand
TTGAACATACTGTCAAGAGCAGGTGACACCCACATCCTTTACTGAGATGGTGGGGCCCTGTGATTTATCACCACGCACTCCCCACCTAATTCTAAGCTAGAGGCGCACGCATTTGCCTCTGTAATGGCTGTGTGAGGCTTGGTTGCGCTGAGAGTGCCTGTTTTTTATGTACGTCAACCCACTGTAGATCCTCCCCGCAATATTTTTCCGACATGAACCTGACCTGGAAATGCTCCCGGGGTGTAGTTACTATGTATGTACATGACTTCTTTCAGCCTATGGGACTGTCATGCAGTCCTCAGGGCTGACACCGTTGGGAGGATAAGATTGGGAAGGACAAATAAAATGGTGCTTGTATTATGTTCACCGATAGATCTTTTATAGTAGGTGCAGGAGGAGGCGCAGCAGCTGTGACGGAACAAGAAGCCTTCAGTCAGGCATACGGACCATCCACGGGGATCAAATCAAACAACGAGATAAAGGAATGGGGCTAGCAATAACCATGGTAAGACTTCGAACGATATTCATCGCTAGCGATTTTTAGTGATAGCCAAACAACGCTGTTTCTTTTTGTTTTCCCAAGTGCTATTGTTTTTACATTCCGCACTAATTACAACTTTTTGTGGTGTCAGTATGTAGTAATTACAGCTGTTCTTAAAACTAATCACCCTCTGCTGGTTTTCGAGAAAGAAAAAATCTTTAGGTTTGGTCTAAAGTAGTGCAAGAGAGTAGACCTGCACCAACTGTACAGGTCTTAGAGGAGAGCTTGCTGATACGAAGGTGAGGGCCGAGTGGAAGTGAACAACGGTGCCTGTGAAGTGTGTTCAAGAAGATGGGAGGTCCGGTGAAGTTGGTTGAGAGGTGCATGGTCGGTGATGGTATCGGATGTCCGGGTGAGGAGGAAGGGAGCCAGGGGTGAGCGGGATGTCGGTACGGATGGCAGACAGTGGAAGGAGGTGGGGGCATTCTGGCGGGTCCAGGTCCAAAGAGGCCGCTGGCACTGGTGGGCAGCTCAGCTTGGTCATATCAGCAAGCTCAGCTCTAAGACCTGTACAGTTGTGCTCTCGTACTAATACAGGCCAAACCTAAAGATTTTTTCTTTCTCGAAAACCAGGGGAGGGCAATTAGTTTTAAGAAGAGCTGTACATTTCCTTTGTTTGTTTCTTCCTGTGATTGGACCACCTGGTCATCACAACAAGCTCATTGATGGAAAAAGGAAAGCGCTGGAAATTATTGACAAGAAAATTGGAATCTGATGAAATGAAGAGAGCAGAGCATAACAAAAAAGAAAAGGTAACTGAGTAACCAGTCCAGGGGATCTATGTATGTGACCTTCGTGCTGGACTTTGGAACCCAATATGGTATGTGATGTCCCTAAGAGAACATAAATCACTTCAGGACAGTTTGTAGATTTCCAAGGAGGCAAACTTAACCAAGTCCAAATCTCGTTCCTTGACATTTTTTGGAGGCCATCTGCTACACATGGAACAAAAGTGTAACCTTGTGTAACTCGAAATTCAAGTTCCAAACCAGTGACTAGATGACCACTCTGACATCCATTAGAGTAGGTGTTCCAGAGCAATAGTTGGATCAAAAGCTAACAAGTCCCTCCATCCAACCACCCGGTTTGTTTGAATTCAAAAAAAAGACATTAGAACTGATTGATCAGAGGAGTTTCATCAAACTCTTCTGATCAAGCGGAGTTGGAATTCAGTTTCTTAGCTGAAAGTGAACACCACCCAAACATCCAACTTTGCTTTGTTAATCAGAGATAAGCGGCCAAATCCAGGCATTAAAATTCATGGTTCAGAAATTGGATTGAACCATACCTCTGAGGATGTTTTATAGGAATCTTTTTTTTTTCCCTTCAACATTTGACCCTTCTCTGGCTTTACATTAGAGAATTGTATGATTTGAAATCAAATCGTAAACATCATTGGTACCAATGAATCTTTCTCTCTAATACATAGACCAACACTGGGAATGGATGAAGGTGGGAGAGATCAGGTGACCGGGGATCCCTGAGCTTGCCTTATTTGTTACAGTATGCTTGTGTGAGATCGGTTGAGGAGGACCAGTAAGGTTTTCCAGTTTTGTTGGTCAACTTTCGTTGGTGGATCATCAAAAAAAAAAAAAAAAGAAGTGCAGTTTGAATTGACCAGTGACAAGCCCGATCCCGATCTCGGGTCGGGTTGGGTTTCGCGTGTCAAGACGGACTCTGATTCGAATGAGCTCAGAACGGTCAACAATCACGTCACGCCTGTGTGAGTTAGTCACTGTCATGCTTGTAGCACTGCCGTATCGATTTCGTCTCTCCAAAAGAAGCTAAAGGCTTACGATGGGGGCCTATCTTATAACACATCAGCAGGAACCCAAGCAAAGGAATCATACTTTTGAACGCTAGACACCAACAACGGGTCATGGGACAGGTCGTGTTTGTAGAATAGAGTGGGGCAGCGCATTGTAGCCGAACTCCATCCACATATCCAAATCTATCCTAAACGAACCCTCGCAACCATATCGGTCTAGGACATCAAGATCCATGAACGTTGTTTTTCAGCATATTCCTCGTCGCCAAAGTCAACTTTTGCATAAGAAGTTCAAATATTCTTCGCAGCTAGACAAGAAGATGCCGATACAACTCATCTACGTCACCTTCAATCGCTCTGGCTAAACTCAGATGGTCTTTGTTAGAGCCCGATTCAATTCAACATCGGCATTGGCTGATATTACATCGTATGGGGTCCAGTTGCAGCTGCTTGTTTTTTTTTGGGGGGGGGGGGCTTGTCTGCCAGGTAGCTGCTGTCCAAAACTCTTCTCTAGCTCCTTGAGCCAGAAAGGGCACTTCTTTATACAATGGCCATGTATTGGTATCAAGACCAAGGCCTGGTTATCATACCACGATCATTAGATAGCAAGCGTTTGTGCTTCCTTGATTTCAGATCAACCTGATATCATCTTCTTTGGGGGCGGAAAATACCCTGATCCGAGAGATTCCGAACATTCCACTTACAGTACTATACAAAGCTGAGATGAGTTATTGGTCCATCCTTGTTATTGCTTTCAGGCCTTCGCCGTCAGTCATCGCACGCTTACTTAAAGCTAGTGGTGCCAAATTGATACCATTCGGGCAAACACCTTTTCTATTTGAAGTCAGCACTGATAACTATCATAGGATCAAATCAGAAATCCTTAGACTTCGGTTGCTCTTGATGAATTCAAGTTTATTCTTCCGAACGGAAAGGTCAACAGCTGACCACTGTGGCGTGATATAGCCTACCCGAGCTATCTGTCCTTATTTTAACTTAGCTGTATTGAAAAAAAAGTGGCCACAGATGGTGATACCAACACAGCCAGAAGTCCTTTTGTTCACTGCGCTTGGCCCGCAAGGATAAATATCTACCAACTCTTCCACTATGATCAATTTGTTCCACATAAACTCTCTCTTCATATCCTTTCCAATCTTCCTCTAATCTGAGACCAATTTTGCTATATCGTCGTCAATCAATCATTATCCCTACTTTGATTTATCCAGCTCAAAAACAATACTTCAGCGTGCTATGCCTTGTTTTCGAGCGGAGCAATCAAGTCATCGTGAGTTGATGAGTCTTCAAATTTTTTTCCTCGTTGAGCTCCTGACCAAAAGTTCGGTCCACGTGTTATTTGGAAAACAGCCAATGTTTTGTCTCCCTTACTGAATCCTTATAACATTTCCCCTGTTCACTCACTATTCTTCACAAATCTGGACACAGCTTGTCAGAACCGTTATTGCGATTGCAGGTGGACCACTACTAGAAAGTTCAACTATGAAGGAAGTGACGAAAGTTATGACCGATACCAAGGTGAGAGAGGCCTTCCGGAGAATGAAAGCTCCCACCAAGCTAGTAGAGGGCTCATTTATACTTTCTCCTCAAACAGAGCTTTATGTGGGCTCGATGGGGGAAGAGCTGTATAAGCCAGACCAGGGCAACAAACTAGGACCGATTCAACCAGCCGGACGGCCTATGTCAGGAGGTGCGCCAGAGAGGCCTCTACCACCACGATTCCGGAGACGGCTTGATGATTTTACCCTACCAAAACTGTCCACGCAAGAGAAGGTTTTGACGAGTCAGTATACCTAGTTTTTTTTTTTTTTTCTTTTTTTTTTTAAAAAAAAGAAGAAATCTGGTTTTCCATAAGAACACCTTGGTTCTGATACCATTTCAACTCGTTTTTCCAGACCAGAATACTACCCCAACATCAAGCAGTTGTAGTCTGCCACCATCCGAAATTTCAACCGCAACAGAAGCCTTTTGCGATCTCTCTTTGACAAACTTTACATCTTCAGCTTACCCAAAACCTCTCGACAATCCACCCTTGGCTCGTCTGGAAATCCCGCCTCGACCCAAGGTTCCTAGTAACCTAACTTTAACGCGACCGGTTTGGTTGCCCGAGTTAAGACCGATTGGTAGTCTTCCTCTCCCAGAATCGATGATCCAACCTTTTTCATCACCGACTGAATCCTCGAAACATGCTGAGCTCCAACCGGTTCCAAAGCCCAATGGGAAACTCTTCTTTACAAACGCCGGCTTTCAGCCCATCACGACCCCCTTGACTTCGCTTTCTGCGGCCATCATCGAAACATCAGAATGTACCAAGGAAACGGAATGTGCGCTTACATACAACCTAACTGTTTTCCTTCACACCTGATTCTCATTTTTTTTTTTTTTTTTGATGATGATGATCCAACAATTCTCTGCCAATTTAAATCACCAGTCAACAGCCCATCTTCTGATTGCACGGTACACCCTTTGGATTATAAGGGTAAAGGTCGCGCCAATGGTCAGATCGTTTCTTTAATGTTTTTTTTTTTTTTTTTTTTTCGAATTTTAGAATAAATTCTTTAAATCATAAAATAACCCTTTGAATCGTTTCACTTTTAAAATTATATCTTCAAATCCTGAAACCTAGCTCCAGTCATTTCTCAAAAGTAAGGATTGTTTTACATTTTTTTTTTTTTTGATTGACATCTCTTAAGTTTTCATACCCGAAATTGAACCTAAGAAAAAAAAAAAAAAAAAACACGGGCATAACGTTTTTGAAATGTACATATATGAGTATATGCGCGTCTCCCTTTATCTTCTCAGTGGGGTTTTATATGGTTGATTGAGTTCAAGGTTGAGTGATTTTGGAAAACAGGTCATTCTAGGTTCTAAACCCCCCCCCCACAAGTAACACTTAAAAAATTGAATAGGCTTGTGTTTTTTTTTGGGGGGGGGGATTCATGATTGCTATGCTTGTTTTTTTTGTTCTTTTTATGTTTATCAAATGGTTTCATTGGAGCATCTCAATTAAAAAAAAAAAAAAAAAAAAAAAAATTAAAAAAAAAAAAAAAAAAAAAAAACTCCCGAATTTGAATTCTTTTCTTAACAAAAAAAAAGAAAGATATTATAAGAAAAACACACACGTATACTTCAAAAAATCTTTTCAGCCAAAAAAATAAAAATGAATATACTAAGGTGACCTCTGTTAAGCAATTTCGTGCCAAGTGACTAGATGTTAAACATTATCACTTTTAGCTTAGTATGTTGTAAGGGAAAATGACATAGCTTCAACAGGACACTTTAGAGTTGGAAACCTACGTTTTTTTTTTTCAGAAAAAAAAAATCTTACGTTAGGAATAGAAGCAGATGAGCTAGAAGCAATATATAAATACTATATAAGTTTTGGCAAGCTCACAATGCACTCAAGTGTATTTTGTGGTACAGTCATGAGGAGATAAATATATACTTTTCGAAGTGCTCCGTATTGATTACAACACACGAGATAACGAATCTGACAAAAATGTAAACACATGGGCAATAATACTTCTTAGGATTTTTTTACTGATGATGATGGGTTTGAGGAATAATGTACACTTATTCAAGGATAAAGCTTGGCTTTGGTAAATCCAAAAAAAGTGTGGAAAGTTGGGTTCCTCAAGCTGTCCTTTATTTCAGAGTTCTTGAACAACAGTCTGTGAAAAAAAAAAGAAAAAAAAAAAGACCCTACTTATGATCGTCAATTGATCAAATCTAACAAGCAGGCTTGGTTCAGAAATCTTTGGCGTGGATATGATCATATTTTACGTGTAGGTTTGGGTCATCATACAAAGGTCCAGAAACACACCATGAACGAAACCATTTCTTTCTTTTTCTCTCTCTCTCTCTTTTTTTTTTTTTTTTTTTTTTTTTTGATAGTAAACGTTGTTCAACATTGTTTCCCGAATCCCGGGCCAATCTCCATTGTCGTTTGAGGGTCCATACCGGTAGAGCTGAAGGTAAACTTCCCAGGCTTAAAGTGCACAAACATGCGTACAAAAACAGAGGTATCAAAATTTGATACATGCTGTTCATCAAAGTGTGTACAATAAAACTCAACTGAATAAGGACAATCATTCATGTAGGTGTTCAAGGCACTGAAAGCAGCGTTCGTAGACCTGGATAGAGAACCATCTTCACGTTGATCAAGATTCTTTGATGATCGATTTACCTGAAATTGAGATACATATTTCGTGCTGAATCAAAAAAACTTACGCATGTAAATACTTTCCATCACTAGCCCGAAGTACGATCTACATTTTGTGAAAAAAAATAAGCGCAAAGATTAGTGCTAAAAAAGTAATTTTGATAATTTTTTTTTACAAAAAAAAAAAAGGTTGTATTGAGGATTCAAGGAGGAAAGCAAGTCGATACTGCCTGTGAACTCAACTTGACAAGACTGGCAAGACTTTCTGTTTACATGTTGATCATAATGAATCGTGCCCGTAAAAAATCGATCAAATCCCATCAAAGCCCTATGAAAGGAGAGAGTTATGCAAAGCTTTTTAAATTTGATGATGTGGGTATATATGGCTTCCAATTTGTTCGACGCTTACGATTGGCAGTCAGAAGGCTCGATCCGGTCTTTCGTAGTATCAGGCTTAGGACATACAAAGGCAGTCTTCACCGATGAGCCTAGGACAAGTAAAATCAGAATGCCACATAGATATTTCATTTTTAGCGACGAGGCGGAAGGGATTTGATTTTTCGATCACACGAATGAGCCACTTGTCGATAATAAATCAGTAAAGAAAAAAATAGGCTATCGATCTGTTACATACCTCCGGTCTTGCGTTTCAGTTCTTGAACAGCTGAGGGCGGACCACGTGGGAAACTTGGGGGAAACCATGTTCTTACAATATGTGTGTACCAAAAGAATCTCTGCAGAAGATGTGACCAACGCTGAACACCTACTTACAAAGGAGCAAGATAAGTATGCATGAGTTGGGCATGCATCAACACGATCACGCTAGAATCTAAATTAGTGAGGCGGCAAAAGTTGGAATTTTTCTCGGACTCGATCAAGTACTTAAAACCTTATGTACATACATATATGACCTGAGTGTCCGTATTCAGGTTTGCATCACGGCAAACATTCAACTGACTGGCGAGCAACTTGCTTATTAAGCAGAAAGCGCAAGTCTGGCCGTATCGTTGTAGGAAAACATTAACAAGGTTTAGGTTTTGACCCCAATACCGACCTAATTAAAGCCGGGTTTGAGCTGGCAAAAGCTGTCAAAAAGCGGCATCAACTCGGGACTTGAGCACGTGCACATGCAGGAAAGCCCCTCAGCAACTGCATGTCATGCAACGAGGAGCGTACGGCATGGCCTTTTGGAAACTGGTACAATCATCGTTGTATCCTCAATCTCCCGAGGCGGATCGGAAGCTTAAAAGGTTGATACCGGGCATGAGACAGGCTCGAGATCACCCTTGGCTTCTATTTCGAAGGAATTTGTGGGTGGAACACGTGCCAAAAAGTTTGGTTTGCCCAACCTGGCAAAAGCGGTGAGCTTGGTGTGACATGGCTGCGCAGTTCGGTGAGAGGTCCACCGGGCTGCGCCTGGCTGGTCCTTTCACCACGTTCATGAAGGTTGCTCATCGGGGGAGACTAACTTGTTTGATTTTTTTTTTGAATTTCATGTCTCATTCTGGTTAACAGTACCCAGGCACAAAACCACTGAGTCATGACCCAGCACAGGTGGCATACACCTTCCAAGAGCTTGGGCCTTCAAATTTGGTGTGCAAAAAAAAATGAAACACAGTCAAGGAGATGCTACCCTCCCCTGTCAGGAGTGACCTTCACAGACATGGTGTTTCCTGGGTTTCCTTCACATCTCAATCTGATTCAAATCAGTATCATCCTGAATGTCTAATTTTGACTGGCCATATTTTTTTTTACCTTATGAACCCCTGGCCTGCATTGAGTGGTCCCAAAGGAGGCCCACTTTGGGCCTGTGACTCAGCTTCTAACCAGGTGAGGAAGTGGCTCCCACTTTTGGTTGAGGTTCAGGCAGGGATATTATTTTCTAATGGAATTTGTGGGTCAGTACAGGAATGTTTTGAATAAGGCTTACATTGGGCCTGCCCCTTCAATGTGTGGCCCATCAGACCTATGCCACTGCTGGGTGAGGCCACCCAATATCAACCTGGGGCATGGACTTACATAGGCACATCTACAGTCATTTAAACACCATTGGGTACTGAGTACTTAGGTGGGGTGTACATGCCAAATACACACTTGTAAGCTCTTCTGGCCAAGGTGTAACTGCACCCGACATCCACCTGACCCTCCCTGGAACACAGGTATGGTTCTTCAGAGGAGCTGACACTGTGTTTTGATGGGGTCTGAGACCCCCCAAACTTTGGAGTAATGTTGATGCAAGAGCTTGCAAGTTGGTGCCTCAGCACCACCTCTTTGGAAATGGATTTGCTTCAGAGATTACCACAGTGTTCCATTAGGTCTAAGAGTTAGAAGCACTGCCAGCATTATATACTGTCCACTAAGGGACAATCAATGAACATCTTCCTCCAAGTGGGTGAAAATCATCATTGATTGTCTTGTTAAAAATGTTTCACATTTTTCCTTTTTCTGTATTTTCAATTTTCCTCACACACTCTTTTCATCTGTAATCTGTATGCTGTCCATGTTTCATCTACTTACATGTTTCTTCCATTTAGCCCATCATACAGACTACCAGTTCCACACCAATCCACTGGATGACCTAACACATATTTCATTCCCTTTTCTCACTCTTTGTAACCTAATTCCCAAGAGCAAGGGGATATACCTGACAGAAGCCAATCTCTTCAAGTTTTTCACTCTCTTCCTTGTCAATTACTTTTCTCTTTTAATTGATCAAGGTGAGAGACTCGAGAGTGTTAGGTATAACACTGGAATAGAACTGAACATAGTTCACTTCCTGTTTTCTGTCAGGTAAGTCCCTCTAACATTTATTGTGTCTCTCTATTTTTGATTTCTTTCCTTCATTAGATCTGTTATTGTTCCCTTTGTGTCTGATCTTTATGTATGCTAATGAAGGATGGTCAATTACTTTTCTCTTTTAATTGATCAAGGTGAGAGACTCAAGAGTGTTAGGTATAACACTGGAATAGAACTGAACATAGTTCACTTCCTGTTTTCTGTCACCCCCCAGACAATTCACTGCCAAGATATTTGTATCGGATGGGCCTATCCGATGTTCTATCACCCCGAGATATGCGATGCAGTGTCAGTAGGATTAGGTGCGATGGAATTACACTGCAATATGGTGTCGGAGCATTAGATACCGATAGTAATTCCATCGCACCTAATCCTACTGACACTGCATCGCATATCTTGGGGTGATAGAACATCGGATAGGCCCATCCGATACAAATATCTTGGCAGTGATTATTGTCCCCTAGTGGACAGTATACAATGCTGGCAGTGAAGGGCACAGTCATCAAACTGTTCCGATGCCATTTGCCTCCAAATTGGAGTTGGAGTAAGACAATGTTTGAGCAAATGCCACATACAAACACTATCTTGTGTGCCAGAGTTTGGATCAAGTGAGGTTAGCAGCTGCACAGGGGGCCATTTTTGATTGATTGGGACAATACATCTCAATCTAGAAGTGGTGTGTCATGGAGCCACATGCTCTGTTTGTCACCCCCAAAGCAGGTGGACTTTTATCTGGTGCACATAAGAACTGGCCCTTTGCTGTTGCCAGGGGTGCCAATGGTGGTGACCACTGGACCAAACAAGGTTTGGTTCAGAATCTTTCTAGACCCAGTGGATCTGTTCTGGGTCACCCCAATCCCTCATGATTCCCTGGCACCTAAGACTTGCTCAGGCCATTCCTCCTCAACCAACTTGACACCTGTAGTGTGGCTGGGATTCCAAGGATATCCATGATAATGGGATGGACCCACATGGCCAATGCTCATAGGAAGTGAGTCCCATGTTTCTCCCAAGGCCAATGACCAATGGACCCAACACCCAATTGGACTCTGCACTTTGGATGCCAGAAGCTAATCTGTCAGGCCATGGCAATTGTTTGGTCTGCAACCTAATTGATGAAGCCACCACCAAATTGGGGGTTTTGACCCCTCCAAAGGTGTTGATTGGTGATGTCTTGCAATGGACACCTTATCAGAACACCATTCACAGAAAGTAGTCATAAGTACAAATGAAAATTTGTGTGAATAAAATCTTAGAAACTCTGAATGGTGAGGATTTTTCATAATAGACAAATACATGAAAAACACTATCATGAAAGAGAAGAAAAAAAGTGAAACAAGAGAGAAAAACAATCAACATTTTCTTATAAGAACACCATTCACAGAAAGTAGTCATGCATACAAATACAACTTTGTGTGAATAAAATCTTAGAAAATCTGAATGGTGAGGAGAGTTTCTAAACTTTAGCTTATGGTCCCTTATATACACATTTGTTTTGTAGCATGCACACATAGTTGTATATATTTGAAAATAAGAAAGAAAAATTTGATGATTTGTTTTTAGTGAAAGGGAAAATATGAAATCAAATCATGGAAGAGAAAATATTGCAGAGCTGCATTCTGTGTTACAAGATTAAATATTGAAGAATACTAGCTGTTATAGTAACCAGAGAGTATTATGTGTTTTGTGTAGTCTCACACACCTTCCAAGTATCTGCTGTAGTACTGCAATGCCATGAATGAAGGTGAACATGATAGGACTGACCTTTTAAAGCATGTTCAGCAAAACCAGAGGTTGGCAATGTCAAATTACAGTGAGACATATTGAATTATGCTTATACTCAGACCAGTTTAACTTCACAAAATCTTCACCAATACAATTCTGCTCTTTCCTCACACCAAAAATGGCAGGGAAGAAGTAAGTCCAACCCTCCACATCCTTCTGTTCCTTCTCATCTTTCTATCACATATCTACTTCATTCTCAACCATACTTACCTCACCTGATATTGTTATGCCTGACTTCTGTTCTTTAGAACTATTTGTTTCTCTCTCTCTAAAAGACTCAGGCTGATTGTAATCAACACTCAAATCTAGGTTAGACAGACTGTGTTAGAGGTATCTCATGATTTTTCTACCCTCCTAACTCTCTTCATCTTGTCTATAGGTCAGTGAGTGTGTTAAATAGTCCTGGGTTAGAGATTTTCTCACCCATTTTGGACTACATTATATCAGGTCACACTCACCATTAGTTTGCTTATAACACTACATGCAAACAGCTGACCCCGCAGATGCGGGGTTGCGCTGATGCCACGGGGCTGGGTCTGCGGGCACCACTGTGGGGTCATGTCAGCCTAGCTCTAAGAAAAGTGAGGAAAATCAC
>MU167241.1:106915-119986 GCA_015951145.1 Cronartium quercuum f. sp. fusiforme G11 | reverse complement strand
GAATTACTATCGGTATCTAATGCTCTGACACCATATTGCAGTGTAATTCCATCGCACCTAATCCTACTGACACTGCATCGCATATCTCGGGGTGATAGAACATCGGATAGGCCCATCCGATACAAATATCTTGGCAGTGTATGAGCCACTTACAATGGCTGGGGGGGAATCAAAAGAAGCTATTCATTAATGAAAAGTTCTTTTTCAACAAGACATGTGTTTTCTTGTGTTCCCCTAGGCTCATTTTTGCACTTTTGCATGTAAAATTCATTGACTCCTCACAGGAAACCAATGGCACTGAAAGTAAGTCCCTCCACATGCTCTACTTATTTCTGCATGTAATAGGGATGGATTTTCCAAGTTTGTAACAGCAGCTAGTCAAACACCACTTTCGGTTGGGTACAAAGTGTACCCAGGGTGCGGTATGGTGTAGTTCCCCCGTTTCCCATGTACCTTTGGTTAGCGGACGCCGTAGACGGTACGTTACCCGCTGCGTACAGCATCCGCCGACCGGGTACCGGCCACCACCACCCCCTCGACATCCACGGTGCACACACCCTTGGAAACACTGACACTACAACGTGTTCGTCACAGTCTCTCGAGCTTGATACAAACTCCATTCTCGCGTCCGTCACCCACAAAACAGCTATAATTGGCTACATCATCAGCACTTGCCGTTTCGAGTTACTACCAGGCGAAAGAACCGAAATAAGGCCGGCAGCAATAGACATCCTCCACCAATCCCTCCTATCACTTTCACCCACCACCCTATTCTTTCGACTCACCATGCCTACTCTCACACTCTCATGGACCGACATCGCCCTCGTCCTCCTCACCGCAAGCGTCATCGGCGGCGCAGCCATCGCTGGCTCTCATATTCGTCCCACTTCCGAATCAGCATCCGGAGGCACGGAGGTAAAGAATAAAGCTCGAGCTACGAAGAAGAAAAAGAACTCTAGAGCAAAGAAGACTGCACCCAGAACTGAGGCTGAACCTTTGCCCAGTCCGACGTCTTCTGGACCACCTAGCCCTGAGCCTGAGTTAGAAGAGCCGAAGAAGCAAACTAAGCCTGAGCCGGTAAATGCGGCGAAGGCGGGTTCGAAGAAGAAACCCGTCCGATCTACGATTGACGAACAGGAGTTCCCTCCGCTGGTGGCCCCTGTACCACCTTTCTCTCCGAAGCCGTCAAATGACACGGAAAGGTCAGAATCTAACCCTACACGCCCTTTTGCTGAGCGAATGCAGGCACCTGTGCGTAAGACGAAGGTGGATGATATGAGTTGAGTTCATCTCCCTGAATTTTGAGTGTTCTTCAAGAATCAGGATACTGAAATTATGAATTCCGGTTGGGAATTAGTCGACGAGGATGTGGAGCGGCCAGTGCGAATGGCGCGAGTAATGAAGATTGTCGATGAGTCATCAGGCGCGTCATCTGTGGCCGAGAGTGATGCCGAAGATGGCTGGGAGAAGGTTTCGGACGGGAAGAGTGAGTGATGTGATCCTTAATTTTTTTGAAAGATTGAGATTGAACAGGGTGCGGACGGGAGGGGTGACGGAGGGTCAAGCCAAAAGGGCCCCGAGATTTGTCTGACCGGGGTCTCACATCTTTCAACAGAATCGCGTGGGGGAGGAAAAACAATGACGCTGAAGATGAGTACAACGGGCTCTGTCGGAGCTGCCCGCCCGCCGGGCTCGGCCTCCACCACCGCAGCTGCCTCAAAGCGCCAGCGGCAAAACGCCAAGAAGAAAGAAGCTGCTAAAGCCGCTAAGGCTGCAGAGGAGGCGGAACGCCTTGGTCGACTCTCTGCTCACAAACGCCAACAGGAGCGGGTACGAATAAACGAACAAGCGGGGCGGTCGACTTCTTCGTCAACTTCCAAGTCTAAAGAAGTAGGGGGAGGAATGAAGGCTTCGATTGGCGAAGACGGTACGTTGCTGAACTCGGTTTTGGTGACACCACTCCTACACCTTGTTATCCCAGCTGACATACCATTTGTTCATACTTTGCTAACTGGATGTCAATGAACAGGACGACTGATTTGGGAATAAATACAAACCAGTCAGATGGTCACCGGAGGGAGACTCTTGCTATCCAGTGGCCTTGTCCTACGCATCACTGGCTAAGCAGAACTCCAGTTAGGTTTCTAGAACAATCTTATATAGTCATCTTTCTGAACAGACTTCATTCTTCATTCCATGAGTTATTGTACAAAGCTTGGATCTTTGTTGGGTTTTGCTGTGTTTAACAAATGAAGCTGTCAGTATCTCTTTTTAGGCTCTATATATCTGTGCACTGCACTATTTTGAAGTAGTGACTTTTTCTTCCATTTGAAGTCAGCTTTATATTGGCTGATCAAAAGAAGACATCATGTTGGTGAGATGGCTGATGTGGAAGTGGGTGACTACACTTAGGGGATACCAACATGGAGTTGTGATTCTGGGATTGCAGGGAGAATTGAAAAGATTGTGCTTCTTGATGTGTTGCTGGCCGAGCCCAACCTACTATTGGGTGTTGAAATAAAGATGACAATAGTTTAAACCCGCTTGCTACTCATTTCTCATCCCTACTGCTCAAATCCGGGTGGGCAATAGCAGAGCTGTAGATCGAAGACATGGTTGCATGTTGTTGGTGTTCAAATCACGAATTGAGAGTCATATACACATTATACATGATATACAACAAACTGTAGTCAAGAACTACTAAAACACCAACCCGCCACTATTACATACTAAAAGAAGGAATAGTGGAAGCAAGCCTATTCCAAATCCGGACACAATAAATAGGCCAATTACACATATATATAGGTGTCGCGACCCATGAGGACGTACATTTCTCTTTCCCTTGTCTTTGGAAAGAGAACGTACGTCCACCCTCAATTTCACTTTATCCTTACGTTTCTCTATTCCTTCTTTGGGTCATTAGGCTAAAACTTATCATTCATAATTCACTCATCTCTCTTCGTAGTCCACAGACCACCAAGTGTTTAACCTACTCATGTCCTCTCTGCTCTCACTTATTTCCCACTGAAAGCTCACGATAGTGTAAGATCCCAGGGAAGGAACGTCCACTGATTAGGTACTGAACTCGACGCTTGCGACAAACTATATAAGTCCGCTATATTCCGAAATCCTGGCTCCGAGTAGGGAGTCTCCCCCAGAGAGTCAGTAACCAACCACAACAAGCAGAGAAACACCATCACAAAACAGGAAGAGAGAGAGAGAGAGAAATCTACAGGGTACTCACCTGGCTCCGAGTAGGGAGTGTCCTAAGAGAGGAAGCTACTGGAGGAGCCAGGGAAGATGACTACACCAAAGACTGTCTAATCCCATATGACAACCCATGACTACGTGCTATACCTGTAAGGGTACTACACCCTTACAGAACAGATAGGTACTTGTGTCAACTTTTCTATTTCTTTTTATTACTTACCAAAATCACTGAGATCCCTTCACCCTCAAATGTGTTGTAGGTCAGCGACCTTTTTACGAGAGCTGAAGGGAGGAATTTTGTATCTCACTTACTTTAACAGTATCTTACTATATCCACACACACACACTCTAGGCCACTGTTGTATCGTGTTTCCTAGATAGCGAAACATTTTTAACATGTTGGCAAGAAAACTGTGAGTTCTGCAAGAAAAAAAAAAAATCCTATATGCACTTTTTTGCTCATGTTTTTTCCCTACAAAGTTTTCATTTTTATTTTTATTTATTTTTATATAAAAAGTCTAGTCATAATGTTCACGAACTTTGCTCATGAGGTGGAGAAGCACGAAAAAAAGAAAAAAAAAAAAGGTACAATGGGACCCTTTCCTTTATACTTGGTTTTGGTTCACCCCTCATGAGCGGTGATCTTGGATAGTGTGTTTGAACTTGAAAATCCATTTGCATCCTCTCACTGTGCTCTCTGTGTCTAGAATCTCTAAACAAAAAAAAAAAAAATCCAAAAACAAGCCGGGTGCTACGTTTGCGTGGACCCATTTATTACATCAGAACCCAAGCAGAAAAACAAGGCAAGGGATGCTGGACTGTTTTTCACAGTGACTCCAATCAAAGCCCAAGAAGATGTCTCTGTCCCAATTTGGCTGTTTTTAATCAATCATGGGCCTGCTATGATTCATGATTCCCATCCGGTTGAGATAACATGAGTGAATGATAACCAAAAAAAAAAAAGTGAAGTGAAGTTCAAGTCAAGGACACCGGCATACGGAACCAAGTGCGGTGTCGAGGGGAACAAAAAAAAAACAAAAAGAAAAAAGAAAAGACAAATCAAATACAACAAGGGGTGGAGAGATTGTGAGACTTCAATAGAGGCTATCCACTTTGAAATGTTCAGGGGATAAAAAAAAAAAAAGAAATAAGAGAATAACCATAAAGATAAATGGAAGAAAAAAGGAATTTCCGTTCAAAAAAAAAAAAAAAAAAAGGTGATGAGGAAGCCATCATCAGTAAAATGTTAGATGCTTAATCCTCAAAAGTGAGAAGAGACATACCTAACATCTTGTGATCACACGGTTCATCATCCGTGTGTACTCAGAGTGAGTAAGGCCGAAGTAATGGTCTCATTTCTTTGCACCACAACTCGAGCAACTCGTACCGGCGCAGGCTGTAGGGGAAAAAAAAAGAAAAAAACATCAACAAGCAACTGATCAGAACTGATAGATTTGAAATAAGGGCTACAGAAAATCGAGTATGGTATATCTAGCGTACAAGAACCACAGCAACCGTTAGATCCACAGGGAGCAAACATATTGAGATACTTTTGAGTATTGATTGATGGGTAAAAGTCAACGGGATATAAAAGTCAAAATTTGAGTGTGGTTGTTTCAAGGCTTTTGAAGACCGCTAATATTTCTTGGTTCGAGGTAAACAGGAGAGGGAGGCGATGGAGAGAGGTGGAGGGGGGGGGGGCTGCTTTATAGCCGTCTGGCTGGACCCCATATTCACCGGGTCTTCTCTCGAATTGTGAGGTCGTCATGCCCTCTTCTACTCCATCTCGATCGCATCAACCAAATCGATTTCAGGAGTTATGGTTCATTTGCCTCCGATTTGAAGTGCACGTTGTTTTTTTTTTTTTCACAGCCACAGAATAAGTCTAAACATGTGCCAAGGACTGACGGTTCAGACTTTGGGATATGTACATGAGTACCTCACCGTGGAAAAAGAGTTGTGAAGAACGGCTTGCCGGCAAATCCCAACGATGGAGTTGTAGTTATGTATGTATCTTATGAACCGAAAGCACCTTACTTACTTGGTTTGATCCTCATCCGATCGGACCTGTCGAACTTTACTGAACATGGACTTGAATTCGTAGCTCAATTCTCATGCGCTGTTACACAAGATACATAATGGCAAATATGGCTCGGTGAAAGTTTCCTCAGGAGTCAAGTTACATATATTTAACGCCTGAGGGTAGGGACCATCCCCACAAGTATTGAGGGTGGCATCAAGCAACGTGCGTGTCCGGATTGGAACATATTGATCCAAATACGGATGTTTCATCATGTGAAGTTTGAATCTACCCTTCCTTTTTCTTTTTTTTCCACCTTAGCCCTAATCGCTCAAGGAGTTCACGAACAGTGTGAGGCGCAGTCATAGTAACTTCGTAAGTCCGTACATTTGGGACAGGTCTAAACAATGGGTTACAGGGGAGCATGGAGAAATGGAAAACCTTCTCAGGCCTTCCAACCTGACTGCCTTCCCAAATTGGGAAACCCCCTGATCCATGGAGAAAGGGAGGGCATGGGGCTAAAATGCTTTGGACTTACGGAGTTATGACCGTAGTAAGATGAGGTGAGATGGAGTGTGGGTCCGCTTGAGACATACTGTAGATTTGACAAACGTTGTCATCGGCTCTTCACTGAAATTGGCTGGCCAGGCGCGGACCATGAGTGAAGAGCCAGTGACAACATTTATCGAAAGCACTGTACTACTTAAATAAAGTTGTGTCAAATTATGGCTTCTTAAAGACAAGATTCTCAGTCGATTCACAAGTTTTTGTAAGTGAGAAGACAAAAAAAAAATGACGAGCAATCTCACAACAAGAAACTTTTGTAAAGTGTGATGTACTTATCTGTGACATGAACACTGAAGTTGATATCTACCATCACTCTTGTCGGTCAAATTTATCAACCTATCTTTCCAATTATTGTCAATAACCTCGAGTGATATATAAAAAAGAAATCACATGATTTGAGTCAAGATTGGTAAAAATAAATAAATAAATAATAGATAGATAGCGGGGTATAGTCCATTCAAACCCATAAAGATAGAAAAAGAAAAATAAAAAAAAGAATGCTCGGGTTCTCAATTTTCGAGAGACTTTCGATTACGATATCACGTAATCTAAGACTGAAGGAGTATGGTAGCGATCTTGGCAAACCCATAGTCCATGTATGAAAATGCGGTAAGATTAACTTCCTCGCGTACGGTTCCTGAAATATTAAAATGTAATTCATAAATTGAGTAGTTCAAGGTTTGTGTTGTCCAATCAGAAACGCCGGTCAAATTGTCTATAGAACACAAAAGAAAATCAGGAACTCGATCGAGTTGAAGATGAGCTACATAGTTTCGTTAACGTGGCTTACTTGCAAGGTAAACATTTGTGTCCTGATCCATAAATCCCACGCTAATATAGTATGCTGTTTCCAAAAAGTTCAAGATCTTCGCTACGATCCTGCCAATCGAACGCTTATTCAAGAATGTAAGTGAAAGCAATTAGGCGACCAAATTCCAAAAAAACCTCACACACACACACACACACACACTCACCACTGTTGGAATGCCTCCAAGGGAGGCCCGCCCTGTTTCCGCAGAACTCTTCACTTCTGTGAACGGAGGTGGTGGCGCAACGAGTTCGTTATATAACTTATGTAGACTTTCTGCGATATCAGTTAACTCCACACAAATATCCGGAACGGCGTCAGAAGTGTTTTCAGGTGGAAATTCCTTGGAAGCTATGTCTTTCAACTTTTTAACGTAGCCCTTCACTTCAATTCTGCAATCTTCCATAAAGGGCTTGGCTTTGAATAGTTCATAGGGCTTGGCTGTTTGAGCTTTCTTAGAGCCTCTAACAAGATTTTTTTTTAAAAAAAAAAAAAAAAAAAAAAAAATTGTCAGCTGAAATCAACCTAGGAGTGGGAAGGTCGAAATGTACCCGACTTGTGCTTTCACGGCAACGAGCGCAAGAGCTGCATCCAGCAAAAAAATTGTCGTCAGACCCTCTTGGCCAAACGCGATAAAGCTGGAGATCCTACTCACTGGCGATGATAAAGACCAGACGTAAAGATATGAGTGATGGCATGTTGCAAACTGTTTTTTAACGTTTGATTGGAGGGAGATATTGAATTTACTGTGCTTTCGATACCAAGATCAGTCGCGGCTTTATGTGCCCTTGGGAGCTTGGATTGCATTTTTGTTACTGTCTACAACGTACGCCAATCTAGATTCTAGACTGATCCACTGACCACTGAACACATGGCACAGCCGCACGAGTTATTTAATGATGGCTTGGGAAGCCACAAAGTACACAGGATTTGATACATAACGCAAAAGTTCGGGACAAAGGATCACAAGGAGATCTCATAGCACCCAATGGAATGGTATGGAATCTCCAATGCCTCCAGCCCTCGAGATGAGATCTCGTCATTGCCACAGTCGTGCCACCCCCCCCCGACAAGGCGCCCACTAAAACAACGTGTCCGCGTAAAGTATGAAGCGAGAAACCGTGAGTGTGCGCAAACCGGGATGGAAAGGAATCCAACAATGATGAGGTGGAACTCCTTCCGGCCCGGGAGCTTAAAGCTCTACCAGCTGTGCCGTAGTCGTGACACCCCTGTGACACCCCTGGGTCACAACACCCCCCCCCCACGACAAGGCACAGATACGCCAACAACATGTATCGCTCACAAGACTAACAGATAAGAAAAACAAAAACAAAAAACAAAAAACGCAAACAAAAACAAGAAAATAAAAGAATCACTCCTCCTCTCCGGCCTTTAAAAATCCTATCGCCTTGCATCCCCGGCATAAAAGTAGTGGTCCCAGCGCCTTCGTAAAAACATCCACATGTTGTTCCTTAGATTCCACCCATTCTAATTTCCCTACCCCTCTATATAATTGTTCATTCATAAAATAAAACTCCCTGTCAGTGTGATGAGTCCTCTTGTTTGCCGAGCTGTCCCATGAAACGTGTATTGCCAAGGTATTGTCACAATCCAGTCGCAAAGGTCCCATTTCTCCTAATCAAGTCCTCTATCAGGTGTCTAATCCAAACTGCCTCCCTACACGCTGTCCCAAGTGCCATATATTCTGCATGGCATGTCGATGTTGCAACGCTCGTCTGTCTTTTAAATGTCCACGCAATTGGACAGCCAAGGAAGAGAGTCACAAAACCATGGACTGAGCACGAGAACTCCCCTCCCCAATTAGCATCCACATATGTCTCCACGCCATCCTTCATTGACGCATCCGAAGGGCATAGAGTGAGAAACAAGGGTCTTTTCATGTCCAGGTAGCATAGCAAGTGTTGTACAGCGTTCCAGTGTTGAGTCGTTGGGCATTTCAAAAATCTTGCCAGGAAGTTGACCATATATGTCAGGTCCGGTCTAGTTGCCACCGCTAAATAGTTCAAACTGCCTATAGCTGCTAGGTATAGTGTTGGGTCCACCTTGTTCTCGTCGTCCTCAGGCATCGTTGGAATGCAGCTTGGGTTCATTGTCGTATTTGTCCATACCCTCTTCTCCAAGAATTTTGCCAGGGTCTTTGTTGTCAAGCCCTGTTGAGACAGTTGTATTGACCCATTAACATCCCTCTTCACGTCCACCCTTACAATGTGAGTCAAATCCCATGACCACCTAATCTTCAATTCCTTGGTGAGTTCCTTAGATAATTCCTCCAATAGGGACAGTGAGCTACCCACTACCGCCCCATCGTCGACATGAGCCCAGATGAAACACGTATCTTCATTCCTTCTCAAGATGTACAAGGATTGGTCATATTGACTAACCTCGAAACCGAGTTGCTTCAGGATTTTCTCAAAATGTTTCCACCAGCAGCGTGCTCCCTGTTTGGTTCCGTACAGCACCTTCAATGCCTTGAGTGCAGTTGATGCTTTCGGTGCTGTGAGTGTCATAAATTCTTCCACGCCTGGCGGTAGTCAAAAGTAAATTTCCTCCTCTATCAGGCTGTGTAAGTAAGCTGCTGTTACGTCGAAAGAGTGAATGGGCCAGCCCATTTTTACAGCAATCGCCAGGATGATCCGAAGGGAGGCAAATGTTGCTGTAGGCACAAATATCTCGGTGTAATCAATTCCCTCTCTTTGCATATATCCTTGTGCTACCAGTCTCGCTTTGAACTTGATCAGTACTCCATCGGCGTCTAGTTGTTTATACGCAAAGACCTAGTTCAAGCCTAATAACTTCATCCCTGGCGTTTTCTCTACAACTTCCCACACACCCATCTCCTCCATCATGCCCAGTTCAATTCGCAAGGCACCTATCCATTGTTCTCGGGTACGGTGACGCCAGTGCCTCCTTTAGGGTTTTCGGTGGTTCAAGCGCTCCTACCATGTCTACCTTGCAGCATATCATCTCTGCCACCTCGTCTTGTTCTTTTACCTCCTGTTCTCCTTTAAAATCACCCAGGTCTAATGCATTCACTATGTAGTCTAGCCTGCCCTTCTCTCCATTCATGTCCTCATTCAATATATGTGCAAGGTCTCCTTTCAATTTGGGCAGGTTCCCAGTTTCATTATCCCCCATCCTCCCCTTCTGGTTCTGTAGGAAGCATTCCTCGTATGGGAATTTGGTGATGGCAGACTTTATCAGAACTTTTGTCCCTGGGTCATAAAATACCCATTCCTTTCCCCCTTCTGTGTAGCCCACCATGTGACACCTCATCCCCCTGTCATCTAGTTTGCCATCGCATTGTGCTGCATGCCTATGTACAAACACTAGTGCTCCAAATGTACAGATGCAATCCATCCGAGGTTTTCTCCCATGGAACAATTCATATGGAATTTTATCGTGAGTCACCATATTTGGCAGTCAGTTGTGAACGAAACAGGCCGCTAGGTAGGCAAAACACCAGAACGCCTTCGGTAGCTTTGAGCTATGTAGCATTGACCTTGCCATGTTGCCTAAAGTCCAGTTTAATCTCTCGGCGATGCCATTTTGCTCTGGCTCATAGGGGTTGGTCCTCTCATGTACAATGCTGAGGTTCTCCAGCCATTTGCTGAAATTGGATGCCCAGTATTTTCCCCCACTGTCCGTCCGCACTGCCTTCACTTTCAGGCCAGTGCTCTGTTCCCATTTCGCAACAACTGCCTTGAACTGTACCTGGACTTCTGATTTGTTCTTAATTATGAACATGTCAGTATACATTGATGAGACATCTTGAAAGGTTACTATGTACCGGCCCCCTGTGATGGACTCCATGAATGGGCCCATCACATCCGATACTATGACGTCCATCAATCCCATTTCTCATCCAGCGCATCCAAGTCATCTGTCCCTCGTGCTTTTGCATACCAAGCAATCCTCACAGACAAAAGAAGTGTTTGGCAGATGATCTGGCAGGCCAAGGCCCATCTTACCATTCACAAGCTGCCTTATTCGCTTATGCGCAACATGACCAAGTCAATTGTGCCATAATATGGCTTCATCATTGTTCGACATAGACATTGTCACAGTGCACGCTTTGGGAACATAGTTTGCAAGTCTACTTTGCCTTTCATCGATATAATATCTCCTGTCTTTATATTTGGCTACAATTGTATTGCCATCAGACATATGAATAAAGAGATCCTGTCCCCTACACCGCCAGCACTGCCCCCCCTTTGATGAGTTCCCCATGTGATATCAATGTGGCCATCACTTGCAGGCGGTATAGGACATTTTTGAAAAACATGACATTGCCTTCCTCCGATACGACTTTCAGATGCCCCTTTCCTAGAAGTGTCACATTGTCACCATGTGCTGCCATTTGAAGGGAGGATGCCTTGTAGAAGGGAATGTAGTCATGGAGATGGGAGAGATTTGGACATACACTATGAGTGGCTGCACCATCAGCTAAGTATTCAACAGGCTCATTTTCCACCTTGTTGCTCTCTGCGCTCCATGTCACTGTTGAAGCTGATGCTCTCATGGGGCCCTCAGGTTGTGTTGCCTTTGCACTGCCTCCACGCATGCCCAGTACATCAACACTGTACATTTGCCCATTGCTGACACATCACCAGTCATTCCAGTGCATGGTGCTCCTTGTCTGACCAATATGTTTGTGAGTCAGCCATAGAGATTGGTAAGTAAACATATTTCTTTCAATCTCTTGTTGAATCCAAATATCTAATAATGATAATTAGACTTTGGATTCAACAGCTGACTCAACAGATATACAAAGAAGAGAAATTCTGATTATCATCATGTTAGGTCTTGTGAGATATAACAGAGAAGAAAACAACACTCATGTGTATAGCGCATCAAGAGGTCAGCAAATACACATATCAATAAGTCACAATACATAACAACAATGTTTGCCTATGCATGTGTCTTGTGAGTGTCCAAAGTTACCACACCAGAAGCATTGCTCTTCTCTGTTGTGTACATTCTCCACAGCACCCCTCAGGATTGGTATCAGGTTACACCACAATCTATCTCTCTTGTCCAGTGTCAGTGAGACAGGCTTCAGTGCTCTAGAGAATGTTGATTGTGATGGTGAACTAGTGGTTGAACCAGCAGTGGCCCTTGGTCTTGTCAGCCCTGAGGACTGCACAGCAGTCCCACAGACTGTACAGGTCATGAGTACATATAGTAATCATGTGTAATGTAAGTATTACATATAGTAATTAAGTGTAAAGTAAGTGTTACATGTAAAAAAGAAGAGTGTAACATAAGATTAGACATGTAACACTAGTAACTACAACTCAGGCTCAGTTTCAAGAGTCATAAGCATAGTAGACTTATGACAAGAGCCAACATGTAGTCTAGTTACAAGTGTAACCAACCACAAGCTGACCAGGTAATTCAGCACTAACATAAGGAGAACCATAGGTCAGCCCGAAGACCAAAGGTGAGGAAATGGACAACCCTCAAGGTATATAAAGCCTCCCTCCTGGCTCAGCAAGAGGGCCTTTCCCCCAACTTTTAACACAACCACCAAACTGAGCAAACTACAGAAACATTGAGGATATCTTCTATAAGAAATATATCTACTCAATAGTGTAAAGCTCAATAGGTGTGAGTAACAAAAGTCCAACCCCATAGGAGATTAGCTATCTCATTCCAGGATCCCTTGGTGTCATATAAGTCTCACCAAGGAGTAGAACAAATAAAAGCTAGAATATAGACTAAAGGTGCCAGTGGAGGATTAACAACCCTCACTCTCTATATTCAGGATAGAAACTCTGCAGGTAGTTGTTGGCCCAACTACAGGTCAGGTTGTCCTCCAGGGAACATCACCCTGAGGTATAAAGAAGACTTCTTTTGATAAACCAAATCCTCTTTTTAGAGGTCATCTAACCAAAGTCTACACTTGGGTGAACCAGTGTAGACTTAGTTGAGTGTCAAAGGCAGACAATTGACATTGGCTTTGCCTTTTTGACAGCCAGGAGGTAGCCTAACAGAAGCTCCCCCCTGACAGGTCTTGTGTACTGATTATTGATTCTGGTGGCTGACATAATCTGGATGTTTTGGTCATTTTGTAGTGTGATTGATTGGTTTATGATGAGTGATTGCATCTCTGCCATGATGTCTGACATTGTGAAAGGTCTGGGATTGGCATTGTATTTCATGTCAAGGGCTGTGTTCACCATTTCCATTGAATATGGTCCTGAGGTTGGTGCACCATGCTGTATAAACATACCCATGACCATATCTCTGTCTCAATGAAAGCCATCATGTTCCATCTTTTCCATATCATCACTAACAGCTTGCATGTGATCAATGAGTGAGGTGGTTGCCAGCACTGCCAAGATATTTGTATCGGATGGGCCTATCCGATGTTCTATCACCCCAAGATATGCAATGCAGTGTCAGTAGGATTAGGTGCGATGGAATTACTATCGGTATCTAATGC
>MU167241.1:24248-36349 GCA_015951145.1 Cronartium quercuum f. sp. fusiforme G11 | reverse complement strand
CCCCTGCCGCCAACCAGAAGACTACCACCCGTCGATCGGTATAGATGGGCTGTATCTTCCTTTGATTGTTGTGGTTTTTTAATGAACTTCATGTGGCTGCACCTATTGTTGTACGTATTTGACTAGATATCACCTTGCCAATCAATTCGTTTTGTATGCCGGCAAGCATCTTTGTTCGTGTAGTGATCCTAGTCATAGCTTTTGCCAATCAATTCATTTTGTATGCCGGCAAGCATATTTCTTCGTGTGGCGATCGCAGAGAGAAGGAGACAGAGATAGATCAGGGCAGGCATTGGTTTGTCAGCGCCCAGGCACACCAGACATTGCTTTAGCTTTTTGCATGATCGAACTTTGGCTTACCCATTCTTTCCTTCTTTGAAACTTTTTTATATCCCAATAATATGACCACGTGCCCAATACCCTAGAACTTGGTATGAAACACCACAAGAATTTTCCAAAATCCGTGACTTTTCGATGGATTTTTTCCCATTCGTCCCCCCAAAACGATAACCATCTTACCACAACCTTAGCTTGTCTTCAGCTATCTGCTTTGAACTGCCAGAGAATGCAAGGAGTAAGCTGCATATCCAGTCTTTGTACCGTCTTCTATATTGTTGTGCCCAAGTTTAGTCTTTTGAACCTTTCAAATAGATTCCTATCTCTTCATCTCGATCGTAAGCAAAGCACTTCAACATTCATTACTCACATCAAAAGCCTTGTTTTTGTTGTGGGACTCGGTATTGAGGGCCGCAGAACGGGTTGAGTCTTTGTATCGGGAGATATGGGCTGTATCCTAAAAGTGCAGAGAACACAAATCCTCTTCAATTGCGATGAGGTACGCGAGGGAACACGACCAAGGACATTTATCATGAGAAGGTTCTTTCAACTCGAAGGATTTTACATGGGTCTAACAAATGTCTCAGCAGAGAGGTAGAGTCCTTCTGTGGCTATCGTGCCTGTGTAGATGAAATAGCCGATCCACCAAGGTGTCTTTCACTCCAATAGTAGTCTCCCTGGGATGCTTCTCTTGTGACCGAAAGCTTGACATTATGTTTAAACTTGTTCAGAAATTTGCTCTACTTCAGCTCCTCCCTCACTTTTATCCATGTGGTATGTAATCTTGTGGTCCTTGAAAAGCTTGGCTTCATACATCAGACAGTGTCTTAATGTATCACTTGAATGATTTCTGGCATTCATACTTGATATTGTAGTATGAAATCAGTTTGTATGGTTTGTGATGTGACTGCGTGATTTGAAGATTTTATTGTGAATAAGTACTTATGGATATCATTATCAGTTAAGACCGGGCCAGTACCTCTAATTGCCCCCAAACACCCCATTGCGACTTCGAATTTCTATTTCTGCCCTCCAACATATGGCCACCCATCTCGACCCCCGACTCGGTCTCATTCCTAATGCCTTCTGCCCCCGTATTGTAGTCTTCAGCAGCAATGAGGCGGACGAGGCATGTCGACGCAACCGGCTTCCCGACTTTGCTGCTCTGCTCCGACCCTTCCAGTTCATCGACAAAGGTCTTGATTCTCGGCTCATCCTCTTATCTCAGTCAGCCATCGCCTTCAGCTGCTGACTTGTTCCGTCTCGTGATACAGTCACCGTACGACATTCAAACTATGCCACTATCGTCCGGCCTTCCTTCCCCCTCTCATTCCTGCCTGCCGATCGACTCCGGGCTGAGGTGGCTGAGACGGGCCGGGAAGACGACTCAGTGTGGCTCGATCGATCGATCAATGCCATCCTCACGCCCGAACGACTCGCCGCCTGGCTATCGGAATCTTCATATACGCCTCTTCCTAAGACTAGCGGCCCTTTCAAGCTCAAATATGAACAAGAATGGATCGATCAAGGTTCCGGTAGATCAGGGGAGAGCCAGGTGGCGTCGGCGCCTTGGTACATCGCCTTTCTCAACGCTGTTCTCGGCCGCCGGCTGCCGACAGTCTTCGACACCACTAGCCATCCGCTTGCGGCCTTGCTCGTTGTGTCGACAAATGATCCTGAGCCGTTAAATGAGTTTGGGACGCTCTACGATGCCAGCAACAAAGGGGGATCGGGATGGCCAGCGGTGCCCTGGCTTGACATCGAGCCCGTCTTGCGCTACTACGTTCTCCTCCACGAGACTTCTGACGAGCCTGATGGAGGGCGCGGGGCTGCGGCCGAGCTTTTAGAGGCTGTCTCTCGGGCGTATGGAATACATTGCGCACTGGTGTGCGTGAATTCGGAAAAATCTGACTACCTCCGCCGTCAGCGTACGCTCAATACCGACCCTCACTTTAAATACGATCACTCTGGCCCAGCCCAGCAGCCTACGGTAGATCACTGGGAGCCTTTCAAGGCCGAATTCGGGATTTCTTCCTCATCCACCGAGGGGGGAAGGTTTGGAGAGCTCATGGCGTCCGAAGACGTCCTCGGGCTGAAGGTATTCCTTAGAGACTTTACCATCAAGAGTCTCATACCTCACATGGAACGATGTGTGCAGCACTGGAACGAGTCTGTCTGTCTCCTCCTCTCGCATTCGTCCTCAATCGATGATGCGCTGACTAATTCAATAGGTTCGTTTGTCGAATAGCTAGCTGCATCGAGGAAAGGGATCACTGGACGGCTCTTCAGCGTCGGACGGAAGTATTTTGCGTCTACCAACAAGTCATCCGAGGCTATGTCTTCTTCAGCTTATAACCCGACCATGCGCTGGTATGTCACTTTCATACCTCCCTTTCTTTCTTTCTCTCTCTCTCTCCTCTTTACCTACTGAAACGTTTCTTATTTTTTGGGGGGTTGAGAAGGTACCCTTACCAAAGTACAGAGTTTCAAACTCGTAGACTAGCTGATTGGGCCTTCATTCTAGCCGACTACAAACTCGCGAGCCAGATCTACGACTATATCCGTCATGATTCCCAGGCTGATAAAGCCTGGACCTATTTTGTCTCCGCTACCGTTTGTTGTTTTTCCATCCCCCTAGTTTTTTCAGGCATCAGCTGAGGGTGCATTTGTTTTTGGGCAATAGCATATGATTGGTCTTTGTGGATTGCTTCAGATTGGGCATCGCTCGGTCAGATTTGACCCATATGCGTACCTTTTCGAGCCTACGGCCCAGGCTCAAATGGGCGTGTTTGATACGTTGAGGATGACTTTGATCTATAATGAGGTGGCGAAGAGTATCGGGGATGGGTATGCGATGGCCTCGGCGCTGCTCCGCACTGCTGCACTCGTAAGTACTCTTCCTGATGTTGAGGATACAAAGAGCCTGAGATGGTTGTATAGCTCGACGATGCGATGGCAGCGGTTCTGTACGAGGAGACAGTAGCAGTGCTACCGGCAAGGCGTGCGATGCTTTATCTGCTCCTGGCCAGTCGCACCTATGAGCTCGCTGGGCAGCGTGAGCTTTCGGGCCAAGCCCTCCGCAGGTGTGTGGGTGGGGCGGGCTGGGACCGGGTCGGGGATTATGTGGAAGAGGCGTTGGGGCGGCAAGCGTGCAACGAAGGGAAGTGGACAGCGGCAGCAGGACATGCGTGTGCGCTCTTGAGGCGTAGGCTTGAAGGGGGCTCAGGGCAAGCCGAGGCGATTGAGGGATGCTTGGAGAATCTGAGGGCAGCATTTGAGGTACGTTCAATTATCAGTATTTTCATTTCCTTCTTCCATATAGCCAGTAGGCTGAAAGGGTGTTAGTAGAATTTGAACGAAGACGAGAGATCTTCGCTGCAGTGGGATGGATTGGTGGGAGGATTAGTGGTCGTGCCAGCGACACGGATCCGGATCCCTTATTTGCAGTCTAGTCCGGACTCAGCTCATTCTGAAGCATGGGCTCAGCTGCGGGAAGAGTTCCCATCTGAGCAGGTACTGGCAGACACAAAGTACGGCCAGAGGAACGTAGCAATTGTGAACTGTGGGTGCCTTTTTCATCCGAGTATTCGCTGAATTCAAGACAGGAACAAACAAAAACCTTACCCCAACGCGTGCTCACAAAGTTTTCTCTCCATGGGATAGTGCCGTTCTATCTTGATTTGGTGTTGAAAAACCCTCTAGGGGCAAGTTTGAAGATAACAGAAATCGAGCTTGGGGTCAGTCCCGTGGAGGGGGCGAGTGAGGGTGGGGAAGTAGCAATGGTGGTAATTGAACCTGTGTCCAATTTGGAGATTCTGCCAAATGAAGAACGGATCGTGAGCCATCTCGTCTGTTTCCTTTTGAGGCCACTGATCCTCAACAGGGTCGCTGCAATGCCCTTGTTTTGTAGGTTCCGGTTCGGATCACTTCCTCGCAGGCCGGTCAAAAGTTCACGCTCAGCGAAGTGAGGTACAGGCTCGATGGCATGATCGCAGTCAGCCAGAAGCTCAAAAAGAAAGGTCGCCGGTTACAGAACACGTTGGCAGAGCGGCTAGGGCGAGTATATGGGCGCGATGAGTCGATGGACGTAGAGGTGCGCCCTGATGGGGCACGCGTCGAGCTCGAAGGAACGAGCCTAATGCCGGTCGAACTTTTTGCGGGAGAAAGTGTGATGCGTCAGCTGACAATCAAGAACGTCGGTTCGCTTGGCTTGCGCCGGCTCGCATGTGTTGTTAGTCATCATACGTTCTTCCGGATTGGAAGTGCCAGTGAAGGAGGTTGGTAGGCTTCTTGACACCACTTTTTTTTCTTCTCGTGAAATGCATACGGGCAGATACGCGTGTGTCTCGTTTGGATGAGTACTAATCTGTAGTTGAACCTTATGTGTCAGTGAGCTCGATCTATTCAAGTCGTCCCTCAGAGTCGGAGGTGACTCAGACGAAAATCGAACTGCCAAACGAGCTGGTCAATAATCCGCCAGTGTCGATTTGCGATGTACTTGGTCCGTCGGACTCAATCACGGTCCCAGTCGTTTGCCGAGGTGAGGTGGTAGGACAGCATACCACCTTTTGGTTGTTCGTCTTCCAAGTCGTGGTCAGTTTGCTGTTGCAATTGGCTATCGCAACGGTTTGAAGGCTGACAGGTGCGGGAAAGTCTTAGGAATCGGGAGAATGGTGTTCCTTCCGACACATCCAGCTGTTAGAGGTTATGCCTTCGTTGCAGCTGAAACCAATCATTCGGCAGAGCATTGTTATGAATGGGCTTTATACACTGACATTGGAGGTGAGTTTATTGTCCATTTGAACAAGGCGGCAATTTTTTTGTTTACCGATCTGTTTCCTTTTACAAATCTCATGGTGAACTTTTGACACCAAATGGGTTAGATTGAGAATGAGGGTGTGCCGGAAGAAGTCGAAGTCTATCAAATCACGACGATTGGAACCCATTGGAAAAGTGAGACGATAATTCACTCTACGGCTCCACTAAAAATTGCCAGTGAAAGTCGGGCGATGGCTGCGTTGAAGTTTGATGCCTGCTCGAACACGGGTGATGACGAGGCAATGCCGTTTGTCTTGCGCCAACTGCAGCGTCTGCTGGCAAAAGAAGATCTAGCAAGAACAATACCTCCCGGACCTGTCACCGCCTGTGTTTCTACTTCTGCATATGGTGTGAGCGTTAATTGGATATCCGCATCACCATACCGCTTCCCTGTCTGACTTCGTCCAACTCTCTTTTCAGAATGAAGAGATCGACGCAGGGCAGCCAGCCTTGCTGGGTACGATCCTTAGCTCCCATCGCGCCCTCCGCAAGGCCGCCCTTGCCCGCCACTTCACAGCACTTTCACCCCGCCTACTCCCCCACCTCTTTCCGCTTACGGTCCCACGATCAGTGGATCTACTCGTCTTCTGGCGTACGACGACTTCTGGTCGTAGCGGGCATCATCATGTCGCTGATCTCAGGCTTGGGGCCTCGGCTGATTTGGTCAGCCCGATCCTTTCCACCGTCGAGGGCAAAGCTGGCGGAATGTATGCCGAGAGTCAGGCTCAGCAACGAAGGTTGGTCGAAGAATGGGCTCGGAGCGAGTTCGGGAGAAGTGATGATCCGATTCAGATACAGCTTAGCGTCGAAGGTGGAGATTGTTTGGATTGGAATTTTAATAAATTAGGGTCAGTGGTATAAGAAAAGTATGTGCTACATTTGACTGACAAGATTATCCTGTCTTTCTCTGTGGTTTTTAGGCCGATGAGGATTAAGGTCCAGTTTGATTTGAAAAGTTTGGCTATTGAAGGTGTAGTGGAGTATAGGTTAGTTTTACGAAGGGATAAGGATGGTCCAGAACAAGAAGCAGATAATGACCAGGAACCGACAGAGTGGGTTGGACCAATGACGTTTCTGGGATCAATGGAGGCATTGAGTCAGGCATCAGTGAAAGCAGAGTGTTGGATGGTAGGGGAGGGAGTCATGGATGTAGGTAGATGGGACTGCAAGGCTCGGATTGGGGAGCGTGGCCGGTGGCGACAATCTGGCACTCCAAGATTGATTAGTGTCAGGGCTTGTGAAAGTGAATGAGAAATGTGGCTTTGGAAAGCAGCTGTTGTCTTTCTTGTTTCTGTGTTTGTAAATCCCCCTTTTTTTTCGTTTATGAAGCATGCTAGACTTGGATCAGACATCATCAATGGCAGATATAATGCCATTGAGTGATGGATGTAAAGCGGTGCTCAACTTCAAGATTGAACGTTGATGACAAAATTTGTAGTTCTGTAAAAATTTTGATGAATGAAAACACTTAGTCCTAAACATTGAGGGGTGAAAAAATTAGATGGGGAACCCCCCCCCCCCCCATTCAACACTTTAATGAGGGATTTTGGGAAATGTAAAGTGTGAGGATTCTTCTTGAGACACCGGAGCTATTTGTCAGCTAAACAAGTTACGTTTCCTCAAACTGGTACTATTTGAGTTGACAGTGCTGTACTTCCGTGAAGTGCAAAAGCAGTGAGAATGTCTTTGGCAATGGGTTTTTCGGTAGGCACTGCCAACAGTGTTTTGGAAAGAGGATGTGTTGCAGGCTTATAAAGCCGGCTCACATTATGTTAAGTATGTCCACGCTTCTGCGATTGGAGACCGACAAATTTTTTGCTTGGAAAGGCCAAAAGCTATCCAATCAACTATTTCTCAGGAGACCAGGGAGTCTATGATGGTTACTGCAGAGTGCCTTGCAGGAGTTCCAGGAGGGTAAATTTTTCTAGAGGCTATGCAGAAAGACCGTCACAAGTACTTTAAATGAGGGGACAGCGCGATAGGACATAGCCTGAGGTTTGTATTACATTTGACGGACGGGTTGAACAGAGAAAGCAGCAAAGCGGGTTACAACATTAGGACATTAGAGAGCCGAGGCGATGAAAAGATACAATGACTGGAAAATTTGAAGTTGAGAGTGTGCAATCTGGAGTCGGTGCTGGAAGAAGTGTAAAAGGAGAGCCTGTGTTTGATGGAAGGTGAGAGAAAACAGAAACATGTTAGTAGGTGAATTCCAATTGAGATTGTTAAAGTTGTGATGTGGAATCAGTTTTCTCATTTCAGTTTTTTGAATTCAATGCTAACTCGCCAAGGAGCCCCTCCAGCGGGAGCAAGCCCCTTCGGGAGAGAGCTCCAATAAGAGGTGCCAGATAAAGTGGGCGAGTATAACCTCAACTCGCTATAATCTTAGAAAACGAGTCGAACAGCAAGGAAGGCACGACCGGGGGGGGGAGAAAATAAGGACGCACCAGGATCGGACTTCGTGTTGGGGGTGAGGACACAGGCACCAAAGACCAGGCGAAGACATTTTATGGGGACGATGCTCGCCGCCGGGGTCTCAAGGTTAGGGCTACGGCGGCGGGCGGGCTCTTGAGTAGTGAGACTGCGCACACTGGTGTATGTGTACTTAGGTTTACTGTCAGAAACCTCCGTAACGGTTTGTCACGCTTGAGGGCATCTCTACCCTGACCCGCCCAACGACACCGATCACACGCTAGCTTAACCTCGTATTCCCTCCTTAGCCTTCGACAATGTCAGTCTCTTGCTCTCTCACAAGCTGAGTAACGGTTCTTTTTCGAATTTTTCCTGACCATAAAAATTTTGTCGTTGTGTCAGATGACGACCATCAGCAAACGCCGGAAGTTCGTGGCCGACGGTGTTTTTTATGCCGAGCTTTCCGAATTCTTCACTCGAGAACTTGCTGAAGAAGGTTACTCTGGATGTGAAGTCCGAGTCACCCATGCTCGAACCGAGGTCATCATCCGAGCTACCCACACCCAAGAAGTTTTGGGTCAAAAAGGGCGTCGGATCAGGGAATTGACCAGCTTGGTCCAAAAGCGATTCAGGTTACCTGAAGGAAGCGTCGAGCGTAAGCAAATCACGTTTGATTTCCTGTTTTCTCAGTAGACCGTTTGAGAGGTCATCTTACCGTTGTATTCCTTCCTGCTTTCTATAGTGTACGCTGAAAAGGTCCAGCAACGAGGACTCTGTGCTGTGGCGCAATGCGAATCCCTCCGTTACAAACTTCTCGGTGGACTCGCCGTCCGACGTGCATGCTACGGTGTTCTTCGTTTCATCATGGAATCTAAGGCCAAGGGTTGCGAGGTCGTCGTCTCCGGCAAGCTTCGTGCCGCCCGTGCCAAGGCCATGAAGTTTACCGACGGTTTCATGATCCACTCCGGTCAGCCTTGCGTTGACTTTGTTGACCAGGCCGTTCGACACGTTCTCTTGAGGCAGGGTGTGCTCGGTATCAAAGTCAAGATGTCAGTCGCATTCACCCCATCTTTCGACTAAGATTTAGCTTTGACATTACTTTGACTTTCGCCCTTTTTAGCATGCGTGGATCTGACACCGAGGGTCGTGGTGGTGCTCCTCCCAAGCCTCTCCCCGATACTGTTACTATCTTCGAGCCCAAGGAGGAGATTGCTGTCCAACAGCCTACGTCCGAGAACTCGCGTGCTGTCGAGCTCAACCCCGGCTTTGGTGCTGAGGCCGGTATGGAACCCGTTACTGAGGGTCAAGAATCTCAAGCTCTGGAGCAGCCTGTCGAGCCCGAGGCTGAGGAGATTGGCGGATATTAGTTTCTTGTGTTGTAACTTGTTACCAATTCACATGGCAATCTTGATATCTCACTGAGGCTACTCACGTCCACAATATTCTTGCTCGTCTAATCTCATCCTCATTTCCATTCCGCTTCGATCCATGCTTGCCACCCTCCCCATTCCTCATTTCTGTGCGATGCCCTTCTTTCGATTGATCTCGGAGCTCGGTGGCATCCCACCAAGTTAAATCGTTCCCTATACCATTGTCTTGAGTCATGGTCCCCCGCCTATCTGATCAACGCTGTTAGGCTGCTAGGCCTTTAAGCCTTTGAGATATATAGCCACCGAATTCCTAGTTGGTTTGCCCCGGCCTCATGCCCTGTCATTGCAAGCCATGTTTAAGTCCTTCCTACGCCCATTTGAGGTTCAAAATTTGCATCTATACCACTAAAGCTTTTTCAGGTCTGGCTCACGTTGTAAATATATTGCGGGCGGGATTTACTGTGGGCTGATGTAACATCAATTTGACACCCTCCTCACGAGAACAAGCCTCATGCAGCCCTTATAGAGAAGCTTAGGATCAAGTGGGGAGCTTGTGCTGATACATCACAGGGGCCCACTGTCTCAGTAAAGGATGTGGGTGTCATCTGCTCTCCGTGGTTTGTTCAAAGGTCAGTTCATAGCCCCTGCATGCCATTTCCGCCAAGCCTCAATGTGCTACCAAGTCGCAAGTAAGCCACATTGAGGAATGTGACACAAGGTTTGGGTGAGCAGTGGGTGAGGGCTACCTCACTCCACCTCCAGTCCCATGTTGCCCTGCCCATCAGCTCTACCCATCTTAGTACACCATAATCAGGTCAGCTGCTTGTAGAGCTTCATTGGCAACCTAACTTATGGGTTCAGTCAAGAACAAGCAGTTGAGATGGGTCCATTGCAAGCTCATCCAGTTGATGGGTGGTACTCAGACAGGAATCACCTGGTGACCTTATCTGAAGCATTGCATGTAGCAGAGAGAAAAAGGCTCATTAAATGAGAGATCAGTAGCTCCCAAAATTTTGTTTCAAGCACACTTACTTATTCCCAGAATAACTCTCAAGTACATGTACTTATTCCAGTTAAAGCTCACATGCTCATTCCCATACTCAAGCTAAGACACTTATGATTATGAAGGATAATGTATTTTGTGTTAGTTTATATCACACCATTCTCTACTTTAAAGTGCAGGATATTGTGCACAGATTGTAACCCTGTCTTTGGCTGTGTTCCTTCTACCAATCCTGTCATTAGGTTTGTGAAGAGTTTCATCTATTTAAAGAATGGTTGTTCTCTTTCTTTTGTTCCTCAACCATTCTATTACTCTTGAAACCCTCCGCATCCGCAGGTGCTTCTTGTACTTTATCACTTCATTTTGTTTGTAGCTTACAAGGACCTCTCTGTGCTGTCTAAGTCTCATAACCTTTTGAATGCTGAGGTCAACAGGGGTCTGGGACAACAACAAGATGGAATGATTAGTAGAGATCACTACAGATGGCCAAAGAGCAAGAGATGGGAAGAAGTTTGATGGATTTCAGAGAGAAGAAAACACCTTACCTGTGACAACAATGAGATGGAGTGATTATTAAAGATCACTACAGATGGTCAAAGAGCAAGAGACAGGAAGAAGTTTGATGGAGAAACTTCTTCCACATTACTGTCCCAGAGGTTGAAAAAAGACAGACAGACAAACTAAAAGCATGACAGGCTATAAACATCTGGAGATGTTACAGCACACACAAAACATGACTCCAACAACTTATTCCCTTCTATTTCTTCTTCACTACTGTACTCATAATGTTCTTGTAAGTAATACAGGTTTTAGTGAATATTCTTGAAGGCCTTGACAATGTAATACTATGACAAATAGTCAATGGATATGGCCAGTATGATGACTCAACTCTCAACTTCATACACATCTTGAAGTCCAACAAAAGACTCACCTAGATTTGATCCATGGCCATGAACTTGAGATGAAAGGAGGGCCAGTTTTTTCTTGTATACTTCCAGGAGCTTCTTGTCAGGGTGTGGTCCCAGGAGGTGACCAACCACTGAGCAAGAGCCCTCTGAGAATGACCTCAGGGATCCATCCCCTTTTCATAACATGATATTAATCAATCAATTATGAGAATTGGGTGATATGGATTTCATATGCCATCACAATACCTCATGCATTTATATGAATGAAGATGGGGATTACATCTATTGAATAGCATCTAGAGGAACTTGTTTCCCTCTATGGGAATGAGAAGAAGTCAGTCCTCTCAACTTAGATGACCCTTTCACCAGTATTCTTCTGAAGATGATAAGTGAAGTTGTGTTGATTGAATTAAGTATGAGTCAGTTCATTAGAAGAAAAAGTCTATTTATAGACAAAACAATGATAGAAAGACATATGAAAGTAATGAGAAAGCCCATTGGGGTAAGTCATACATTATGAATTTATTTGAATATCTATTCAGTGTTCAGGATATAGTGATATGCTTATCTCCAACAGGCACATTTGCATATGTAGTATTTATTACTACCATATCTGATTTATATGTACACTCTGTTCTATATTTAGTTACATATGTAATATATTCTATTACATATGCAATCTATATTTAATCTTTTGTCTGTGAGCCACTACCCTCTGTTGGCAGGCTGACACTTCTCTTGGAATTTGTACATGCAATACCATAGTTTGACTAGTGACTGCTTCTTGGGTCCTAATTGTTAGGATACAAGTTTATAACTCTCTCATTTTACCATAACAACCAATCATTCTTACCATCTCAACACATGACAGTTACTACAATTTTTTTTTTTCAAACTTCAATATATTTTAAATTCCAAGTATAAATCATATTTCCAATTTGTTTTCTCCATTTTAGATAACTTTGTCTGCATGTCCGAAAAACAAATGTGTATAAAAGAGCCATAAGTTACACAACAGAAAATTCTCCTCATCTTTAGAGTTTTCATCATATTCATACAAAGTTTCATCTTGTACTAATGTCAACTTTCTACAGATGGGATCAGAATCAACCTTCTTTTTTTGAGTTTTGATCTTTGCCTCAAGGTCCTTAGACCTTCTAGAAAAAGATAGCTCTTGCACTGCCAAGATATTTGTATCGGATGGGCCTATCCGATGTTCTATCACCCCAAGATATGCGATGCAGTGTCAGTAGG
>MU167241.1:11536-22780 GCA_015951145.1 Cronartium quercuum f. sp. fusiforme G11 | reverse complement strand
ATAAGTATACTATGCTTATGACTCTTGAAACTGAGCCTGAGGTGTGACTTACTTGTTACACTGCTCATTACATATGTTACACTACTCATTACATATGTTACACTACTCATTACATATGTTACACTACTCATTACATATATTACACTACTCATTACATATGTAATACCTATGTTACACTATGTTCCTACATGTGTACATTACTTATTACACTTTATTCTTCTTGGTCACCATGTGTGTGCCTATCTGGTTTCAGTCTGTGGGACTGCTATGCAGTCCTCAGGGCTGACAGACTGTTTGTGAACACCTGGTAAGATATAGATAGATATGAATGTGTGTGCTGGTCACTTCTTGCCTACAAGAGTGTGTCTGACCTGGTAAGGATCAGAGTGAAAAATAAGATGAGGCAACAATGAAGTGAAGCTTTTGTGAGCAGGCTATGTGATTTAAGGACAAAACAAGAAAAAAAAATATTTACTAGGATACAAAAGAAATAGGGTCAGATAGTAGGACTTCATGTTTAAGTGAGTTGAGGGTTGGGGGACTTACTTTCTCTTTCCAAAGATGGGGAAAGAGAATAAGCATGTCCATAGGCAAGGTGTATATATATACACATATATGCGTACCCCCTTTCTCTGTTTGGGCCTAGTGAGCATGCTTGGCCTCACTGTACATAGTTCATGGGATGGTTAGTCTAGTTTCAGCCCCTTTGCCTTAACATGTTCTTACATTTTCTATTCTGATACTTGTTTTCCTCAACATGCATCTATGTTGTGTTCTTACTTTATATGTCTCAGCTTAGTTGGTTGATTGGATACCAACAATATTGTATTTTGGGTTGTACTTGATCTGGCATGCCCATTGATAGACATAAGCATGGAAAACAGTGATGTGAATTCACACCAGATCAGAGGAGCTAGTAAAAATCCATGTCAATACTCTATTATAGCTTATATGTGGTATAGGTGAGAGGAATAGAGTTTGGGAGTTAATCTGGTCTGGTGTGGTGTTATGAGAGAAGACAAAGGAAATTAATGCCCATAACAATCAGGACACAGAGACAGTGAGGATATAAAGAGACATTAAAGACATTTGATATGATAGAAACATATGGCATATTGGAGTGTAATGTGAGGGCGAGCTTATGTGTAGTGTTAAGAAACAGCAGTGGCAAAGACCACATGTTCATGATCTTCAGGTAAGGGATCTTGCTGATCAAAAAGGAGCAAAGAAGTCAGTATTTTATTGTAAATACTGCAGGGGTGAGGAGAAAAATAAATATTGGAGTACCTTGATATATATATTGAGATGAAATCCAGTAACATACAGCACTCCCACTTGTTGATGTGGGATATCATGTAGAACATTTGATAAGACACTGACAGGATAGTGTAGCCTGCCATTCAGATGATGTTAGCTTAGATAAGATTGGTGAATCAAAACCCAATACTAAAGGTACAAGTGAATCAAAATCACTTTTCACCACAGTTGTATATGTTGCTGAATTTCAGTAGTACACTATGCCAGAAGTTATTCCAAAGACACCATTTTTGTCATAAGCTTTCCTTCAACTGGCAGCTGTCTGTTTGTTATTTTCCACCATGTGTGATCCTGAGCATGTGGTCTGATTGAAAAAAAAGACAGTCAAACAAAGTTCTATCAAGGATAAAGCAAAAAAGTAAGCAGACCTTGATATCATTGGCTTGTGATTCAGTTTTTTCATGAAAATCTTCCTGCTTAGTAATTCATGATGGCTTGAGGAAAGAAGTTGAATGGATGGATTTTGTTGGAGCATCTTTGCTTGAATACAAGTAATGTTGCTGTTGAAAGTTAGCATCAAGTGACACTATAAAGTTGGGTACCTTTCTTGACTCCTTGACCTTACCAACAGCCAGTCCAAAACATTGAGCACAAGCTTTGGCATAGCACTCCATAACTGATAGACCAAGACCTTCTTTGTAAATTCATTGTTGTAAATCTAGGATTCACAAATATAAGTCAACAGCATATGTAAATGGCTTTTGGAGATCATGTTCAGCCTGCTTTCCATGGTGGGCATGTGCAAAAAGGAGAGAGTGAGATATGTCATTGATATAATCTGACATGGATTTGATAGCTCTGTTAGTTGGAACAGAAGTGCTCTGCCAAAGGTAATGATGTAGTTGAACCATTCCAACTGAAAACACTGGACATGGCTCCTGAGGCGAAGTTAAAATATATCCAACATATAGAAGTTGAATGGGATTGGGGATACATTTACAAAAAGTGATAGGGTACTGGCTATGTCTGCTTATGGAGCCAAAGCCAAAATCAGAATAACTAGTAACAAAGCATAGGAAAGAGTAAAAATATTGATTACTTTGAATTTCAATCACACCGCCAAGAAAATTGCATCGCATAGAGGCATGCTATGTCACATAGCAGGCCAAGATGCGATGCAATAGGTCTATTTTCCAAGGTAGGGACCTTGAAAAATGGTCTATAGTATCACATGAAGACATGCTATGTTACATAGCAAGCTTCCATGCGATGAAAATATATTGGCAGTGTCAAGTCAATGGGTTTGCTGGTGGAATTCTGGTGATTACAAGTCAGTCAGTTGGCAAGGTAAAGGGGGAAGTGGTCCATGTTTCTTTAAAATTCTAGCATTCAAGGAGTATCACTACAAATGTTCTCACTTATTCCTAAGGGAATAATGCCCCCCTGTGGAATGGTTTGGGGCTCAGGGGGAAGAAAAGCAGGCTGAGATGTACTATCCAGCTGGGAGGTCATTTTGAATTTCTAATGATTTAGCATGCATTATTCTGGGGGCAATAGAGGGTGGGAAAATGATTCCACAGGGGGGCAGTATTCCCTTAGGAATAAGTGAAAATATTTGTAGTGTATGGCAGTGAGTATGGCTTCAAGGATGGCCCACTTCTTTTCAAACTCTAGCTACTTCCAAACATACTCCTTTGCTTTCAGGGTTCAGACTAGAAGATCAATTGGGGTATCAGGTGGGAGTTACAGAGGATGATCTTCCATTTTATTGTCTGCAGGTTGATGATGAATATCATCTAAATAAGGATCATCATCTAGCCCGCTGGTTTAATCAGGTTGCTGTTTGTGTGTGGCCAGTTCAGAAGTGAGCAGTTGACTGCTAAAGAAGCCAAGGCACAAGAAGAGAGCAGTGGCATCTGTAAAGTCTAGGTTGACTGTTGGGTCCTCTGAAAAAGAAAAGCCCGGTATGAGCAGGATAGTATGGCTGTGAGCACTTGGGAAACACAGAAGGATGTTCAAGGCAATGGCTCAAATACTGACCTGGTACAAGCAGGACAATTAGCCCACAAGCACTTAGGAAACACGGAAGGAGTTCCAAGGCAATGGCTCAAAAACTTACCTGCTTGCACCAGGATTAAAAAGAAGAGATGAAGATATTAGCATGAAAAAAGTATAGTATGAAAAGTTGTCAGGCCGCTGTAGAGTAGATTGTGCTGAGAGGACAATATGAAAGGACTCACTCTGATTCTGCAATTGTCAATTCAATAAGAAGAAAGGGTCAGAGTGGTTTTTGAGCTACTCTGTAAAAACACAATGACCTTACATCACCTTGTTCAGCTCATATGAATAGAGTCATGCTCTAACAATCTTTACCCCAATCATGACTGCTTTTCACATCTCCCCTCTCTATTCACCCTGACCGTATCAAGGTGACTTGTCAACATGAGCAGACGAAGAACTTTTTTAGTTCTCTGATTGTTCTCATTTTTCACCCAGAGCCAGCACATGAGCCTTCCCTTTATGCAAAGTAACTTCCTTTTCTTTTCACTCAATGCACCATGCGCTGAAAGGTGTGTACTGTATGCCTGTGTATCACTGCAGGGTTCACAATCGTACTGACATTCATGAGCTGACATCATGATGAACATGGATCAGTGACTTGTATTGAATGGACATGAGTAACAAGGGTGGGCTTGAGCCCTTGGGCCACCACCCCCCAGACACTAAGGCACTGGATTTGAGAGGGATTCTGAGGTGATTTCAAACATGACACCATGTGCTTTTGTCAATGAGTCACCTTCATATGGACAAGGTGATTCATTTCCACACTTGAACATGTACTTCCTTCGTGCTTGACCTGCTACATGTCCCTATGTAATAACTATTCCATGAACACCAATTCAAGTCATGAAGAGATTTCCTTTACACATTACACAACAGATAGTCACCTCATACCTCAACAGCTTCTTCTTGAGGGATATCAGGAACAGTGAATTTGGATGTCTGGGTTTGTTTGGATTTTTGGTCCCTGTTTATAGTCCTCTTGAGGACCATGCTGAGGTGGCAATGAGTTGAGTCAAGATGTGAAGTAGTTCAAGTTGCAAGTGGAATGCTGAGAAAGTGGAAAGATGAATTCCTGATCAAACTGACCAACAAAAAGCAAGTCATCATATGGACAAGTCACTGACTGGCTTACCTCAGCTGTTACTATCGATGTTACAGTGATGGTATATGTAATCTAGGGTGGTGAGGTGTAACTTTCGAATTTGGTGATTATGAAGAGGGAGATTGAGCGAGAGCGGCTGTTCACTACCTTACCCGGTATAGGTGCATCTGGGGGATTACCTTGGGTGGGCATTTGGAGTGTCCAGAACTGAGTGAATTGGGGCACCAACTACGATGAATAAGTCCTGGCGAATCCCACGCCGATGGACTGTAGAGATGTCATACTGGTCTTGCTATCGTGCGGTACTTCAAACGTGACAGGAACTTCTCACATCAACCTTCCATGTTGTTGGATGCCCATCTATTCCCATGCGTATAGAAATCGAGAAGTGGAACTTGATGAGAGGCGTTCACATTGCACTTGGCCATAATCCCTCTCAAGGGCAGGGGAATGCCCAAGGGTGAAAATTTATCATTTAACCTTACCGTGGACATGTTAGCCGAATACTGTGTGAAAATGTCTTGGTTGGATGTATAAAAGGGCAATCAACTTCATCTTCAACCTTATCGTCTGCTATATCGCCTGAGAAATCTGGGAAATTGTAAAGGCTCCCCTTGCTCAATATATTGAGGGCCACATGCATCTGTTTTGTCTGCCTCCCTTCGAGCTCTACACCCCTCGACCTCTTCACCTATCCAAGTTGTGCCTGCACCTATCTTCAGAACGGTTTGCATCGCATCGTCATGAGTGCAACTCACGGTCTTGCCGCTGCAATTGGTTTCCCACGCACCACACAAGATTGGATCGACATGAGGAGTTTTCTCTATGGCAAAATTCTGGTTGCCGAAAATCGAGTTCGAGGAACTGAAACCTGGGTGACCTTCGTTTCGGTTGGAATATCAGGGTTGTTATATGTTTTATGCGTGTATCGAGCCCTTCACCTTAAAAAGTACTATCTCGTAAAGCGCGATTCATTTGGAAGACTGTGCCCTCACTCGTGTCTTTTGGTATCCTTCTTTGGCATTATTCATGCTACGAGTGAGTATGTTCTCTTTCTTGGCTGGATGATTGTCTCGCTGTCTTTGATCTTCTGTAGTGGCGTTTACTGACCACTCCTCTTCGATTGATCAGATCTTACTGCCAATATGGCTCTCCGATACCTCCACCCTTCTCCATTCCCAGTAAGAAAATTTATCATGGATCAATTCTCGACGTGGATCCTGTACTACATGGCTATCGTGAGGGGTAAGTCGCGAGGCATGCTGAAGGTTATACAGTGCGCTTCGAATTTAAATTTACAACCTCACCGGCTGATGATCGCATTAAACTCATACGCCGATACTAGCGTGGAGTGTTTGGTGCGCCATGCCACCCACAGTAATTCGATTACGCGAATCAAAAGTAGGCTCGTGGCAACGCCATGGGCCCTCGGTAATGGTCATACTACTCGTGGGGCACTTCCTCATGTTCGCCCTCACAAACGCTCCGATGATCCGTTTGGTTGCTAAGATTGAAAGTCTTTGGGCAATCATTCGGTTTCGGTTGGATGAAGTAGTCGAACAGGCCGCCTCTACGGAAGGCTTAGCTCCTTCACCGCGAAATTACCAGTTCGAAAGTCACACCCTGCTACTCTTACTCAAATTGAAGGAGGATGGCGATACGTTCCTTAAAGAATTGATTCTTTTCTCTGCTGGTATCATGTTCTTCCTAGTTGTTCTAATGAGCTTATTCGGTTACGCATCGATCGTCATTCTTCACGCTCTGGACATTCAATTGAAACTGATCAACGACGCCCTCAAACGAGCAAAAATGTTGGAGGGTAAAGACCTTGCTTCTGTGTGCGGGACCTTTATCACATCCGAATTGGCGGAACCGATTCACGAGCGAGGTCGAAGGAAATTGATTGGATTGAAGCAAAATTTATCCTTGGAGAACCTTGCCGTTTTCTTTCGGGGAGAGAAGTTAGACTATAGCTTTTTGGATACTCCAATCGGTGAACAAGGAATATTGGAACAAAAGAACAGTCTCATCAAAAAATCATTCTGCTTGCGACGTCATTGGTGGCGAGTCTTTTTACAATTTTCTTTCGTTACGTTGTGCGCTCTGTCATACTTCGTTTTGGCTTTATGCGTTAGTGAGTGTGTCCAGATAATTGTGTAGTGAGAGTTAGAACAGATTTTCTGATTCAATCTTGGGAAAGCTGTGAATGTCTGGAAAATTGGCAATGAGCGATATTTTTCTGAGGTAGAGACAACGATCGATGAATGGAAGACATGGACGTGGATAAGTGGTCCTGGGATCATGCTCGCTGCTGTAAGTGCTTTGCAAAATTCTAAAGCCAGCTCAAACAAAAAAAAAAAAAATGCAAAGCTAATTCTCCATCACTTTTCTAGATTACCTGTGTTGCAGAATTTTTGGACGACGGGAAGGCCGAACCTGAACCTGAGCCCGAACCAAAGAGACCCGAATCTTTCGACAGTACTACGCGCGCAGGATCGGGTCATCCCTATTCAACGCGTCAGAATTCGATCGTTGAGGGAGGAAACATGTTTCCGCCACCGATTCACATGTACAAACAGTAAATTGAGCAGGTCACGTTGGATGGATTTCACGTCAAGCTTTGAATCATCATGCCTTATATTGTTATGCTCTCTTCTCTTTGGCTTCTTCATTGTGTATTTCATGAGTTGTATGATCCTTGTCGTGATATATCAACATCCGTGTTTTCAAGGTCTTCAGTCGAATCCCTCAAGTTATGCTATTTATCCTTACTTCAAGATCATTTCTATGTTTCTATTCATCCTATTTATTTTTCTGACGCATCATTTTTATATTAGCATCTGTAGTCTAGGACTAGTTTCTAGGGCATGACAGATACAACTGTATGTGAATAAGAGTTAGCTCTTGCTGATGGGAATAAGCTACGGGCTTGAACTGGGAATAAGCGGCTTGTGCTTGAACATTTTGAACTGGAATAAGCCAGCGTGTCTGTGCTTGCTTTGCTTGATACTGGAATAAGCGGTGTGTGCTTGAGTGAACTGGTTTGCTGGAGTGGTGTGTGTTTCTCATATATATCAGGGTTGCCAGACAAGCTCATGATTTTTTCCTCATCGGAAAGAATCTGTAAGTTATGGTGGCCGAGATGATACAACATAACCACCATACAGCAATACATAGTTTGACATATCGACATATCACATTGCGCTTGATACACCCAAATACAGATAAGGGGTGGTTTGAGCGCGGTACACTGGGTCTGCTGGCTCATCACATCCACACTTCCCACACGTCCACCACACCCCAAAACATTCGTCCAACCCCCTTCTTGGCCCCCCAACAACCATGTCCGACGTTGAGGCTGAACATGACGATGATCAGTACTCCCTCAATGATGAGGAGGGAGAATACGAAGACTGGACCGGCTCTGAGGCCCACTCTGACGACTCCTACCACTTCGAAGAAGAACGCCACCTTGATTTTTATCACCCCCTAGACTACCATCTAGATTCGGACGACGAGGACGATGCTGAAGCTGCCGAAGCAGAGGCTGAGGTAGAACGTATAATTGACAACCTGGGCCCTGCAGGCGCCCTCATCTTTCGCTCCGCTCGCGCCGGCATGAGTCGCACAGAAATCTTAGCCCACCTGGAAGCCCATGGATTCCCAATGTCACCCACTACCCTAGACCGCCGCCTCCGTTCCATGAAACTCAGCACCAGTCATTCTTGCCTCACCCCCCAACAGTGCGCTCGAGCGGCTCCTATCATCTTCCAGTGCCACCGACTTGGGTACAGTCGAACCGAGACCCTTCAGGACCTACGGGGAGGCCACCAAATCCCCATGACTGACAGGCGACTCCGGGAGATGTCGAAAGCCATGGACTTGAACTGAAAGGTTGACGATCTTCAGACTGGCGCAATCACCCGGGCAGAGGTAGTCGAACTCCTACAGTACTGCATCGCCGGACCAGAAGCCGACGTTGGCTATCGTTCATTCCACCAAGCTCTCGCCATCCGTGGAATCCGCATCCGACGAGATACAGTGGCACAATTAGTCCGCGAGATCGATCCCGAGGGTGTCGTCCTTCGTCGCAATTGAAAGCTTCGCCGTCGTCCCTTCTATTGTCCCGGTCCGAATTACATCTGGTCCTCCGATGGCCACGACAAACTCAAACCGTACGGCATCACCATCTATGGCTTCATCGATGCCTGGTCGCGTCGTGTCCTACGCTTCGATGTTGGCATCACCAACAATGAGCCTCGCCGGGTTGCCTATCACTACCTTCAGATAGTCAAAGAGATAGGTGGGATACCGGTTCAGACCTGCACAGACCATGGGTCTGAAACAGTAGAAATGGCTGGCCTTCAGATTTATTTTTCCCGCCGTTACGGTGGCGCGACAATTCCCGAAGCAAAACGGGCTCACATCTTCACATCTTCACCCTACAACCAGAAGATAGAGTCCCTTTGGTCCTTGATCTGTAAGCGAAACGGGCGCCGGATTCATCGCGAGTTTCAAGAAGCGATTGACAAAGGGTGCTATAATCCAAACGACCCTTTAGAAAAGCAAGTAAGGCCTACTTGTTCTCAGTTCGCACATGGATCCTTATTTCTTTTACTTCTGCTTCTCAACTTCAGGTTAGTCTTTCTTGATCTTGCTGTCCCGATGGTCCGCCGACTTTTACGCTCCTACCAATTGGAGAAGAATTCATTCAGATCCCGCTACAACCGGCACTGTTATCTCCCAACAAGTCACTGCCCCAATGTTGCCTACTTCAACCCATCAGAATACAATGGGGTCCAGGGCCTCATCCCCGTGCCTAAACATGAGGTCAACCGCATCCTTTCTGAACGCTTCCCTGATGCTAGAGACCTATTTCAAGTGTCACCGCCTCTTCTTGCCGACCATGTTTCCCAAGTGCTGCGTAGGGTCCGTGTTTCACATGATTCTATCGCACTCATCAATCTGTGGGTTGTACACCAGTGTGTGGTGACTGCTCTCCGACATGTCCAACACCACCTTTACATTATGCCTGCTGATGTGGAACAACCAGAGGAAGAGTGGGATTAGTTTTGTAAATTTTGGTGATAGAAAAAGTGGGGTGTTGTAAGATTGCATGAAATGAATATATTCAATGGGTGGAGGATTGGACCCTAAAAAAAAGGGAAAGAGTTATCATCATGAGACAAGGTGAAAAGGTATAGTTGTAAATAAACATGACACTGTTACTATGAGATCAGATTTGATTTTGATGCCTTAGCTGCTGAAGCTGCAAAGGTGTTCAAGTCAAAATTTATCTACCTAACCAAATGATATGTGGCCCTTCTGATGATGGCAAACCTATCAAGGTTTCATTTGAACTCAAAGCATTCCATAAACACTGTCTAGTGGAAGGTTTGGATGATATTGGTTTGGGAGAAATGAAGGAAGATAAGAGCAAAGTATATGAGGATCAAAGAACAAACAGCCTTGGCTCAATGGAATTGGATATCAAGGTAAACTTTCTATTGAAGGAATGTTTGGCACTGTGAATCCAGTTGAAATACATAGGGCTTGTCAGAGAGTAGGTAATCTCACATGCCTGAACAAGGGCTTAGAGTGATATTATGACTACTTCTGATATATATCTTATACATGATAAGGCAATTAAGACTTACATGTCACAAGACTATGGATCCTCAAAAGGGACTAGCAACAAGTTCTTTACTTCAAAGAGGCTCTAGACAAGGGTTGTAGACAAAGCTAGAGGGCTAGTGTTTGTAGGGAATGATAGTTCTGATGGTTGTAAGTGAATTAAAGATTGTATATAAGATTAACTGTCAAATCAGCATGAGAGAGAGAGAGAGAGCTATATAAGAAAAAGAGACTGAGAACAAGAGAACAAAACAAGAAGCCTTTGTAATGGTGGATCAGGAAATTCACCATTACAAATGAATGAGTAAGCTGTCTGTAAGGTGGTAGCCTTACAGGTAGCAGTACAAGCATAAGGGGTCTTGAAGCATGTGGAGGATAACTAGCTGAAGGGGGATGGTCCATGTCCCTAGCCCTTGAGATGCTGATGTCTCCTTTTGTGGGGTATCTCTGGGGCTAGTAATAACATTGATTGTTTTTAGAAGTCTCTTGAGGACCTTTCCTCAAAGCCGTACCTTGCAAGAGAGTAGCGTGGGAGTCTAGCCAAGTGTTATGATCCGCGTGTGGGATTGTGAGACAGGGGAATCCAGGGTGGGAATACAAGAACAAATAATGTTAGGCTTTATTAGCAAGATTGAGATGTGAGGGGAGGAAGTGGGGCCTGGGCCCCTGCTCATCCTTGGGGTACTCACTACATGTGACAGGTACCCTTGTACAAAGATGTCACAAGCCAGTCCTCTGGCTGTGGGTTCGAGCCCCTGATGGTTCATAACACTATCCCCCCCTTAATGCCCAAGCTCCCTCTTCGTGGCTCTGCGTCCTTCCCCAGGCCAATGTTAAAAAACCCTGTGGGGAAAAAGCTTGGCCCTCACTTGCGCCGGGTCTGTTGGTAGTTGTCCATCGTCAGGGGGAATCGGTGGTTGAAGTCTGTGACTAGGTCTTGCACATGTGCCAGATTCATCACTGGCTCTCATGAGTCATCTTCTCTGCTGTAGCCCTTCCAGCTGATGACACTGCCAAGATATTTGTATCGGATGGGCCTATCCGATGTTCTATCACTCCGAGATATGCGATGCAGTGTCAGTAGGATTAGGTGCGATGGAATTACACTGCAATATGGTGTCAGAGCATTAGATACCGATAATAATTCCATCGCACCTAATCCTACTGACACTGCATCGCATATCTTG
>MU167240.1:422563-435028 GCA_015951145.1 Cronartium quercuum f. sp. fusiforme G11 | reverse complement strand
GGTATCTAATGCTCTGACACCATATTGCAGTGTAATTCCATCGCACCTAATCCTACTGACACTGCATCGCATATCTCGGGGTGATAGAACATCAGATAGGCCCATCCGATACAAATATCTTGGCAGTGTCACCTTGATATGGACAGGGTGTTTCATGTGCCAGAAAAAAAAGTTGGACACAATCACACAGTGGGCTCAATATGGCTCCTAGATATTGCTGAAATGTTTCTGGTTTGCATTCAAGCTTTTTTTTTTTTTTTCAGAAACCTCAGGCTCTGAATAAATGATTGGAATGATGCCCATGTTCACTTTTGGCAGTGAGAAGACTCCCAAATTGGAAAAAGTTGCTCAGCAACTTTTGCTGTTCAGCAGGGAAAATGACTTGTTGTAAGGGCCAAGATAGGGCTCTACACTGGAAAGGGGGCTTGAGACTCTCAGTGCTGAAGAAGCACACTATTTCTAGAACCCAAAAATGATTATGGAATTACAACTAGCTAGCTCAGCAGAAGAGAAGATCATGGAGAGATCAGTCAAGGATCTCTGCTGATTACAAGAGAGAAAGAACAAGAGAAAGAGTCTTACCTAGCTCAGTAGAAGAGAAGATCATGGAGAAATCAGTCAAGGATCTCTACTGAGCCAGGGGAATGGAGAAGGGGGTGATGATATATATGTCATGGATACTGTGTATGCTTGTAGTGATCCTTATAGAGCATGAAGTCTCTATAGGGCTTCACACTTGTGATATCCAACATATTTGCATCACATCCTGCTCTGCTACTCAACACAACATGCACAGATGCAATGCAAATGGTGTCAGAGAGTGGGTTATGTTACACACCAATTGAGGTCTTATTGTAATATAACTGGTACTTCTGGTCTAGTTATTGATAAATAAGTCAACCAAGACTTATAGATCACAAGACTAGATATCCTGGAATGGACTAGAGAGAGGAAGTTGTCTTCAAAGGGGCTCTAAGCAAGGGATTAAGAATCAAAGCAAAAAGGCACAAGATAACAGTTTCTCAAGGCTTGTTGTAATGGCAAGTTAGGCATATACAAGATCACATTGTAACTTTCCCTTATACTAGAGCATTCCTGACTGTATGCTTGTAGTGTGTTTGTGTGGGCATACTTGTGCTGGTCACAAAGTGCCAGAGTGAGGTTTCTTTTCCTTGTCTTCTCTCACTCTTATTCTGCTTCCACCAACTGCATGCTTGTCTCAGCTTGTACCAGTGGCTGATACCAAGCACACAGGTGCTGGATTCAACAAGGCTAGTATTTCTAAGGAATAACAGTACTAATGATACTAAATGATAGAATGATTGAATGACAAGGATTGATTGAATAAAACATGAAAGAGGGAGACAGTATTTATAGAGACTGAGAGTAAGGGAAACAGAATGAACCATGAGAAAAAACAAGGAGTTCATCAGGCTACAAATGAATGAATCAGCCATTGATGAGGTAATGAGAAACAGATGAGTAATAAAGAAACCATGAGCCTACAGTACCACCAGTGCTGTGATCAAAGGACAAAGAAGCTTAGACCCATAGTCCAAGCTCCAGACCTTCTGTCTTCCATTCCACCAGATGGGGACAGTTGGTTTTAGATGAGGCAGCACTCTGTGTGACCAATACATGTGCAAAGTCCAACTGGAACCAAAACCATGAGACTTATCTTCTTTGATCATGTGACAGACTTATATGGGTCTGTCTAAATGATTACAAAACCAGACAATCACATGAACAAATGAGAGAAAGAGATATCTCAAAGAGGAATGAAATCATGACAAAACATATCCAAGTGTCCAGTCCATGAAGCTCTTTCTCATTTTTAGCATCTAAATGCTACAGTATGAGTACTGGTTGTTACACTTCAGTAACAACATGTAATACTCAAAATTACAAGTGTTCATGTCTTACAGTAAAGAAATCTAAAGTTAATGAATACAGTACTGTGTATGCTACAGTACTGTATGGAAAGATGATTACAGTACTGCATGTAAAAGTAATTACAGTACTGATTTCATGTGTGATTTTATCAGTAACACCGCCAGCAAAAACTACTCGGACAAGGCTGTCCGAGGTGTTCTCAGACAGTGAAGTCCGAGTTGATCTCGGACCATGGTTGACCAAGATTTTCTCATCTCGGTGTGCTCGGACTACCGCTGACCGAGATGAGAAAATCTCGGTCAACCACAGTCCGAGATCAACTCGGACTTCACTGTCCGAGAACACCTCAGACAGCCTTGTCCGAGTAATTTTTGCTGGCGGTGTAATATAAATTATGTTCTCTGTCAGTCATGAGACAATCTGATTTCCTCAGATTGTGCCATGGCTGACACATAGGATGGTAGTGCATTTATTGCTCTTAAGATTAATTTGAAAAAAACCTGAGCTCAACAAGAATATGGAAGGAAACCTTGGTGAGCTTCTCAAATGCCTATAAACTATGTGTAATGTAGGAGAATGTGTAAAGTTTCATTTTCCTGCTGAGATACACTTTTGACAGACATGCAGGAGGTGTAGGTAAACACCATCATTCTGAATTACAGCCACTTCAAGAAAACTCTGACCTGATCAGTACATGTAAAAGGAAACTGATGAGGAAAAAAAATTCTTTGAAGTGCCATCACTGCCAAGATATTTGTATCGGATGGGTCCTATCCGATGTTCTATCACCCCAAGATATGCGATGCAGTGTCAGTAGGATTAGGTGCGATGGAATTACACTGCAATATGGTGTCACAGACTTCATATTGCAGTGTAATTCCATCGCACCTAATCCTACTGACACTGCATCGCATATCTTGGGGTGATAGAACATCGGATAGGCCCATCCGATACAAATATCTTGGCAGTGCATGTGTGTGTCAGTATAAGCTATGCATGATACATAGGTTTATATGGTGAGATGCACAAAGTTGCTAATGTCACTGTTTTAGCAGTGTGACAGGGAAAGAAGAATTACAGTCTCACTAAATTTCAATAAGTTTTACCCAAGGGAGTTTTATTGATACTAGCAGTGTGTGACATGAAAATTTGATGACAATGACAATAGGTTCTTCAGTGTGATTTCAAGTGCTGAGATTTTTTTTTTTTCAGGTTTTTTATCTATCAATTTTTTATTATCAATGAAAAATACATTGCTGATTTGGGGCCCTCTGGTAGGCAAATAAAAAAAAAAAACTGAGGAACCCAGTTAGGAATGTGTTTCTTAGGAGAAGGATTGAGTGATTTTCTGAGAATTTTTTTGTGGTGATAGAGTAACAATTTAGGTCACTTCCTTCAGAATTATTCTTTTGACCCCTCCTTGGTATTGAAAGATACAGGGAATGTTTAGACATTAGACAAATTCTAATTTTTTTTTTTTTCTTTTGGAAAAAAAAAGAAGGGAATCTTTTGCCACATTTTTCACTTCCTGTATCACCCTGCCAATGCACAAGAATGAGTTTTTTGTTGTTGCAGGTTCCTGCCAGATGGCTCCAAATCAAAATCTCATTTGTCATTGACAATACAAATTTGATCCAAAATTTTGAAAACATCATTCAGTACTTGAATCATACTAAGCCTATTGTGCTTTTTTTTTGGTTATTTTTTGTGCCTCTCCTTGCAGTATTATCAGGCTTATGTCTTAGAAACTCAAGTACTGATTTTCTATTTCCCCTTACATTTGAAAAAAAAAAAAAAAAAAAAAAAGGTGCAAAACAGGCTGGAATCAATTTAAAAAAATCAAAAAAAGATGTTCACATTCTTGGTGCATCTTGGGCACTTGCCCTGATTTTTTTTTGTGCAAGGTTTAGGTCCCTAAATGTGGTGCACATTCACATCATGATATTGCAATGGGCATCATTCCCATTTCTCATTCAGAGCCCAAGCTTTCTGAATTTTTTTAAAAAAATCCAGAAATATCTCAGCAACCTCAAGGAGCCATATTGAGCCCACTGAGATTTTTCCGGAATTCTCCTGGCACACAAGACAAAGTGAAGTTTTCTGCTTTATCTAGAGTGATCTGTGAGTGTCTTGCTGATAAGTCCTCTGGTGAAGATTGATCCAAGTCTGTTGAACCAGAACCAATGAGGTGCTATAGATCCTGCCAGATCAGTCTGGATTGTGAACAAGACTCAGATTGATATGATGATGTGGTTTGAGCAAGCCAGTGGGCTACAATGGAGTCTGCTGGATAAGTCTTGGTTACAAACATGAAATGTAGCTTTGGAGAGGCAGTGGGCTGCTATGAAGTCCACCAGATTAGTCTGGGCTGTGTACCCAACCCAGACTGATCTCCCAATGTGGTTTGAGAAAGGAAGTCAGATTCACTGCAGTCCTCAAAATCAGTCTGAGTTGTGAACAAGACCCAGAATATCCTGTGTGCTTCACACCTTGGCTGTGGTGAGGTACCACAGAATAGATAATTCTATGTACAGATTCCTCCAGTGCACATGAGCAAAGAAGTAATCAAGGTTTAAACCATAGTCTTGATGGTTGAAACAGGTAACATCATAGTTTCAAGGTCAAAATTATTGGCTTGAACCAGTGGGGCCAAAATTGTACCTCCCAACAAGGGCCTTCATGAAGTCTCTCCTTGAGTGCTTCCTTGAGTGCTTCCTATTCACTATGAAGAAACTACCATTAGATTTCTTGAAGACCTAATTTCAAGTAACTTTTGTCTGGCGTGTGCATAGTCTATTGTACCAAGATGACATCAATCAAGCAATGAGGTTTTCCCCTGTCTTTTTCTCTATGGGGTTCCTGGGGCAGCTAAAAGGGGGGTGTGGTCAGGGGATGTTTGAGAAGCTTCCCTCAAACTTGATTCCGAAAACAGCTCTAAAAGTAGCTACAAAGCTGTGTTTTCTTGCAGAAATATGGCATCTGCACAGTCAGATTTACAGCATTTGATCTGGATCTGGCAAGTCGAGGTGTTGCAACATCCTGCTTGGTCCATTGGGGGCTGACTGCGCCGTACTAACATCCTCACATGTTATCAGATTCGCTTCAAAGCGCAGTCAGGCCTGGCTCTGGATTTATACTCTTGAGACCCAGCTTTCTCTCCCGCTTGCTTTTGTCTTACCTCTCTTTTCTCCCTGTCAAAGCTATCACAATTGTATTGATACTGTTTTTAAAAGTTCAATAACATCACGTTCCTCCGTTGAATCAGGCGGCCATGAAGAGCGTAAAATTCTTGTCGTTGTTTATGATTTTGACTCTAGCGTGGGTAGCAAAACCTCGCATCATCAGACCAAACTCCAAATCCCGGGTTGAAAGATTGAGTTCTGGAGTTGCCAAAGGTCAGTCATTTAACACTCAAATGTTTACTTTGGAGTGTTAGTAAATAAATGAAAATCTCCTCACAGCAATGAGATGCCTTCGTCATTCAAAGAGACCTGAGAATAATCTGAAACTGGGTGTCAATAACCGAGAAATTATAAGCGCACCAATGTCTGGAGAGCTCATTCAGTTTGAAAATGAACCTGCCTATGGCCTGAGCGGCATGCAACAAGAGCTCATCGAGGTTGAAAACCATCACTCTCGGGCTAACATTCATCGGTCTAGGCAACGAGAGGCAGTCGACTCTAATTATATGCGCCGCGCACGAGAGCAAAGGATACTCTATGAGCGCTTTTTAGCAAGCCATCAGAACAGGGACCTGGTGAACGGCCCTCGGACATCTGCTTGCTCTTACAATGGTATGGAAATTCATCTGCAGTGTGGTTCCAAATTGAAAAGTGCCACCACTAACATTTCCTTTCCCATCTGCTATTCACCTGGGGCGAATTCAAGAACTTTCTCAACTCCTGTCAGGTGTTCCACAAGCCAATGAGCGTATTTTAATATTTTTGCCGGAGGAAATGACCTTTCAAGAAGGATCAGTTGCTGAAGAGGTTTTAAAAGGTCAGTTTTCTAATTCAATATGCCACTCTGATATCTAAATTTGTGATAGAGTCATGTGACCAAAAAAAAAAAAAAAAAAAAAAAAAAAAAAAAAAAAAAAAAAAAAAAAAAACAGGCTTCAAGCCGAAATTAAAGGAAGTCGTCGATAGCTTCATTAAGAGCTTGGAAGATCCCTCTCATGATAAAATATTGCAGACACAAGTTGGACAACGCGGCTTCTCCGCATACCATAGCAGTGAAACACTTACAAGGGTAATCAAGGAAACACACTCTCGTGTATCTGGTGAGTAAATTAAAAAGCAAACTCCTTGGATAATTGACCCTTTGTCTCATCAGAATTTTTTTTGACCCTTTAGAACTACGCCATAGTTTATTCAGAGAGTTAGGAAGGCAGAGAATAAGAATTCAGGAATGTATGTAATGCTACGGGCTATCCTTTTGAAGAGAGTTTGTGACTGGACTTGCCTGATTGTGGTATCACCAATATTTAACCTTCTTAAAATTTTAGATACAGCCAAATACATTCCTACCCTTCACGCATTCTGGGTTTACTTTTGTACTACAAAAGGATTTCTTTTCAAGAAGCAAGCTTATTTTTCAGGAAAACTTCTCATTAAGGTTACTGAACAAGAATACAAGATTTGGGGCGCGTGGTTTGAGACATACCCAGAATCAAGGCCAAGATGGCCACACACAAATGTCCCTTTTTAGGTTATTGTATGCTCTTATGCCATTTCAAGTTTCCCCTGCTTCGAGATTTTATATAGTTCAAATGTAGTCTGTACCTTTCAGAATGTGATAGGCTCTTTGGGTAGGAACCAAGAATTTAAACTCCAGTGAATATGTGTATTTATTTTCACCTCATGTAAATTCCCTCATGGCAAGGGTTTTATGATTTTTTTTCAACATTTGACCAGCTACAAAGGAAAAAGTAGGATGAACCTGTTGTAGATTGAGTGGATGTGCTATTTGGTGTCCTGCCAATATTTTTTCCAGTCAACTTTCTTTGTCAATAAAGTTTAAATCGTCAAGGTTTTTTTTTCATTCTAAATGAACCTGCTGTTTCGGGACCCTCTTATGATGTCATACTCTTTGCACTTTGATCAAAAAAAATGCAACACCCATGTGCGGAGATTTTCCAAAAGCCCGCCAACCAAACTAGATCAGAACTCCAACTTCAAGTGTCACAATCTGACCACCTTTCACAATATCAACCCATTTACCTTCCCACCTGCGCCTCTTTCTGCTGTCGGGCCTAAGCCAAAGGTGCTAAGTGCATCAACTTTGGCTTAGGGCCGTGTTTGCCTCGTACATCCTGGCTGATCAAGTTCGTGATCTGGAGACATATTCATAGACCAAGTCTTCCGTTTTATCCAGATTGATCTTTGGGTCTTTTGCCGATAATTTCTCGAGTGCAGATTAATACAAGTCTGTCAAACTAGAACCAATGAGTTGCTATAAATTCTTCCAGATCAGTCTAGGTTGTGAACATGACCCCAAACAGATCTGATGATGTGATTTGAGCAAGCCAGTGAGCTGCTATGGAGTCCTCCGGATCAGTCTGGGCTGTGAACTCGACCCAGACTGATCTGACAAGGTGGACAAACAAAAAAACCATACATAGAGGAAGCGCCTGACCAAAGATTAGTCAACGTCTAAGGGAAAACAGACTTATTCCTGGCAAAGGAAACAGAGGCTTTTGTATATAGACAAGGTTCCACACAGGCGACATGCTAAAATTATGCTGCACAACTATAGAAATCAGAAGAATTCGGGGTTTTTTTGTTCCGGACCAGAACTTTCCAAGAATAGTGTAAGGGTATACCTATACATGGGATTACACAGACCCAGGCTCATTAGTCGACATTGTACTTATCCTTTCCCCCAGCCCCAGTCGGTTCCCTTTCTCTTGCAATTGCGTACCGGAGCTAGGAATGAAGACTTGGTTCTGACTATCTTCCCGGTTCTGGCGAAACAAGATTAAGAAATGGTGAGTTATACATGTAATGAAGATTCCCGTGACAGGAGAATCTTACACTTTGTTAGTCGTTCGTTGTTGTTAATTTCTTGAATGAAAAGACAATTGAATTAAGAAGAACATTCCAACTTAATCTATAGGAATAATTGGTCGATCAATTTCTCCACTGACCTTGATTGAATAACAAACCATCCAAAAAAGCCAGACAATTACAGTAGTTTCGAAAAATGTTGTCACCGGCGCTTCACTGAGATTGGCTGGCCGCGCGTGGACCATCAGTGAAGAGCCGGTGACAACATTTATTGAAACTACTGTACGTAGACAATCCCAGGACCATTCTACGCCAACGCCACCGTCTCCCTAGGGTATCGCAGGATGTATTGAACGCCAAGCAAGTCATCGTCCGGTATAATTGTTGTGAACATGAGACAGAATGAGATATGTACCTCCTGTAAGACGAAATTCGGGAACCCAAACTGTGTGTCACAAAAGCGACGCGCTGCATCAAGATGCTAGCATAGTTCAATCCAGTTCCCCGTCCAGCAAAGCGTGCCAAGTCTGCGTCTACTGCGCCGGCTCCAACAACGGCCCCCCGGCGCTCCGACTTCAAAACCACCGGGCCGCGCAGTGAACGTTTCAGTTCCAACTGAATAGCCTAAAATGTTTGATGAAAAGCTCAAACGCTACAAAGGACTTGATAAAGCGCTGGTTACTAGTCCCCAAGAGGCCAAGATCAAAGGGCACGTCAGCACCAAAAATGGTCACCGTGCAGTGATTCTATAGCTGATTGTCAATGGAGTCATAGTTTGCGCTCGTACAGACACGGCAACGGAGACAAACCTGATGAACAAATGCCTAGCTAAGAAGGCCAAACTTCATAATGAAAGCTGGTACAACCACTTACGGTGCGCCCCGCCGTCGCATCTGCGAAGCCACCAATTGTTTTGACTATGTCTTTGTGAAGGTCAGTCACAGGAAGGATGATCACTGAATGAGACATCTCTAACCCCATTGCTCAAGACGGACACACGATGACACTGGACACACAGAACTATCCAGTTCACAAGCAGAACCTGCTAGCAGTGTGGAAAGCAGGAAACCGGGGGAGAGGTATTTGAGAAGGCTGAAGATAAAAAGAACACGTGCAAAAATTCTTACAGACCTGCTTGGAAGATAAACCCGACTCTTCTTGAACAAGAAGTTCTCATGGTGGGTGAAGTTTAACCCATCTTAATACGAGGTAAAAAAACAATGCACTCCCAATAAACTGACAATAATTTATATCAGAAGAGTAATAGAATACAGTTATAAACAAAAAGGAAACAAAGTAACTAGGAAATAAGAAAAAAAGATTTAATAAGATGGAAAAAATAAGTTACAATACAAATCAACAGAAACCTAATGAAATACATTACTCATCTGTCATTCAAGCATGACTGTTCTTTTTACTAATAAATAAATAAATAAAAAAGAAAAGTAGCGATGAAAGAAATGACTAACGTATCTAGTGTACTATAAACAGTCAACCACAAAAGTTAATCGATGACAAACCTAAAATGAAGGAAATGGAGTTAAAATACAGCAAAAAATGTGAATCAGATCGGATAAATAAATCATAAACAATTGTACCTAAATAAAAGAAAGAAAGAAATGATTGATTAAGAACAAATTCATAAAAAACACTTTGAGACGATAAAGAACGACCAAAAAAATACATATATATATATAAGAAGAAGAAATACATTCATGATCAAATGAACGATCAAAGATAAACAACAATGAAAGTAAAAGTAATATATATATATTACTACATACCATGTTGAGACAGACAATCCAATTTGGCAAATTGCTTGATAAGATTGATGAAGAATAAATCAACTCGTAAATCGGTAATGACAACAATTGAATGACAACCGATCGGATGTCAGCGATTTCATTTAAACCAATAAAAAAAAATCAGTTAGTCACAAACAAACAAAAGGCTCTCGTGTAGCTGAACGATCAGATCGAGATCGGATTGAGGCCAGACTGAGTGAGACCGAAGGTAGTCAAGCCAGATGTAGAGTTGAGGAGATGATTGAAGATTGAGGTTCCAGAGGTGAGAAATTATCAAGGTTGAGATTGGATGCAAAGATCGATGGCGGATTACCCAACACATCGGATTCGAAAGCTGGGTGAGGGCTGAGAAAGCGGACGGAGGTAGTTGGAGATAGTTGGAGCTGATGAAGTGTAGAGAGTGATATGATGTGAAAGGAAGTAAAGGGGTAGTTGGACTTAAAAATTATGAAGGGAGATGAGTGCAATCAAAGTCGGATTAAAATTGGATGGTGAGGTGGTAGAGTTACAGAAGGATGGAGGTCAAGTATATGGGAGGATGTAGGTGGTGAAAAATTAAACATGGTTTATCAAGGGGTCAAAATTTACAAGTACATAGAATACTACTCATATTTTTATTGTTTTCAAGTGCGTTTTCGCGTAGCATTACACACTATAGTACTACGAAGTTTTTTTTTTTTTCTGTGCGTTTTCGCGTAGCATTCCACACTATAGTACCTACTAAGTTGTGAGTTCCAGAAGATCTGTGTGGGACGGGACCGGCTCCCTGGGAGCCATTGCAGGAGCCGGCTCCTATCTCTTTCATTATGGTTGCTATTGGCCACCATAAATAACACCGAATACGTGAAATCAGGGTTACAGTACACATTTATAAGAGTACAAACAACACTTTGGTCTGAGTAAGTCTACAAGCTGGTGATAAGCAGACAAATAAAGGTTTGTGGGGTGGGGATTGGGCATGCGGAGGGTGGCTACAAGCAGCAGTCTGTTGGGCACTTGTAAGAGGAAAGAGAGAAAGAAAGAAAGAGAAAAACAATTAGGAGAAGGGAAAAAGGGAGAATGAAGGTGTAAGAGTAAAAATGATAGGGTCCGCTGTCGGAAGCCTTTGGCGCAAAGAAAAACAGGCTTGTAGTATAAGCAACTTTCCATGATTCAAAGTTGCCGGAAGCCTTTCTTATCATTTTCAACATCATTTTCTGTCTATCTCCGGTGTCTGCTATCTATATATATATCCATTGAACGTATTGTTCATGCAACCTCTGTGCAGGGGGCATTGAAGGATAAAGTGGAGTGTGTGTGGAGCAGGCCATGATTACAGATATCTGGGATTATGATACAAGAAGGGAGAGTGACTTGATGGAAAGATCCGATGGTCAACATGGTGGTTACTTTGGCTCATATTAAGTCCCGTTTGGTGGCGTGTGTCATTGTTAATATGACAGCTGCAGTGAACCCATAATGAAAGAGGTGCAGTGCGGGAGCCACCCAGGAGCCGGCCCCATCCCACCCATCCCACACAGACCTTCCGAATCTCCGACTGATTACAAGATATATCGAAAGGATATCTGGTTAGGGGGGAATTTGAACACAGGACACACCACATGATGGGATAGGAAACCGCGTGCTCATGCGATTGAAAAATGGGAGGGGCTTCGGGTAAAAAAATCAAACCGGGCTACAAATAGTGAGATGCAAAAAAAACCCAAGTAAGAGCTAAGTTTCAGGTTTGAGTCCCCTAAATTATTCAGATGTCGCTGAACATGGCAACTCATGAAGAGTAGGTGAGAGTGGGTAAAAAAAGAAAGGAATCATGAAGAAAACCCCCAAAGATCAAGTTTCCTTCAGATTATATCAAGTTTTGATTCACTCCCATGTACCCCTTTACTTTTCTCTACTTCACCCCCCCCTTCCCCCCACCTATCCTGCTCTTTGTGCAACCCCACAGCCAATTTTTTTTTAGGTTAAAATGATTAAGACTAAAAAAAAATAAGGACAACAAATAAAGATAAGAAAATTATGAAGGAAACAAATAAACAACTACGGAAGAAACATGGAATGAAAAAAAAAAAAAAATGAATAAATATATTAAGAAAGAATGAAAAAAATAAAAAATAAAAGGCTGATAAAAAGTGAAATGATAATTACATACCTAAGACATGGATGGAGTTGAGGATCAAATTGATGTTGAGCAAGACAGTTGAGCAATTTATTAAAGCATAGCAGGCAGAGATGGCAAAGCTTTTTTGTTTTTTCAACATAATCTAAAAACAGCCCATGAGTAACCTTTCTTCAGTCTTGGTTTTTTTTTTATAGGTTTTTGGATAGATTTAGTGTATGATAGCCCTAATGGCTTTTAGATTCCACTTGACTCAATGAAGGAAAACAAATTGATTTAGATGTTTTCAGACCAATGTAAACTCTGCTTTGGTAGTAAGGGAAACTAGATTTCGGTCTCAGCTGAGACCACCCTTATGTAAAGTTAATGGAAGCTATGCATGCATGTCAGAGGCAAAGGTTTTTAATGAAACCTACTTTTCAACCTCTGAACAAAGTATAAGACAATTTTTATTTTTATTTTCAAGCAGAACTGTGTGTCATTTTCATTTGACAAGCAAATCATTCATTCAAACAGTCAACTTTCACTGTACCAATGGTCACTGCCAAGATATTTGTATCGGATGGGCCTATCCGATGTTCTATCACCCCAAGATATGCGATGCAGTGTCAGTAGGATTAGGTGCAATGGAATTACTATCGGT
>MU167240.1:376266-386939 GCA_015951145.1 Cronartium quercuum f. sp. fusiforme G11 | reverse complement strand
GTATTGATGATCAAAAGATTAAAAATTTGAGAAAATTGAAGTAAATCAGTCAACACATTCTTAGTTGTCACCTAAAAAAAAAAAAAAAAAAAAAAACCCATCAAAAAATGATGACTAAATAAATCATTGAAGAATTTAAATTGTATTTAGGTTTTGATTTTACTATTGATTTTACTGGTATAGGTTCATGTATTCCAACTGCTAGCTATACAAGTTTATGCCTTTATCTCACTTTGATCCTTTTTGATTTTATACTTAACTTGACTATTTCTCTTTCTCTTTCTTTCTTTTTTTTAAAAAAAAAGACTACAAGAGCTAGTGGTGAACTAGGTTCAATAGGAATGGGTAAACCAGAACTTATTATACCAATCAGTGATGCTGCATTCAAAAAACTTGATATGATAGGAACATTTCCTTGCACAAATACATACCCTACTGCAATTCAATTACTTGTTTCTCGCTTTAGAGAGAGAGGACCTTTATCATACATAGGAAAATTGCCAAGTCATGAAATAGGATTGGGGGATAACAAATTAGCTTCCTGTTTTACTGTTTTGAGCATGAAATCTGAGTGGACATATCGAGTGGACTGTAATTTCCTTTTTTCCCTTCTTTATTGCATATGATTTTAGGGAGCAATGCAACAGCTACTTTTGGTCCAGTTCTACAACACCAAATGGGCAGGAATCTCAATTACATTGCCTCCATCAGAGATATTTGGACTTGAACACAACTTACAGTTGCTTTACAAGTTGAATAGAGTCATAACCTGAATGTTTTTCAATCATTTTTTTCATTCCCACTGCCTACAAACTCATCAAGCCCTTCAACCCTACAGTTTTTGACATAGGTCAGCCCACCGGTCTCCAGGCCAGGCCGCTTCTTCTCAGCAAGGAGGTTGCGAATGACGACCTCCTTAGGGTCCCAGTCCTCAAACAATCCAATGAGCTGCTCATTTGAGTCAAATCTTGGTTTTTGGTTTACATATCCAATTGTTGATGATACTTTTGTGAGTCCTAATGGGAAGTGGTCACATCTTGGCCATCAGTATTGAACAAAATTGAAAGATGATGAGATGAGAATGACAAAAACCCACTTTGAAAGATTTCTGGTCTAAGATTCAAGTGAAATGTCCCAGGAAACAAAAGTTTTTCATGTGCCAATTCCAGGCCAAAATCAAAATCACCAGAAGGACCCCAAGTAGTGATATCTGATTGAGGAATTTGAATCTAGATTTTAAAATTGCAACTATCCTGACTTCGAAGCTGAACCTTTTCCCAAGGTTAGAGGTGGTGGGGGTTGCATATTAGTCTATAGCATTGCTTGTAGGCCTGCTATACTCACATAAGATTCCTCCATGCAATGCAAATATGTTAGAAGTGAGTAAGTTGAACATGTCATAGATCTTACCAATTTAAGCTTTTACTCTTTAAACCTATTTTACACTTGAAAGAAAAAAAAGACATTGAGTTTAAGAAAATGAAAACAAGGTTTATATTAAATGTTTATTTCAAAACTTTTAATTGCAATTCACTGTGTACACTCACAATTCTCACTATGTAATATAATTTTCATGAAACCAAAAAGACAAAACAGAATAGAAAATATTAATTCTCTCTCTCTCTCTACAAATATACATTTACAATAATTTTCAAAACAAGTATTAACCAAAAACACACCGACACTTATTTCATGAAAAACAAACCCTAGGACCTAAAAACTTTGAAAACATAAGGGAAATTGAGGGGGAAAAAAAGTACACTCCGTAATCCGTTTGTATATGGTTACCAAGAATTTTGTTTATCAGATAGAAAATATCAAATTTTGAATCAGGACGTTGTTTTGACTGCATGAATAGAAAAAAAAAACAGAAGGAAAAAAAAATGAGTCTTTTAGGAAAGTGTAAATTGGTAGTAGTACATTGCCCTGTTCGGTTCTAGTTACAAATACATTCGTAAACAAAGTAGATTTTGAGAGAGGACGAGGGAAGAAGTTTTAACCACAAAGTAAGCTATAACCCCAAACGGTAAAAACAGTAGCAGCAGCAGTGATAAAGAACCAAGGAGGTCGAGGTCGAGGTCGACGAAAGAAGAGACAATAAAGAATAGAAGATATAGAAGGAAAACCAAATGGGTCACTTGAAATACCTGTTTTACGAATCGGTACATTTACAGTTCGATGTCGTTTTTGTTGTTTTCGTGATATAGACGATTGATTTGAAGATAAATAAAGAATTCTTTCACCTAATTTCTCTGACCAACGATCAGGTTCATGATCTATTGTACTTCTTAGCATACCCAAATTAGTGACTGTAGGTAACTTAGATGTGCTAAGAGCTCTTAAGGCTGCTTCTTCTACTACTATCCAATCTAAGAAACAATCTCGAGTTCTAATTATGCAATCTGATAAAGGAAGCTCTGGCGATGATGGAGAGGAGGAATGGCATGGAATGGGGAGATGATGAATACGTTTGGCGGCTAGTTGTCGATTTAAGATCGCGTGTAGGTCTACAGCTGATGAACCGGTGACGCTATGTGAGACGAAGGGAAGGATAGGAACTAATCGGGATAAAGAAAGTAGAAAGCTTAATGTCTCTGGGGAGAGCGCTGTCCATCCCGTAGAGAAAAGGGATTGTCGGTAAACCAAAATTCAAATTCTAGTCTACCTAAAAGCGTAATCAGAAAAGGCTACTTACGGGCATGAGTGATCTCGACCAAAGCAACAAGGTAAGCCTCGTTAATGACCCATCGCTCGATAAGCTGATTGAGATCTTCGTTACACGACCCAGCCAAACTTGCTGAATGGAGTGCATGAGGGTTGAGTAGTGGTCTTAAGCGAGTAAAAGGTAGAGAGATGTGTGAGAACAGAGCGTGATGTGTGGCTGGAATGCTTATCTAAACTCCCAAATCAACAATATAGATTAGTGATAGTTCAAACTGAGTGAAATAAATTCAGAAGATCTAACCATACCTTGAAACCGGCAACGAGCTCACTCGCTCGTTGAACGGAGATTATGGGTTCGGTAGGGTAGAACGAGGGTTTACAAACTGAACAATCGTCATCACCCAATAGTAAGACGCGAGTCTTTGGAGCTAGTGATGAAGTCCAAGCCTGGAAGGAAGATGCCTGATCAGGAAGAGTGCGTTGGTGCTGATCATGTCGGCCGCTCCTGGCTTCACGATGTGGGTAATGTCCGGTTGGTCGACGGCCTGAGCTTGAGCCAGCCGATCTGGGACTCACCCCACCCCTCAGACTTGAGCCTGGGCTTGGAGTGTTAGAATAAGGGTGATGAATGGGTAAACGTGGCATGACGAGGTGACCAGTGATAGTACTGAGGAACTCCCGAGTACGTGAATGAGTGTTATGACGAGTTTCATCGAACTGAGATCGAGCTCGAACATAAACTTGGAGACCGTTCCTATATGCGCCATCCTCATCGCTTATCTCTTCTCCCTCACCGTCGGTCAAAGGACCATTTCGCGTGCTTTCCCCAGGTTCGTGATCAGATAAATGGTCTCGGTCACCATCCAGGCTTCCAGAGATGGATGAAGCTGGGTATGAGACCAAATCACTAGCATACCAGGAGGACAGCGATAGTGGAGAGTCAAATCGGTCGATAGTAGGCACAGGTGGTAATGGTGAATCTGGATTTAAATTCGAATGGGCTGATAATAAACCAGCTGGCCTTGAAGGTTGAGGTGCTATGACTTCGGGCGATGAGTGGTTGGGAATGACCGAAGCTGGCCTGGTGACATAATCTGATGGTCTGATTGGCTGATTAACGGTCACCTCGGAAGAGTCTTCGTCGTCATCATCAAGGGGAGTGGTGAATTCTGACTCGGACGTTGGAGAGTTTGATATGGATGGTAAGGTGGCCATTGAAAATGAGGAAGATAATGATGGTGATGGATCAAGCTCGAGTAGGTCAGGCGTCGAACAAGCTGGAGATGAGGCCTCGGTTGTAGTCATTTCTTTGTATTATCAAACTTGAGAAATCGATATTTGTATATAATCAGAATGATAGGGGTTCATGAGGAGAGAGACAGAGTTGAACTGCAACTCAAAACCTAAGACCACACGCTCAAGAAAGACCCGACCCGTGACACTCACTCATGATAGGTGCAGATGATGTCATGGCTGACCAGAGTGAGCTGATGACACCAGAGTACCCACATGCACTCACATGAAGATACCACGCACCCACCAGGTACCCTTTCACACGATCACCCGAAGATCCGTGTCAGACTTGGCAATGTGTGCCTCGAGGGTGTGTCAGAGTCGCATGCCACGAACTTAAAATGACAGTTACATTGTCACATTCACTCACATTGGTGACACCAAGTCACAAATAGTGCACAAGATTGTTTGCATGAATGTAGCCCAAACTTGAAATACAGGAAAGTATTATATGGCTTTGGAAGTTCACCAAGTGCTGTTAGGATATGAGGTTGTCTAGGTCTAGGATGATGATAGTGTGCACCTACACCCCATCTAAATAAGTTTTTTAGTTAAAAGAGTAGTTGGCTTGTTCAGGTCCCCGAATAGCTTGCAGGGACGATACTAACAAAAAAAGGTATATTTTTGACTTTAATTCTTGTGAGTGTTTGAAAACTGGGGTGTACCTGATGACAGTAGGTAAGTTGAGTGAGGCTCTGTCCTCTTCTCAACACCTGCTTGTGCTAAAGGATTACTAACCTAAAACAGGTAGTGTGGGGGAAATTAAGCAGGGTGGATGATGTGAGCCTTTTTAGATTGCTCGTGATCTGTGTGTTAAGGAAAAAAGTCTCTTTTCGCAGATGAATTGCATAGATATGAAAAAACAAAGATAGGCACCTGATGATAGTAGGTAACTTGAGTGAGGCTTTGTCCTCTTCTTGACACCTGATTGTGCTAAAGGATTACTAACCTATAATGAAAAAAGGATGAGGAATGGAAACATTTGATATTTGAGAAAGACTGAAGAACTCCAGTACAGTTGAAATGTCAGATGAGATAAGGTTGTGAAGCATCTATTACCTAAAATAGGTAGTGTGGGGGAAATTAAGCAGGGTGGATCATGTGAGCCTTTTTAGATTGCTTGTGATCTGCATGTTAAGGAAAAACTGGTGATAAACCAGATAGGAGAAAGAAATGAGAGAAAAGAACATCCTTTTTGGTCAACACTTGTGATAACAGAAACTGAGATAGAGAGAGGGAGTGATGTTTATTGGGGGAATAGATTGGAAATGGGTGACTCACAGTCTCTTTTCGCGGATGGGGAAAAGAGACAATGTGTGAGTCTGGTTGGAGGAAGATATGGATTGTTTCTCCTTGTGTATAGGGCTATGTGCATATGCTACTGTCTGTGCCGATGGAACTGGTACACTAACAATCCTTAACTCATGTGATTGAAAAAACAAGTGTGTTTTGGTCACATTCCCTTTGAATCATAGGGATGTCAGTAGTAGTCTTATTGTGGATATTTTGGGGGAAGTTTTGGATATTAAGGAAGTAGAAGGACATGGAATGTATGTTTTGGGCAAAGTTTCAAAATTTGGTCTAACATGTAATTAACAAAAAAGGTATTTCTAGGTTCAAAAGCCCTAAAGATAGGTATGAATGAGGGGCTTTTAATTTCTTTGTTTTTTGATTTAGTATGATCCCTGAAAGCTATCAGGAGACCTGCTTGTTCTCTATCTTTGTAGAAATTTGGTTTAATCCAAGACCTCATACTTTGACAGTTTATGAGCTCTACTCAAGGCAGTTTGATTTTGACACACGAAAAATCTATGAGTTATGCAGATAAATACAAGACCACCATGAGTGAACTAGCTTGGGTTTATAGAAGATGAAGTCTTGAACTGATGATGGATTATTTCTTATGAAACACTACATATGTTGATGAAGAGAGAACTAAAGATAACAGAAATCAGAGAGAAACAATATACCTATGAGTCATGCAGATATACATGAGACCACCATCAGTGAACTAGCTTGTGTTTATAGAAGATGAAGTTTCAAACTGATACGGTTCAAAACTGGCTGCAGACCCATAGAGTCTTTATAGAGAAAATGCTAACAGGAAAATATATGAGAGATGGTAGAAAGAAGACCTTGTATCCCACACTGGATTTTCTGTTCCACAAGAAGACACAATAAAATCCACTTCAGTCTAATCACAAAAATCCATACAACTTATTTTCTCAGTAGAGACTGAATTCCAGGAAGCTTCTGGGAAGCAATGCTATGAGTTTAGAGTATAATTTGACAGACAAGCAGGGTTCTTGGTAAACACCTTTGAACTCTTTCACCACAACACTCTGGGATCTCTCACCTTATCAGTCAAGAAGAAATGAAAATAAGTGATGAGTTTTTGATTCAATAATATCACCCCATACCTATATCCATGTCTTGCACATATGTGTAATAACTCTGACAATAATAGTAATAAAACAAAAAGGGATTATGAATAAAAGTTTTAATATGAAAATATTTAAACTTACCTGAAAGACAAGCAGGATCCTCGGTAAACACCTTTGAAGTCTTGCACCACAACACTCTGGGATCTCTCACCTGATCAGTCAAGAAGAAATAAAAATAACTGATGAGGAAGAGAGATCTTCAAAGTGTTGCATGTCTGCCAATGTCAATCGTGAATCTTGATTAGGTTTCAATAGTGAGATAAACAAACTTCAAGATTACCCTAAGTACAGGTGTGAAAGGTAAAAGGAAGTACATTACTCTATCTGTACTCTAACATAATTCCCCGTGAAAAGAAACAAGCATATGTAACACACACTAACACCTAACACCTAACTCATCTCTCAACAAAATCATCAACCTGCTTCATAGTTGTTGGTTTGACTGTTTTTTTAACCCAAAGCCATTGGGCTTTAGCTGAAACTAGGCTGCAGCCAAAGACAGGCTTTAGCCAATGGAATTTTGGAACCAATGATACATGACTGAGAACATCATAATTTTTTAGATTAGAATGTGATTGGTGAAATTAATCTATATGGATGTGAATGGTTTCTGATATGTAACATGAAGAGATTAGATTAGTTTGTGAATTAGAGATAAGCTCTGAAAAGCCTAGTTTCCAACTCAAACCACAGGGAATGATGGAATTACACTTCTGGATATTTTATATCCAGTTCTTGTTTTGTATTTTGTGTATTTTGTGTTATTTTTTTATTTTTTCTTTCTTTTTGGTGTCTGGTGGCAAAGGTCTGGTGATTCAGATAGTAGCACTCTGTTTTTGCTATCTGCTTGTCCACTGGAGGTGTGTTCTGGTTACATTTTGGTGTTTCTTTTTCTTTTTTTTTTCTCAGTTGCTGACCACAACCCCTTTGGCCTAACCAAGACATTCAAGATCTGGGTATGTGAAGGTCTTGTGCTTCTGCAATTTTTTAATTTTATTTTTTTTGTCTTGTTATTTTACAACAACTTTGGCTCCTTTGAGTCAAAGGCTCTTCACCCTAAGACTCCTTGAAGATTTTGATCCGAGGAAAACTTGATGGTAGTGAGCTTGTTGACATCATAATTGTCTTTTTCCTTAGTTTCAGTATGAGTTGTCTGATCAGTAAAGATGAAATGACCAAGATGGTTGGCGCCTAACATTGTGACAATCCTTGTCTTCCAATTGTGAAAGGTTTTTCTTTTTGTCAGAGTAGTCAAAAATGGTGAGAGGGTAGTCTTTTGTCCCAGCTTCAGAGGTCAACATTCCAAGGTAGTTGCTGGCGTGGGTAAGTTCCGGGCTAGGTGTGAGGAGCGGTTTTAATCTTGCCACTGTAAAAAGGTGAGGAATTGTTGTGATGTAAGGATAGTTGTAGGGATTAACTGGTGCCCAGACAGCAGGAAACAGACCAGGAGCATGAGGATCAGAAGACAGATTTACTTTCTAAGGGTGGGTAAATGGTTTCCAAAGATAATTCTGATGCTGTAGTAATCAAATCATCTGGTCCATTCATTTGGTGATAGAGAAAGAAAGACTTGTATACTCCAGGCTGTGATAGCGCTGGGCTGATAACCTGAAAGTGCAGGGTAAACAGAGTTAAACTCTGGATTATCCTGATCTTCACCTTGTCACCAAGAAAAACTCACCTAACAGGCAAGGGTGAACAGAGTTGAACTCTTGATGTTTCAGATCTTCACCTCATCACCAAGAGCCACACCTTCAAACTGATGGTTGAGATGAATAAAGATTGGTCAATTCCATGCATACATACTAACACTTTAATCACTCTAAACAAATGAGAAGAGGTGAGAAATAGTAAATGGTATAATCAACAGAGCAGGGTGAAGAGAGTAAAAATCTGGACGATGCTGATCTTCACCTTATCACCAAGAAAAACCCACCTTCACATGAAATCTTGAGATACAAATGCTTTGGTGAAGAGGAGGAAAGCTTGGTGCGGTACTTCCAGAATGTTTGCCTCATGCGGATGCTGTTCTGTGAGGTATTCTTGCGGGAAGAATGCAAGGTTTACACCAAGGCAACCCCCCGCAGCATGCGGGCTATGTAGGCAAAACCTCGCAGGAAAGCATGTGAGGCAAATATGCTGGCAGTGCAGGTATCTGTCAAGTATATATAGAGATTGGGAAGTGAATTCTGCGACCTGCTATTTTTTTTTTCTAACGTGTAAATTTTGTATTACATAAGTAGATAGGTGTGTATAGAGAGAGTGTAACGTATAGAACATGTGAAACAATGTGTACATGAAAGGCTTGCATACTCAACGGGGAAAAATTTGATGCAAGTGATTTCAAGTGTGCAATCTCCGCAGAACAAGTTGTAGGACTGCTGGTAAGCATGAAGGCTGCCAGGTTTCACATTAAAACAATTTTCGTTGACTGAGTTTCTCTGTCATGTGTAGGGATCAGTAGTCAGGCTGTGTTGTCCAAACATGATGGCAAGATGGGTGATTCAAGAAATACAAGACCCAGGAGCTTATAAAAGACATGGCTGATTGCTTTGCAGCCCCAATCTTTGTGACTTGATCAAGTCCTCGAATCACTACAATTCCTGTCAAGACCCGCTCGATTGACTTGCAAAATGTTGGGCTCTACACTCATCCGGATTGTGTCATCTTTTCAATTGATCGGGCCTTTTTCTGGGACAATTTGCATGAATATTAGACCAGAAATCTTACAAAGTGGGTTTTTGTCGTTCTCACCTCACCACCTGTCAATACTAATGGCCAGTATGTGTCTAATGCCCATCAGATCCCACAGAAGTATCAACAACACTCAAATATTCGAAACAAACACCAAAATTGGGCTTAGATGGCCAGTTGATTCAAGATACTCATGAATGGCACTCCAAGCGTGTTGTCATCCATAATCTTCGTACTGAGGAGAAGCGGCCTGACCTGGAGAGCGATGGGCTTACCTATGTCACAAACCGTAGGGTTGAAGGGCTTGATGAGTTTGTAGCCAGTGGGAATGAAGAAATGATTGAAGAACGTTTAGGTCACGACTCTATTCAACTTGTAAAGCAACTGTAAGTTGTGTTCAAGTCCAAATATCTCTGATGGAGGCAATGTAATTGAGATTCCTGCCCATTTGGTGTTGTAGAACTGGAGCAAAAGTAGCTGTTGCATTGCTGCCTAAAATCAGACGTAATACGAAGGAAGAAAGCTCACAGCCCGTTCGATATGTCCATTCAGATTTCACGCTTGAAAGTGTGAAAACTACTTTGCGTCTATACTCAAAAATTCCGCGTGCGTATGTCAGTAAAGCCACTGATAAAACCAGTTTACAAGTGTTAAAAACTGAAATAAAAAAAGGCAAAAGGGTTGTTATTATCACTGTGTGGAGACCTTTGGAGCCCGTTGAGAGTATGCCCTTGGCAGTGGCCAGCTGGAATTCGATCGACATCAACGAGGATCTTTTGGACAGCTCTCGTTCAACAATGAATACTCAGGGACAGCAACTCTGGCGTTATAATAAAAATCATAACTGGTTCTACATCTCCAAACAAAAGCCTTCTGAAGTTCTTCTCTTTATGCAACATGACCGAGCAGGAACAGATGGACATGGTATCCATTTACCACATGCATCCTTTACTGATCCAGATAGCATTGAGAATGCCCGTGGAAGGTTCAGCTTTGAAGTCAGGATAGCTGCAATTGTAGAATCTAAATTCAATCCTCAATCAAATTTCAAAATTTGGGGTCCTCATGCTGGTTTTAAATTTGATCTAGAAATGTCACGTGACCAACCTGAAGCTCAGTATTCGTCCTGGAAAAGACAATACTTGTTAGATGTAGAGGCTTGGAGATCACTGAGACTTGAAATAGAAAAGCCTCATGAATCACCCATTGAGGAAGAAGAAAGTGAAGCTTAAACAACGACAAAGTCCCAAAGTTTCTCTTGCTTTCCCTGTAGGTTTTACTGGTGAATAGAAAGCCTCGGACAAGAATTTGGCCTAGGCTTCGATCTGGCTTTTTATCTAGTGAAAGCAGGCTTGCATGAAATCCTAAGATGTTTTTGGTCCATGTTTTTCTATTTAAGATGTCTTTGGATCTAACTAACAACAAAAATGCATTGGTCAGGCATGTCTGTTAAGATCTTAGTTTTTCAAGTGCAAAACAATATGTGTTTGTGGGTTATTGATAAGATGATAGGAATTTACATATATTATAGTTACATAGAACAATCAACTTATACACCCCGGGAGCGTTTCCAGGTCA
>MU167240.1:338958-349955 GCA_015951145.1 Cronartium quercuum f. sp. fusiforme G11 | reverse complement strand
AGCTATGAGTTGTTTACACTTATAATTACAATACCTTTGCAGTCCCATGGTACTTGCTGAGTACTCAGGGGCTGACAGAACTTGTTAAGTTATATCTTCTATAAGATAAAACAAAGTTGAGGAAATTGCGTTTTGATTTTCTGGCAAAAAAAAAAAAAAAAAAAAAAGAAAAAGAAAAAGAAAAACTTTGCCAGACATTTCTTTTGTGGTTCTGAAAAGTGATTTTGCATTCTATAACAACAAGGAAATTGAACTTGCCCTGATCTTTAGTGATGAACTAGATATGACTAAAGAAGTAGACAAAAACATAAATTTTCTGTCAAGCAACACCTTCAAAACTGAGGCACAAATGCATAACACGTAGACTTGGCAGAGAAGGGAACAAAGTGAGCGAGAGGAAGAGTGAGTGAAAAGAGCTCTTGCTTGAATACCTCAGGAGTGAATACAAATATGAAACAAAAATTGTGAGATGTAGGCAACAACAGGTACCTCCAAAAGAGCTTAGAAGTATGTAATTCCAGAAAATTATGGGCTTTCAAGAAAAAAACCCGACTTTGATCTAAATAAATATTCCAAGACAGTTTTCACTAGGTTTTTTTTTTTTTTTGCCTTCACCGCTGTGGCCAGTGATAGCTCAAATGGCTTCTCAAACTTTTGGTGCTTGTATACATGGGAAAAGGCTTCAGCCTTCAGGCCTGATTTCTGTACCGATCCATAAGAGAGAAAAGGTTAGAATCACCGAAATGAATAAAGAAGGAGCATTATGTAAGCAGGCTGATATGCCTAGTATGATCAAGTTCAAACGACCAATTTATCACACTGACCATCGGTGGAATCTCCAACGTTTAAGAAAATTGTTTTTTAAACCCTCAAATAAATTCTTAAATGAGTACTTTAAATTGTTCAAGATATGGTGCGAGAGAGTCTAGATAGGCGGCTACCAAAACATCACTACTATCTAGGCTTCTTTCCTTTAAAAGGAGTTGTAGATTTTTCAAGGTTACTCGGGACAAGAAGCGCTTCTCCAGTGTCACTTCCGGGGGAGTCCACTTCCTTCAAAATTGCAAGTGTTTCTTTGGAGGTGCCATCGATTTGAATATATCACCTACCAGAGAATTTCCGTAGAGAGACAATACTTGAATGAATAATTCAAAATCTTGTTTCCAATCATTCTTTGCACTGGTTAAGCTCTTTAAGGTAGATCTCACGACTCCCAATGTTCTTGTGTTTGCATAGCCTGGTGAGGCTAGCTTAACGTATAGCAGCTGGGCGTCTGAACTGCCCATTCAGTCATGTGCTGAAAAAATTCTTCGGTGCGTGCTGAGAACCTAGATGAGCGTGATCACACAATTTCAGAAGAATTTGATATTAAAATGAAGGAATGATTTGGAATCTATAGAATTGGATTTACGCACTCTTTGAAAAGGGGTTTTGAACGCCCCTCGTTCCACTGAATTTGTATGTAGGAAGAGGTCAGATGGATCTAGAACTTTGGTTTTCGCAAAGAAAGCAGGATAATAACCAAGATAAGATTTGGTACTTATTTAATGCCTCATTAAAAACGTCAGACGTCATAGCAAGACGCCTGCATGCTTCATCGGCTATTTCTCCACCTGAAAAATTACAGCTGTTCCGAATACAAATGTCCCTACCCCGAGTTTTGGAAACTTTTTTTTTTTTCATAATGGTTTCTGTTTCATTTCTTGAATCGGTTGACACTGGACCTCACCTTAATTGTGCTATCTCGAAATTCCAGTCTAATTTGGTAGAACTTATTGCCTGTGGTTATGAAAAAAAGAGTTTTAAAACTCAGGGTAGGGACATTTGTTTTCGGAACAGCTGGATCACAAAGAACAACAAAACATGTTTTGGTTTTGAGCAAAAAAAAAAAAAAACACGCAAGAGATAAAGCTTGAACAGTACCTGTTATAATCAATGAGCGCATATTATTGTAAGCCGATGAACGGAGTTGTGACATTGAAAATCGGTAAAGCATTTCAAACATGTCAATCTTTTTTTGTATTTGGCTTCTTTGAATGACAGCCAAAAAAAAAAAAACGCCAATGAAACACTTCCAAGGATTGACGATGTTGAACTCTTTTTGAATAAGAAACAAGCCTTCGTTTTTTATTTATTTTATTTTTTAAAACGAAATGCCTTTTTGCCTTTTCATCAACAAGATTTATTTTTTTCTTCATATTTATGGTTTAAGAAGTTTTCCCAAACTTTGAGGAACTTTATCCCTCTTGAAAATTTTGGATAAGTCAAAGGAAGGATTTTTTTTTGATTTTTTTATGTGTCAACTATCCAACCACATTGAACATGATCAGTAACATATGATGATGTCTAGCTTCATCATTAAACAAATCTTTTTCAAAGTGATGTCTAACAATTGCTAACTGTACGTCTCGCATCATTTTGAACTGGTGAAAGGAGATGAGAACAAAAACTCTCATGAAAACCTGAGGGAAATACGATAATGGAGTCAGAACATACCTAGATCATAATAAATCTTCCTGGTAGAGTCACGCTGCAGGAGCTCGTATATTTTGATTTGAACGTGAATACTGGTAGTCGGGTCCAAGAATGTGATCTGGTATAAAGCTCTCAACCCCTCTCCAATTACCGACTTATTGGCTTGATTTTTTTTTTTTTTTCATATACTTCACAATGGCAATGATGGCTTCATGATGATTAGGATAGTGACATCTTAATGGAGCTGGTCTCGCATCAATTGAATTCATCACTGTAAGTCCAACAATTTTTTTTTATTTCTTCAATAGCCTCGCTCGAATTTTTGATAAGATATTGCTCGCCAGCTGAACAGGCTTTATCAAAAAAAAAAAAACTATCAGGTCTGTGATTGGGTTCTGTAGGGCTGATCTTTTCAAGATACTCACAGTATTCCGAAGGAAACCCCCCTTATTGGATGGCATACATATCAAATTAGGAAATGGAATCCAGGTCGGAAATTTGCGAGTAATTTTTATGGGTCCAGCAGATCTAAGGAACGCATGATCTATAAGGGGAACACGTACTGTTTTTTTTTTTCCATAGCACCTACATGCCCTGTTGATTCCGCTTTTTTCTTTTTTTCTAGAAATCCCGGACGGGAAACCCAACCTGATGATAAAGCTGAATGAACATGATGACCAGTAATCAGGAAATTGTGTTCAAGTACGGAAGTAGATGGATGTATACAAGGACTGAATTAAGAACCAGAAAAACTCGCCAGTTGAAGATGTCTTTGACCAACCAAACGATACGGATTGTGGACGACCGCTCTTTCGATTGGGACGAGGAAGTGTGACGTGAACGGTCATGTGCATGACATGATGTGAATGACGTAGTCTGCTTCCTAAGCCTGCTTACTCATTCTGTTGACCGTATTACATCGTATGCGGGATTGTCCTATTCGGTTCACTATTCAAAGAAGTTGTGTACACAAAGAGTTGTTCTCTTTTTCTTTCTTTACCGAATAGTTTTCTCTGCTCCTTCCATAGGTCTCTTTGACTATTCTTTGGTCGTCGTCGTGTTCCTTGTTCTGACAAGGCTATCTAACACGACTCCTCCCCAGAACGTCTCAGTTAGACACTCCAACCTTTCATTCATTCTTTGGGACCGATGCGCCATGTTCAAACAGACGTACATTAGTCAATGTATTGAACTTTGAGGTGTTAATTGTAGAGGCTAGATTTGGACTTGGCTTTAAAGTCATTAAGACGCTTTTTTTTTTTTTTTTTTTTACAAAGCATGATAGCTAACAACAAACGTCGGAGTGCAATCATGAATTCAATTTTTTTAAATTCATTGGGATAGCGATTGGAAAAATTGGTTATTTGATCAATGGAGCAGGGCGTGATCTACGATTTTATCTGATCAGCTACGATGTGTAAAGATGGACTCAAAATAAAATACACAGAAGCAGTTTACGCACAAGACTGACGGGTGGTAGTATTTATATCTGCTTTTGAACTCCCAGGCGGTCTGCGAAGGACTAATCCTCTGATCCAGTGCCTCTTTATATCCTGTTCTGCAGCCCATTGTAGCTAGCTGATGCTGAACTCGTACCCCACCAGTTGTGAAACGTCGTCGAGATAAGCTTGAAGCGATGTAAACCAACTTTGGGGACTTCATTCATCAATTGACCGATCGTCACTCGTTGTCAAAAACCGTCCAGGAAACCCTTAGCTAAGTACTTGTCATAAAAATTCGACGTTGATGACAATTCATGAATAACGCAGCCATAGTTACACTACCGGTATTGTAAATGAGTTACTAGTATGATGATAGTTGGTACCGCCGAGTGCGAGACGATACACCAGGCTTGACAGGCTTGGTACCACCTCGCCCACCAGTATACGGTGACGGTATCATATCGGCCTAGCCAATATGATACTAGCCAGCTGAGGAAGCTAGTATCGTACCCGCGATCCCTTCGATCGCGGTCATGACTATTGCTCGATATTGGTCAGTATCGATTGCCAGTGTGTGGTATTGTACCACCCTTAGAAGAGAGATACGCTACGATCTGTTCAGTTTGGTGGTATGATTGCACCAGCGCACCCTGGTTGTTGTATCGTAAGTGAGACATGATATATTGTGAACTGGATGTGATTGATACCACAATTGCAACTATGGCTCGATTTGTTTGAGGATAGCATTGTTACCTCACAAGTTGTCAGATGGAAGATTGACATTTATCCTAAATAGTAACCTCTTATGAAAACCCCAAGAGGTCAAACACACAAACGTGTTGTTAAAAATGAATTATCAAATATTTCAATTCATTCGGATGGTAGTACAGAATGTCGTTGTCTGCTGACTGACTGACGTTCTTGATCGATGCCATGGCGAGTTGGATGTGGATGATGGTGAGATCATGGGTTTGAAAGGGTCGAAGGGGAATGGGGTATGGGCTTACACTGGAGTACTGTGTTCATCCACATTTGGGTTTCATGTGTTTTACCAATTTGCCTATTTCTATCCACCAACACAACCCTCAATCCATCTCTTCGCTTCTCTTACTTACATCTAGACCCATCATCACCTTTCCTCTATACATTCAACAGTAGGAACACATTCATATCCAAATCAGCTCATCATGCGAGTCATCCGAGCTCACGATGGGGTCGCATTCGAATTTACCAATCAGCATCTCGACCATATCGACAGGTAAGACTATTTCTTTGGATCCTCTACTACTTCTTTTCAACCTTCACCCATGGGCCATTCCAGAAAACCTCTTCCAACCGAGCTTGATATGTGTGTTGAACATGTTTTCACACAGGCTATCTGCTCTTCTAGACATCCTTGGACAGGCGATGGATCTTGACGCCACAAACCTAATACTCATGAATCCGCTAGGATCACAATTGACCGATAACCTCCTTCGTTCGATTTTAGATGCTCATCGATCTCCATCTGCATCACTAGCCATCCCCACTCCATCTTCTTCCAAGGCATTATCCCCCCTTCCACCTCATTCCTCTACAACTCAAGATCCTACCCATCTACTTTATGCTTTCGACAGACAGTATCTCTCTGCAGATCCGGCCGAGGTCCTTTCCAAGTTGGCATCTCAATTAGAAGATGCCCTTGAACCTTCAGTACCCCAGTTTGATCCAAATGTCGATACAAATACAGATAGTATTACAACCCTTGCTAAGGCTCATCACAAGTCCGGTTCAGCTCATTTGCGTACTACTATTCTTCTCCTATCTCACGTTCGAGCACAAAAGTCAGCTCTTGAAGCTGCCCTTAACAATTTAGATAAATTTCGTGAATCCCCAAAGGGTGCTTGGGAGGCTTTTGAAACCTTTGCCCAACCTTTGGTCGAAGGCTATGGGACACTTCTTGAGGCTTATGCACCAGCTTTGGCGCTTGCACGTAGAGTAAAGATTCACCCTCAACTTCTCTCTACTAGCGTACTCAACCGGCCATCAGCTCCAAGTAGTACGATTGGTAGTAGTGGATCGACAGTAGTGAAATCTAAATTTATGGGTGACTATGTAATGGAAGACAGGATTACACAAATCAGAGATCGATGCTTGAAAGTCTATGGTAAGTCATTTGACTTGGATCTCGGCCAGAGTCATGTTGAGGAAAGCGCTGATTAGTCCGGCACAGATGAATTGTGCTTGGGATTCAAACGCATACGAGCATCCTCTAGGGAAGTGGACGATGGAGCGATTACGTTGAGGAGCGAGCTTGCTGGACCAGACTGTGATTTGGAAGATTTGGACTTGCTTGAGAAAGATGCAGAGGAAGGGTTTCAACGGATCGAAGAAGTTATCTTTCAGATTCCTCAGTTCACGGAAGAAGAACAAGATGCTTTACTTGAATCTTTCGCGGAGCTGTTCATTCTCGATGATGACTCTCGCGAGCGAATAGCTTTCTTGGTGGAACGAAAAGTGATTATTTACATACGCGCAAGTTCATCTCCTTTGATAGTGTTGCTGACCTACCTTGCAGAACTTTTGGCTTCATCATATCGTTACGTCATTAAACAGGATATCAGTCCTTCAGGGAATTCTATCTAGTATCAGCAGCGATGTACAAGCTTTGAATACCGAGTTACGGACACGCACTGATTCATTCAAGCATTTGGCCAGGCTCAAAGATTTCGTTACTGCCTATGCATCAACAGTTGTAGAGGTTGTAAGGAGAAGAGAATTCGGTAAGACCCCTTCCATCTCTTGACATGACATGACTTTCTTCCTCACTGACCAGTTCTGAGTAATCAGCACGTCATTTACTTGATTATGCTTCTGCACTGGCCAACTCTCTTGCGAAATTGACCGCTGACGAGCGCAAGCGAAGGATTACTTATCGTTCTGACTACGGCGGCAAAATGCCTTTCAATGTCGAAGGATTGGATGATATTAACGTTCCTACCATTGAATTCGAAATCCGAAACGTCAGTGCCGGAGCGCTTGGTGGCTCCAAGCCTAAGGATCCGAGTCGAAGCATCCAAGCGCCGGGAGACTTGCCTCAACTGACAAGAGCAGATGTAGATGGTATATCCTGCTATTTGGACCTGTTGAAAAAAGCTTGGTCTAATAACATTTCCTTTCGCTCATCGGTATAGACTTGATTGTTAGCTTACGTAACATTGAGGAAAGTTCTGAAGATGAGCGAGATCCGGAACGTACATTGGCGCGGGGTCCAGCTCGTGAAGTCAGGCTGTTGATTGAGAAACAGTTTGGCCGTTTGGAGAGCATGGAAAATGCGTTCGCTCAAGCGGTGGAACGAATTGGTAACATGCATCTGCCTGTGCTACTGAGTTTGTTTAAAGATCTGACGCTGTCTTGGTGTCTACAGTCGTCACAGAAAGCCAAGTAGTCATGCCGTCTCCCCCTGTCGACCAGGAGTTATTGACACAGCTACAGTCCCAGGTCGCGAAGTTACAAACCGACAATGATACCTTACGCGAACAGACAGAGCAAGACAAAGTGTCTTCCGAAAATTCTATTCGCAAATTCCAATCCGATATCAAATTGCATCTGCAAAAGATTGAAGATCTTAAGTTACAGCTCCTTCAAGTTAAAGATGAGTTCAGGGACGAGCGCGAAAGACTGTTGCATGATCAACACACGTTTGCACAGGAACGTGATGATCTATTGATCGAGACTCGGAAGTTAAGATCCGAGGTTGGTAAATTGGACGAAGACTTGAAAACCCGAAGTAAAGCGCTTCAAGACGTCGAACGCCAGCTAGCATCCGCTCGCGCTACCGCTGACGATGCTACCAAGGAATTACATGAGCTCGAAGCTCGTCACCGGGACCAACTCTCGGACCATAGCGTAGTACTGAATCAATTGCAACAATATCGAGAACGATCAGCTGACGTGGAAGCCCAACTGCGCCAGGTCCTCAGCGACAATAAAGAAAAGGACCAGGTGTTGGAAACTCAGAAGTCAGATGCCGAACGTGTCCGGCTAGAGATGCAAGCGGAGATAGAACAATTGAAGTCAGACTTGGCACAAGAGAAGGATCTCAATCGGGATGCGACTGCCAAAATCAACCAACACGAGTTGCGGATCGAAGAATTGGGACATGAGAATAAAGTTCAAGCCGACAATGTGGCCATTGCTCATCAAAAGTCAATTAAGGACGCCGAATGTGCAATCACGCGTCTTGAAGCTCACTGCCGGACTGCCGTCGAGATGGTACAGACTTATCAACTCACCAGTCGACAAATCACGCATAGGATCGAATCCATGCCTCGCCCTGGTTCAAGTTCCAAATCTCCCATCGCCCCTCTTGGTGGGGTGGCTCAATCGAGCATGAGGCCACAGGATGGAGAAGGCTCGCTTGTTTCGGCTGAACCAATAACGAACAAGCCTCTGATACCTGCTCCGTCCTCATCTGAGTTTGATCAATTCCTCGAAGCCCTATTGCAACATAATCCTGAGACACTTGCACAACTTGTACAAAGCAAGTTAGAAAATTTATCACTTCATGTGCGAAAATGGATGAAAGAGAGTAAGGCATATCGGGAACGTGCTACTCGTGCCCAAGAGCTGGCGCACTTTAGGATTACTTTCAGAGAGTCAGTGTCTTCATTTTACTCGATTTTCTAGCCTTGTTTCCTGATCATCGTTGGTCTTGTTTCAAATAGCTTTGCCAAAGGAGACTTGGCGCTCTTCTTACCCACCCGTAACCCCACAGCTCAAGTATGGGCCGCTTTTAACGTCAGTTTTCCTCATTATTTCCTTCAAGCCAACGAGGTTGTTGCACCTATCATCAAATCCAGAGAATGGCTCGTTGCACGTATCATCACTTTGACGGAAAAGATGGTCGATCCAAAGGTAATGTTTCTATCTTCTATTTCTTTCTATATGAAGGGTCACGATTGAGTTGTTTTCTCGCGCAATTATTGTTCTTTAGGAGCCAGATGCCAATCCATACGCTCTCCCAGCGGGAACTAGGTACTTTCTTTTAGAGGTCGAGCCTTGGAGTGTCGAAAAGAATTCAAGGAGAACAGCTCAATCGGCCATAGGATTGGCTTCCAGTCCGGTGAAGAAGCATTCGTTCAGTCGATCCGCTACTTTGCCATCTCAAATGGCTCTTCAGATGAGTAGTCCTATCAATAAGCGACATAGCGCCGGAGAAGCCAGTCCTACCCGCGAACGACATCAGCCTTCACCTCCACAGTCCGAGTCCGCACTTGCTAACCCACGAGTTGATGTCAATTTAGCAATTCCTGCCCCCTCTCAACCGGAGTCAACACATGCCCCTTCAGATCTAACCCAGTCCGAATTCACGGTCATTGACAGCCCTCCTTCGCCGACGGCAAATGATCTAACAGCAGATTCACCTTTCGCTTCTCCTTTTCGCACGACACCCGGCTGCTCCTCAACTCGTAGGATCGGGCCGTCTGCTCTTGCTTTGAGCCTAGCCAAAAGCTATCAAAAATCACCCTTGAGCCATGTATCGGGGACGGCTCAACCGGATTTAGTTCCACTACCTGAAGTCGGCTCTGAAGAGAATGCGTCGAACGGCCTTCAGCCTCCGGCTGAATTCAAACCATCCGAGTCAGCGCGTCCGGCTTTCCTAGCGAGTTTGTCAGAAACTTCATCTCAATCTCGTCGAACCAATCTCTCTTCGACCATGCCACCCCCCGTCCGACCACGGCTCCGACCGGTCCCCAAAGCTCATACAGCTTCTCGGTCAAACAGTCGAGCCTCATCGATCGCCTCTTCCTCAAATATCAATCCGGCTATGAAGAAGCTCTTGAAACCTGGTTCGCCGTCTAGCAAGAGCTTGTCAACCGTTTCGACAACTTTGGTTTTGTCCGAAAAAAACCCGGCCTCTAAAGAAAATGAAAATCTGGTCGAACGGTCGAGCCCACCGGCCGTCGGGCCCAGATCTATTGTCACACCCACAGATTTGGCGAAGCGGCGCCTAAGTCTTTCGGGTTCGAATTATCCAGGGATGATCCACGGTACAAGCAGTAGTAGTCTGAGTAACAGCAGTACGGGAGGAAGTGGCCATTACATCAATCCTCGTACAGAAGGTCAGCTCTCTCGTTCACCTTCTTCTAATGCTACAGCCGCAATAGGTGTCGCACCAAATGGAATGAACGCTGGTGGTAGTAATGGGGTTGGTTTATCGACCTCTTTGTTTGGGACTTGGCGAAAGAGAAAAGAAAGCTTAGTACTTCCAGGCTCATTTGGAGGAGCTAGTGACCTCCTCAAAAGGTTTAGTTCTCAAAGTGCTTCGTCACCGAAATCATGATTAAGTATGTCAAATTAAGAAACAAAAAAAAGCTCACACAGTCATTATCAAACAAAGTATTTCAATGTCGACAATTAACAGGGTTTCTTTTTTTTAAAAAAAAAAAAAACAACTCAAGTCATCCATCTGTACTCATAATTTCATTCTTCATATATCATGTTTTTTTTTTTTTTTTCCCTCCTGTTCTTTTATTTTTTGTTGGTTTCAAGGAAGCATGCAAAATTTTTATTGTTTGTTCATCATCTAAAGCCTTTTTTTCAAAAAAAAAAAAAAAAACTCTGTATGTATTAATGAGCACATGTTTTAATTTTTTTACTTGGAATTAATTGAGAATTGTAAACTGTTGTAAAAACAAGCCGAACCAACTTCTTAATTTTTGCCTTTCGCCTTCGTAGTCATACAGTCTCAGGTTTTGGGGGTCTGAATAGGCTTATTGTTGTGTTAGTGGACACGTGGGCTGGCTATTGAAGAAAGGAATTTATTCAAACTCTTTGTAATAGAGAGATAGCATATGATCTAATGGTATTTGCATGTCATACATACACAATGATATTATAGATAGAGTTGAGAGTCCTTCGAAGCTTCAACTTTTAAATTTTTTTTTTCGCAATACTGTAACAAGAAGGATGAAAAGAGGAAAGAATGAGCATTTGTGTAATAAAAGCAAAATAGGGGGTGTGTAGTACAAAACTTTTTGATTGGTTTTTAAAAGATCACCACTCTTTATGATGAGAAAAAAAAAAAAAAAAAAAAAA
>MU167240.1:283059-337913 GCA_015951145.1 Cronartium quercuum f. sp. fusiforme G11 | reverse complement strand
AAAATCAAAAAAAAAATCAAAAAAAAAAATCAAAAAAAAAAATCAAAAAAAAAAATCAAAAAAATAAGGAGAAGAATACATTGAGTTGATTGAAAAAAAAAAGAGGTATAATCTAGTGTGTGAGAAATCCTTAGTGCTGTCCAGTTACATGAGTTGGACAATTTACACCATCTGAGCTCAAATTCTTATGAAAGCATTTGTGAGAGTAGTTTGATGAAATTTTTTGAATGAGGGAGGGTAACTTCTTGGCAGTAAAATGAATGAGAAAGCATTTTTTTTTTTTTTTTTTTTTTTTTGAGCATGCTGAAAAAAGGTGACAAGGAAGGCCTTTAGAAAATGATGAGATGATGACAAAAATGAGATCCAATAGGTAAAGGTGTTGATGGGAAGGAAGATGGTCTGACTAAGGTAGATTTGAGACATGTTGTCACTAGCTCTTCACTGATGGCCTGTGTGTGACCAGCCAATTTCAGTGAAGAGCTGGTGACAATGTTTGTCAAATCTACAGTAATAGGATTTGGAATCATAGGCTATTTTGGGAAATCAATGAGGGAGATGCCACTGTTCTAGGAGTGGGGGTAGCCAGAAATGGAAGAAGTCAATTTGTCAAGCTTTGTGGTTGATCAGTGAGGGATATTGGTGGTGTTGAGTTGAATGGGTCAGTTGGATGTTAAAAAAGTGCAATTGGAAGTTCCTAAATTGACAATGGGATGGAACCCTAGCTCAACACAAGCCCACCCCAAAGGTGGGGAGACCTTCCTCCCCCCCCCCCCCTGAAACTGGGGCATAGTTGATGTTCTCAGGGTCTATGGTTGCGATGCAAGTTATACATCATAGAACAAGCACACCATGAGTATCAGCTTATTGTATGAAAGAGAAGAATTAGAACAGATGGGGTTCAAATTCTGGTGCAAACCCACAGGACTCTTAATACTGTAAGTGCTAAGAGATAGAGATTGATAGAGATAACTCAAAAATTAAAAGAAAAGTAACATGGTGACACAATTCAAGATCAACATGAGATCAACACAACCATCAGCAGAAACAAGGTCACACAATCATCATCATGAAGACAAATCAGTCTCTTCCATACACACAACACATATTTTCTTTCTTGTCACATCTTAATCAATACCAACATGCAATCACTAAAGCTGTACCATGGCCTCTTGGCAAAGACAAGATTAAAACTGGACTGGCTTAGTACAAACTACCTCTATGAGGCCTGGGAAGGGCCACTGTTTGGAAAATATTCCAATTGGCTTGATTGGATGAACCAATTTTATAAAAATAAAAAGAGTGTCAGATTTGGAATTATGCACTGTCATTGTGTTTACCTTGGAAGGTCTCCTGTGAGGTATTCTTGCAGGTAGAAACCAAGGGTTCCACCATGGTAAAACATCCAAGGAATGTGAATTAACTTTACAGGAACTTCTGATTCTGATGGCAAGAATACCTTACAAAGAAGCCATTCAAGGTAAACACAAGGTGTGTTGGCTATGATCGTCATACATGAGGTACTTAAACTACTTATGTAAGTACTTTATTTGTGTACCTAAGTCCTCAAAGTATATAGTAGGTGACTTGGGGTGCGCAGCTAGGTAGCAAGACCAGCGCATTGGCCTTGGATGGAAGCAGCTGAGGTTGAACCGAGGTAATCTATTTACCTTGGCTGGATTACCTTGGATCATGCAAGAATTCCTGGCGTAACGGCATCCAAGGCAAATGCGTTGCCAGCATAGTTTAGCCATTGATTCACAATCTATGCCAAACTTAACCAAGTCCATATTGCTGGCTCATGCAAGTCCGCTCCAGCAAGGGACTTACTGGGAACCCAAGGAATCTGGCATGAGAGTGTTTGGGCAGGTCATGGCATATCTCCTTTTCCACTAGTTCAGTGTATCTACTTGTCTAGGAAGCATCCATTCATGGACCTTCACTAGATATCCTCAAAGTCATAGCTGTTCAAAAGCTTGTTGATCTCATATGGTCCGCTGGTATATAGCTCAGGGCCAAATTGGAAAAAAAAGGATATACAGTCTGTTTTCCCTCTTGGCGGGGGGGAATTCCAACATGAGACAAGGTTTGACCCACGTCTTTTCAATGAACCCACAACTCAATGGCAATATATTTCTATTCAACTCTTTTGAACTTGAGCCGATTGGGTGGGATATATGCATTCAACAAGTAGGTGTAGGCATATGATTGGCGGAGTGAAGTGAGTGCAGCATACTTGCTCACTCATACCACGGCTTTACTTGCAATTTAGGGGATGTGCTCTGCAAACAGCTTTTGTTCAACTATATCTGGGAAAGGCATTCCCGGGCCTGATCAAGACTCTCAAAAGTCAGGGCTCCGCTGTGAATGCCCTCACTATTCTGGGTACCTGTCCACCTGACTTGCCTTAGTGACGGTGTAGTCACGCCCTCCCTCCCTGTATGCTTGCCATCCTCCAGCGTAACCGGTATCCATTCTACCCTCTTAATAAATGGGCACACCCATTGACGCTTTTAATGAGCTGAAAAATGGTTTTGGAAGCCCATTTTCCTCTTTGGATATTCATTTTCGCACATGTTTCTGGGGATACGAGCATTAGAAAGAGGAAGTGATGACGGATTGAGTCGCCCTATTGCGGCCACCCATACGAAACTGATAGATCATTCTTTATGACGAGAAGAGCTGCGGTAGCTGAGAAGTAGTTGATGACTTGGTCCCCTGGGAACTATTCTCCCTCTCTGCAGGTTTGATCATGGTCTGGATGATGGTGGGTTCTGCATCTTGTCGCTATAAAAAGGCTGAATGTGTCTCCTATGGTAAACTTGTCAACCCAATCATCTTAACCTTTCCCAGTATTTTACTGAATTATCACAAAGATATCCTTTACTGTTTGCCTCGTTAACTTCCAGTACCCATAACCCGTTAAAGGTCCTATTTCCATCCCTTCACCTCGACCAGCTCTCACTCACGATACATCGTAAGGAATGCGCCCAGTTGTTCAAGTCTCACTCCTGGCCCTCGTGGCATGCCCTGCCGTTCTGGCCACCAAAATTCTGGCCATCAATCACACCCAATGTTTTAACTATTTTCTGGTGAGCATTCACTCAAATTATCTTTACAACGTACCTATCTCAAAGAGGCTCATCATGTGTGTTGTTCTACATGTGCGAAGCAAAAATCTGGGTGCGTTTGGGCCGCTGCGGATGATCACCTTCGCTGCAATGCGACCGACGGAAAACCTCCGCACCATGGAGTTGGACTGGTCAGTGTGCCTGTATAATACTAGTTTCAAACCAACACTACGAAAATTAACTCATGAGGCGTAACATTTCATTCAAAAGATCCACCAAAAAAAGGGCGGCTACAAGCATGAGGAACAATTGCTGGAACGTCGCTACACGACTCCAAACACTAATACCGTGAGTTTTATTTGCGCTCATACAATGTGCTCCTCGTGTCAAAAATTCGTTTACCTGTTCCTTTTTTACAGACCTTTGCAATCGGTGGTGGGGCTGGGGTAAGTCCATGGCTCTTTGCTTATCTTGGTCTTGTATTCAGAATGCTAACCTTCAGTATCCACCTCCAAAAGATTTGCGGAGACTATACCACCGATATGCCTGGTGCCTGTCTCTGGATTGGAACAAGATCGGACAGCGGAGCTGACCCCTCCACTGCCGGTTGGTTAAATGAGTAAGTGGTAATAATAAATTGAAGATTTGATTGAGTCCGCTTAACACTCCATCTCTTCTACACAGTGCCAAACGAGCCAACTGTGGCAAACAGATCTACGTTCAACGTAAACACAAACCCTACATGACTCAATATGTACCCCTTATAGATGGTCAGTGTTTCCTACTTTCGCCTTCTCTCAATTATAATGAAGAGTCCAATCTAATGAATGAAGCTCTTCTTAGGCTGCTTGTTTTACACGAAGGATGTCGCTGTCGGATGTTTTCAAATTGCACTTACTACCAAAGTAATCGGCTCATCTCATCTCTTCTTGCCTTTCTGTACCCATAAACTAACTCGTTCCATAACATTTTTCATCAGACCTTCAACGATCTCAAGCCTTCCCCCAAAGAATTGGATCAAGGTTATCTTGAGGGTCTTGTTTGGGACTAGTAAGTCACTTAGTCTCTGCATCTTCTGTTTTTATATATGTATACATTTCCTAGTAGCTAACCATCACAAATTTGGTCTCTCTTCAGCAATAACGACAATGGAGACAAAAGTCGCAATGGTCCTATTTAGTCAACATCGGGAAAACGGCCTATGTTGAGGTATGCGGAGTAGTTCACATACCTTTGTTTTATGTTTTATGCTCAACCACCTGTCACTGTTTATGTCACCCATGTGACAGTTGTCTTTCTCTGTCTTTTGTATCCTAGCGCAGAGGATGATTTCCTCATCCTTCCATAACATCATCACACTCACCCACACCTTGGGTCTCGTGTTCTACTGCCCTATTCTCTCTGCTCATGAACCTCATCAGCCTACCCCCCAGCCATCATCCAAGACTACTTTCATTTTTTCACAAAGAAATTTATCATTCCCAACATTTAACATTGCATACGTCCTTCAAATAGACAAAAAAAAAAGAATGTAAACATGATATATATGAGAATGACATCGTGATTACAGAGGATTGACTTGGGTTTAGAAAAAGAAAAAGAAAACATACTTTGTTATACTTTTTTCATCATCTAGAATCTTGCCTTTTTTTTTCTTTTCAAAATGACTGTATTGTTCAGCACAGCTTTTCTTTTGTGTACTAGGGAATCAAGAATTGTATAATCATGGTCTTAGGTTCGAAGATCCCAATATTTTCATTATTGTGTGCGTGTCCACGTGGGCTGGCTATCCAAATGGAAAAGTCGTAAAAATCTTTTGTTGTAGAGAGATATGCTATCCTGTAGTTTTAATAAAATGTTTGAAACAAATCTTCACAATTCAAGGAAATTTGGAACCGCACATCGTCTGACATACATATACAATAGAATTCCACATAGAGCTGAGAGTTCTTTCAAGCTTGAAATGTTCATCCTTCTTGCTACAGCATTGCTGTATTCTTTAAAAGAGGAAAGAATAGACATTTGTGACATGAGAGCTGTAAGGTAGTACAAAAATTTTTGAGTGGTTAAATAATCGGTCATTATAATGTGAAAACTCAATACTTGATTTGAGAGGGAAAGTGAGGCTTGTGCTGTTGATTTGGTAGTATTCGTTTGTCTAGGTACAATATCTTGGTTTCTTCACGGCCAAAACATTATATTTTACTTGATTTTGATAAAGTGCTTGGTTTGTGATTATGGAGCTGATTGATAATGGTTGACCTGACCAATTTTCTATAATTGAGTAGTCACCAAGAGAAATAAAATAAGTAAGATGCATTGAGTGAATTGAATAAAAAAAAAAAATATAATCCAGTGTGCAATCCCTGGTGCTATCCATTTACGCGAGTCTATGACTACACCATCTGGGCTCAATTCTATGAGAACGTTCTGAAGAGCAGGTAGAGAGAATTTCAGTGACGTAGCTTGGAATGGATAAATAAAAGCATTTGAGATCGTTGGAAAAGATGGAAAGGCCTTAGAAAATGATGACGGTGACGAAAAAAGATTGGGACACAGCAGGGAAAAGTATCTCACGATTGGTATTGAGAAGAAAAAAAAAATGCCTTATAGCATAACAAGCACCTTCTTCCTATATATCATGATCAAGTTAGAAAAGCCCCACCAGGAATAACTAGCTTTTATAAACTTATTGCAGCATGCATTGCAGAAGCTGAATTTGGACCTAAACTTTCTAAGAATCATAAAAAAAACTATTGTATATAGTGTCCATCAACATGCAGAATAGTTAAAAGTTATAAGAATGGGGAAAGGTAATATAATTAACCATCCTGTACATGTTTCTCTCAACCTTGAAGATCCTTATTCTGAAATACCAAGGAAAGCAGCTTATCCTGCTAGTCCCAAGAATAGCAAAGAGATAGAAAAACATTGATGTAATAACACCAATAATCATAGCATGGCAAAATGGAAAATCCAGACTGTGTGGAGATTTCAGAGCATTAAACACCTACACAGTTCTGATAGCTACCCATTACCCAGAATTGATTACTCCCTGACAACTTTAGGAAAAGGTAAATATATCATTAAAATAGATGTGATGAAAGGTTTTAACCAGAATGTAATTGACGAGTGCTTCCCTAGATGACATAAGTTGACCATGACCAAGACTGAGAAGGAGAGAGATGGGAGTAATGGGTGAATGACATGGAATGCTGTGTAGGAAACTAGGATAAATATCAGAAAGAGTCTCATCGTTGTAATTCTTCTGTCTTCTTCTTTACCGTTTTCTACCTTTCATTCCGAGCAGGTTTGCTCTCCAGACGGTCTTCACTCACTGAGGTTGTTTTTCCCTCAGAACACTTACAAGATTACCATCTCTCCAGCGTTTGTTCAATTAATGTAGTCCATGAAGACAACAAGAGATTCCTCAGGATCATTTTTTGAGAATGTCTGAATGTTTGAGAACACCCGATAAAGAAGTGTATTCAATGCAATAAGTACCTGTAGAAATCTCTGGCTCTTGAGATGATGCTGACTTACAATGCAACCAGTAACAAGATTAGGAAAAAAATATAAGGCATCTCTAGCATAAGATCTACCTATTGAGATGGTTCAGCAGATACAAAAGGAAGCACAGAGGAAAAGCAAGCTGTTAAGCTTGAGTGGTCTATGGAACAAAAAAAGACTTCACCAGGAAAAAAACTTCAGAAAACTAGAATCATACAAATAAGCACCGCCAGCAAAAATTACTCGGACAAGGCTGTCCGAGGTGTTCTCGGACAGTGAAGTCCGAGTTGATGCCTTGTCCGAGTAATTTTTGCTGGCGGTGAAGATGAGATAGAGATAGGACTTAGAGTAAATAAAGAAATAATTGTGAAAATTTTAACATATCAGCCACCTCATGCTATCCTTGACCAACAGATTACAACAGTGAGGTAAAGAATTTCTTGAAATTTCTGAAAAGAAAAGAGTAAAGGAATTCAGAAACAAATGTGTTTGACTCTATCTTGTTAGATACAAGGATAAGGGTATTGATGGGGATGAATGGCTTCCAGCTGAGACAATCCCCAAGCATTGGCTCCCAAAAATCCTACTTCTATCCTATTATTCAACCCATCCTCCTTTCCATCAACACCCACCAAGCTTGTTTTGTCACCATCATCATTTGCGATGGGCTTGCCACCTTTTCCAGCGTACTCACAGACTTTCATTTATCCACTCCAAGCTATGTACTTGAAATTCTCTCAACCTGCTCTCGCGAATGCTTTCATAGGGTTGAGACCTGTCAATGTTCAATTGACAAAGAAGCTAACAATTAGAATGGAGAGAAACAAAGTAGTGTAACATAGAAAATAAAGGAGGATGTATATGTTAGACAGATAGAAAGAGTTGTCTGACAGATGGAAAGAGTTGTTCGACAGACAAAAAGAGTTAAGTAGTGGAAAATGAGAAGAGAGCTATGTCGAAAGGGAACACGATTACATCACCATCATAATCAAAATAACCGCAAACCTCAACAAAATGAAACAACCAAAGCAGCTATATATACCTATTGAGTAGACTGACATAGACCTCTTTCCCCATTTTGGGAAAACTGACGGTTATGAGTTCTTAGAAAACGAGATGGTCTTGAATCAGCTACTGATAAGACTGGAGTGTGAGAGTAAGGAGTACCTAGGAGGTATGACGCAGATTTAAAAGAGAAAAAGAAGATGAGGACAAAAGGAAAAGAAAATACAACAGTCTCATCGCTTATAGGTCTCTAAAACAATGTCACTCCTGGATTGTAAGAAGGTCATCATACATCATGAGTATACATCATACAAGGTTACGTCAGTGTTACTAATGTTATGCTGGGACGCGGTGATAGTATTACTAATATCTAATTGCAGGACGTATTGGAAGGTAAAGAGCATGATAGAAAAGTGATGAACGTTCATAGGACAGAGATCGTATGTGGTATTCACTTCACTGATTCACCCATTTCATTGTTCACTCACTTGCTTCATTCTTAACCACTATCCAATCACCCAAAATGATAGCAAACTAATGCTGGAATCACTCAATTTCCAGTTTTTTTATCAGTCCCTAGATAAATGCACTCACTTCCCTTTTATCTGTCTCGCGTATATCACTCGCTGTAACCCACACCAGGTCAGCTCCACTGTTGAGAGACGGGCAAGGGACCACATGTACTTACATGAAGATCTACTACGTCAATATCAATAGATCCCACACGCACCCTGTTCCAAGCCACTCCCTATTTTCTCAAGACCAGATGTTGCAGGCATAGACTTACATAATGAAATAGTGCTAGGCATTGCACACTAGATTATACCTTTTTTTCCTTTGCCTCAATTTAGCTTCCATATGTTATTTCTCTTGGTGACTACTCAATGTAGAAAAGTGGTCAGGTCAGCCATTATCAACCAGCTCCATAATCACAAATCAAGCACTTTATCAAAATCAAGTAACATATAATGCTCGGGTCATGACGCGACCAACATGTTGTACCTAAACAAATGACTACTACCAATTTAACACCATGTACCTCAAGATCCCTCTCAAATCAAAGATCCTGTTTTCTCATCATGATAAGTGATCTTCAAACCAATGAACAATTTTTGTACTACCCTATTGCTTGTATTAGACAAATGCCCATTTTTTCCTTGTTTGAAAAATATAGCAATACTGTACCGAGAAAGATGATACTTTCAAGCTTGAGAAAACTCTCAGCTGTATGTGGAATCTTATTGTGTATGTATGTCATAAAAGGTGAGGTTTCAAATTTCCTTGAGTTGCGAAAATTTGTCTTGAATAGTTTATTAATACTACATTATAGCATATCTCTCTGCAACAAAGGATTTTGATGACTTTTCTATTTGGATAGCCAGCCCATGTCTACACGCACACAACAATGAGACAATTGGGATCTTCGAACCTAGAATCATGATACTACAGAAGCAATCGTCACGAACTTTGTTATGTTTGTTCTTAAAACATGTATACAATTCTTGATCTCATATTACACAAAAGAAAAGATTTGCTGATCATTACGGTCATTTCAAAAAGAAGAAATAGAAAAAAAGGGTTCAGATGATTAAATGACTATAACAAAACAACATAAACTTTGCATACATCCTGCAAACAGACAAAAACAAACAAAAGAAAGGGATGCAAACATGGTATATATAAGAATGATATCATGATTACAAATAAGAGACTTGGGTTTCAAATAAGAAAAAGAAAACTAAGTCAAATGTTGGCAATGAGATATTTGTTTGTGAAAAAATGAAAGTGGTCTTGGATGATGGCTGGGGTATAGGTTTATGAGGGTCATGAGCAGTGAGACTAGGGCAGCAGAACACGAGACCCAAGATGTGGGTGAGTGTGATGATGTTGTGGAAGGATGATTGCTGCTCTAGGATACAAAAGACATAGAAAGACAACTGTCACATGGGTGACATCAAAAATGACAGGTGGTTGAGCACAAAACATAAAACATAGGTATGTGAACTACTCCGCATACCCGAACATAGGCCGTTTTTCCGATGTTGACTAAACAGGACCATTGCGACTTTTGCTTCCATGCTCGTTATTGCTGAAGAGAGACCAGATTTGTGATTTTCAGCTGCTAGAATAGAAAGAACAACAGAAGATGCAGAGACTGAGTGACTTACTAGTCCCAAATAAGACCCTCAAGATAACCTTGATCCAATTCTTTTTGGGAAGGCTTGAGATCGTTGAAGGTCTGATGAAAAATGTTATGGAACGAGTTAGTTTATGGGTACAGAAAGGCAAGAAGAGATGAGATGAGCCGATTACTTTGGTGGTAAGTGCAATTTGAAAACATCCGACAGCGACATTGTTTGTGTAAAACAGGCATCCTGAGGACAGCTTCATTTATTAGATTGGACTTTTTATTATAATTGAGAGAAGGCGAGGGTATGAAACACTGACCATCTATAAGGGGTACATATTGAGTCATGTAGGGTTGGTGTTTACGTTGAATGTAGATCTGTTTGCCACAGTTGGATCGTTTGGCACTGCGTCGAAGAGATGGAGTGTTGAGCGGACTCAAGCAATTCTTCAATTTATTATTACCACTTACTCATTTAACCAACCGGCAGTGGTGGGGTCATCTCCGTTCTCCGCTTTTGTTCCAACCCAGAGACAGGCACCAGGCATATCGGTGGTATAGTCTCCACAGATCTTTTGGAGGATGATACGGGAGGTTAGCATTCTGAATACAAGACCAAGATAATCAAAGAGCCGTGGACTCACCCCGGTTCCCCCGCCGATTGCAAAGGACTGTAAAAAAAGAACAGGTAAACGAAATGTTGATAAGAGGAGCAAATTGTTTGAGCAAAAACAAAACTCACGGTATTAGTGTTTGGAGTCGTGTAGCGACGTTCCAACGATTGCTCATCACGCTTGTGGGCGCTGTTTTTTTTGTGGATCTTTTTGATAAAATGATATGCTCCATGAGTTACTTTTCTTAGCTTTGATTTAAAACTAATGTCATACAGGCACACTGACCAGTCCAACTCCATGGTGTGGAGGTTTTCCGTTGTGCGCATCACAGCGAGTGCGATCGTCCGCCGCAGCCCATACACACCCATCTTTTTTCTTCACACGCGTAGAGTAACACACATGATCAGCCTTCTTGACACAAGTGCGTTGCAAAGATGATGTGAGCCGGACGCTCACCATAAAATAGTTGAAACATTGGGTGTGATTGGTGGCCAGAACGGCGGGGAATGCCACGAGGGCCAGCAACAAGACTTGAGAAACTAGGCGCATGGCTTACGATGTATCGTGAGTGAGAGCTGGTCGAGGTGAAGGGATGGAAATAGGACCTTTAACGGGTTATGGGTACTGGAAGTTAACGAGGCAAACAGTAAAGGATATCTTTGTGATAATTCAGTAAAATACTCGGAAAGGTTATGATGATTGGGTTGACAAGTTTACCATAGGAGACACATTCAGCCTTTTTATAGCGACAAGGTGCAGAACCCACCATCCTCCAGACCATGATCAAACCTGCGGAGAGGGAGAATAGTTCCCAGGGGACCAAGTCATCAACTACTTCTCAGCTACCGCAGCTCTTCTCATCATAAAGAATGATCTTTCAGTTTCGTATGGGTGGCCGCAATAGGGCGACTCAATCCGTCATCACTTCCCTCTTTCTGATACTCGTATACCCATTGCAACTTGGGCGAAAACGGATATCCAAACAGGAAAATGTGTGTCCAAAACCATTTCTCAGCTCATCAAAAGCGTCAATGGGTGTGCCCATTTATTAGCAGGGTAGAATGGATAGCGCTTACGCTGGAGGATGGCAAGCATACAGGAAGGGAGGGCGTGACTTCAGCATCACCAAGGCAAGTCAGGTGGACAAGTCTCCAGAATAGTGAGACTATTCACAGCGGATCCCAGAGTCTTGATCAGGCTCAGGTATCTTAGACTATACATATGCCACGAACCAGATTCACTACACAGGCCAACGCTTTGTAATCCTAAGACTCCTCCTCCTGTAGATGTAGTCATTCCAGGTTTGAGGAGTCTGTGCCTAGTTAAATAAGCCATGAGGCACTCCAAGAACTCCACTATGGCTCACCTGAACCTGTTCACTATGTTCTTTCTGACTGCCTTTCCATTGTATTTCTTTCTTTTTCATTCCACTACAGACCTTGCACGGTTCTTACACTTATATATGTTTTCCTCATCTGACAAGTATAAATACTTATGCTTGTGTGAGCTGTCTTCTGCTTTTCCTCATCTCATCACAACACTTCATTTCCGTCTTTGTCATCTCTCATACCTCTGCCTCTGAGCAGGTACTGGTTCCTTTTGTTCTTGCTAAGAACTGTGTGCACCTTTGTATTGACATCATGTCTACAGCACACCTGAGCTCTAACTGTTTTGGTGGAAATGCCATTCCCAGATATAGAGGGTTGAGAAGAAGAAGCTGTTTGCAGAATACATCTCCTAAATTGCAAGTAAAGCCGTGGTATGAGTGAGTGAGTACGCTTGTACTCTCTTCACTCCACCAATCATATGCCTACACCACTGAAGCTGTTTCAGGTCTGGCTTACGTTGCAAATATTGTAAAGCCATGACCTATGGCTTTAAACAGGTCCACACAAAGCACTTGGAGGGACATCTTATACTTCTCCATGTGTGACTATCCTAGCTCTAGGGACTCTTGGACTCTTCCTTGTATCTACAACTTGAGCTAGCTCTGAAATTGTAATCTGTATGATGGTTCTAGAAAATCCCTCCCTGGTTCCTTGTGAACCTTGTATTTTTCATGAGATCCAGTGAAGGACCCCCAGTCTTTACAAATATATTTCAGGTAGGACTTAGTGCTGGCTGAGATACATAAATTTGAAACCCTCCCCATGAAAACAAGCCTCATGCAGCCTGTAAAGAGCACATGTGTCACCGCCAAGAAAATTGCATCGCATAGAGGCATGCTATGTCACATAGCAGGCCAAGATGCGATGCAATAGGTCTATTTTCCAAGGTAGGGACCTTGAAAAATGGTCCATAGTATCACATGAAGACATGCTATGTTACATAGCAAGCTTCCATGCGATGCAAATATATTGGCAGTGTGTGCATCTTGAGCTTAGAATCAGGTGGGGAGCTTATGGTGATACATCACAGGGCCCCACCATCTCAGTAAATTATGTGGGAATAACCTGCTCTCCACAGTATTTTCAATGGTGTGGAACCATCAAGATGGGCAGAGCTTGAGGAGGAGATCTTTGAATTCAACAAACAAAAAAAGGGAATTGCTACTCTTTAAGGGGTTTTTATGCTTCAACAGATTTATAACAGGTCTTGCCCTAGAAATAAGTGAAAAGGTGGTGATTGACCATGAAACAGAGCACACAAAACAACTATACAAGAGCCATTGATTAATGGGGATCTAACCCACTCAAAGAATCTACTTGTAATACCAGAAATCACAGAAATAAGGTCAAAAGACACTGATGAGTTCACACAGATACAATGATAACACTATTCTTTGATTATCACAAACACTACAATCTTTGAACACTGAGAAGGGAAGCAAGTATGTGTTGGGGTGTTGTAAGTGTGCTTCCATGTTGTATCACCATTAGAAGTTGTAGTAAATCAGTTTGAGCCTAAAAAGGATATGGGACCTGGGAGTATCAGGTCAGTACAAGGTGGCTCAAAGGCTTCAATGCCTGAGGTAAGATGATAGTGCTAGACAGACCTGTGCAACACACAACAGGGAACAGAAAGGACAAGTTAAGGTAAGAAAAGTTAAAGAGTTCTAGAGAAATAAAGAGAAAAGAAAAGATTAGAAAATTCAGGCAGAGACTATTGAGTGTAGCAAAAAGACACATACAGATTCCTTTATTTTGGTGAGAAAAGAAGGAATCTGATTTGTCTGACAGAGACAAGATCATAAGTTCCTCAAGCAGTCAAGCTTATCCCCAGAGAGATTTAAACAAGCAAGCCTCAGGACTTATTCCTGGTACAAAGACACACTACAAAAGTTTTCCATTTTTCCTAGGGGAAAAATTTTGACTTTATGGCCAAGAAACCTTCTCTATCTGGCCCACTGATAATTCATAAGGTCAAAATTTTTCCCCTAGGAAAAATGGAAAACTTTTGTAGTGACACAGACCCTTGAGCTGGAAAACTCATTCCCAAGTCAATACTCAAGCCATATGGCTTATTCCCAGTATACCAGCCCTCAAGCCTCATAAGGACTTATTCCCAGTACAAACACTCTCAAGTCTTGAGGACTTATTCCTGTCTCAAGTCATAAGGACTTATTCCCAGCACCTCACACTCATCCCCTAGTAAAAAGAAAAAAAAAAAGCCTGAAGTTCTTGAGAGTAAGTTATACCAACAGAAATGGGTAATACATACAATCTCTTTCCCAAGATGGGAAAAGAGATTTTACTAGGACTACTCCAATATATATATAACTATCATCTCAATTGGTTGGGTTAATGATGGTTCCATCATTACATCTGACAAGATCTCCTGCACATCTTTCCTAATCTTTCAAGTCTCTCCCTGTTCAAGCTCCATTCTTCAACTAAGTGTATCATCTTCTGGAGAGTTTCTGAATTCTCTCTTTCTTCACCTTCAACATCTGTAAAGCAACTCTATTTGTCAATTGAATATTGACACAACTGTTTTGAAAGACTTGCCAAGTGAAATCATCGATATATGAGTAACACATCCACAAACACTTGTACCACCAACTACACACTCCACTACATTTCGGGTGAAGACTCAGATCACCAGGCAGCGAGTCATTTGTGTGTGTGCCACTGATCTGTGCCACTGTGTTGACATACTCCACTACATTTTGTATGAAGACTCAGATAGTTAGGTGGCAAGTCATTTGGGTGTGTGCCACTGATCTGTGCCACAATGTGCCACTGGAAAGTCAGCACATCTCCCCAAGGACAAGCTGACTGTACTGTGGTTAATGTGCAATTTTGGGGGACATGACCAGGCCTGTGGGCAATGCCAACAGGTCTGACACACATCTTTTGGCCCTTGTGATCAACAAGTGTAGGCCAGGTTGGCCCACCCTTCACCAGGCTCCCATCAGGTGGCAGTGAACCATCCTGTGTTTGACATTGGAAGCAGGTGCTGGCTTGGGGTCTCCAACCAGAATTCTAATTGTGTAACACCCACCTACAGTGGTGCATGCAGTTCACATACATAATTTTCACTTCTGTTTTATATACATTCACCCAAATACACCCCCATGGTGTACAGCTACTTGTTGAATGCATATATCCCACCCAATTGGCTCAAGTTCAAAAAAGTTGAATGGAAATATATTGCCATTGGGTTGTGAGTCCATTGAAAAGAAGTGGGTCAAACTGTCAGGTGGGGAGCCTTACAAAGGCACTAGTATAAGCATGACAATAGTAGGATAGTAGCATAGCGGAGGAATTGAGTTGTGGCAGGAGCCACGGGCGCCTAGCTCCTTCAGACTTCACGACCATTGTTGTTTGGGCATTCTTGTAGTTAGTAAATCATTTCATTTGATTTTAGAAACCTTCTCGAGATCAGATTCGAAGCGTTGCGAGAGGAATCTTTCAGTGAGGGTGACTAGCCGAAGTCAACCTTTACACAAACCTTTCTACATGTTGGAATTCCTCAGGGCCAAGAGGGAAAAACAGCTTTATGACCTGTTTTTTCCAACTTGGCCCTGAGCTATACACCAGCATATCATATGATTCTAACAGGCTTCTAAAGAGCTATGACTTTGAGGATATCTAGTGAAGGTCCATGAATGGATGCTTTCTAGACAAGTATCTACTGAAATAGTGACAAAAGAGATATTGATCTGTAGGGATTTTGCCCGAAAAAGCCCCAAACAATCTCATACCAGATTTTTTGGGCTCCCAGTAAGTTCCTTGCTGGAGCGGACTTGTATGAGCCAGCAATATGGACTTGGTCAAGTTTTGGCAGAGATTATGAATCAATGGCTAACCTACACTGGCAACGCGTTTGCCTTGGATGCTCTTACGCCAGGAATTCTTGCATCCTGCATCCAAGGTTTCTTCCAAGGTACTCCAGCCAAGGTAGCCAGATTACCTCGGTTCAACCTCAAATGCTTCTATCCAAGGCAAATGCGCTGGTGTTACTGGCTACTTATCCTGAGCAACCTACTATCTACCCTGAGTACTCATGTACATTCTATAATATTTGGTGTCAGGAAAATCTTCTCGTTCCAATGTGCTTATTATAAATATTTATCATTTATATTTACATGTACTTAGTTTTTGACAAAACACGCTTCAATGAATACAAATGAAATCCAACATCATCAGGTAGTGAATAAGGATCTGTCTGATAGTAGTTTATTATACATGACAGAGTATGCGTATGCGTTATGTCTCATATGTGTTTGTTTTCATAGTAGGTTTTGTTTGTGACTCGTTTCTCTCAAATTAGATCAAATGACCTTTGTTGCGAAAAGTCTCATGCAGTGCAGTTTTGTAATTTGTGTATTCAAAATCTGAGACTTTGTGTCCTAATTTCATGAAGTTTGTTTGATATCATCATGTGATCACCTGAATATGTATATATGTGTATGTTCTTTTGGTGCTGTTGTGGAGTTTTTTTTTTTTTCCTATCTGAAAAACTTGTTCTTATTTCTTGAGAACTACATTCCCCATCACTTCCTCTGCGTTCGTGATGCAAAGATCAATACAGTATCTAGACTCTTTCTTTGGTCTGTGCGTGGTCTTATCACTCATTCCTGTCTTTAAATAGGTATGTCGTCACATGGTAGAAACGGTATCCCAAACGGCGTTCATCAACGAACTCAGCAAAAATCTACCCTGTTGATAAAATTGATGCTCTTATTGAGCTGAGAAATGGTTTTGGACACACATTTTCTTGTTTGGATATCCGTTTTCGCCCAAGTTGCAATGGGTATACGAGTATCAGAAAGAGGGAAGTGATGACGGATTGAGTCGCCCTATTGCGGCCACCCATACGAAACTGATAGATGATTCTTTATGATGAGAAGAGCTGCGGTAGCTGAGAAGTAGTTGATGACTTGGTCCCCTGGGAACTATTCTCCCTCTCCGCAGGTTTGATCATGGTCTGGAGGATGGTGGGTTCTGCACCTTGTCGCTATAAAAAGGCTGAATGTGTCTCCTATGGTAAACTTGTCAACCCAATCATCATAACCTTTCCGAGTATTTTACTGAATTATCACAAAGATATCCTTTACTGTTTGCCTCGTTAACTTCCAGTACCCATAACCCGTTAAAGGTCCTATTTCCATCCCTTCACCTCGACCAGCTCTCACTCACGATACATCGTAAGCCATGCGCCTAGTTTCTCAAGTCTTGTTGCTGGCCCTCGTGGCATTCCCCGCCGTTCTGGCCACCAATCACACCCAATGTTTCAACTATTTTATGGTGAGCGTCCGGCTCACATCATCTTTGCAACGCACTTGTGTCAAGAAGGCTGATCATGTGTGTTACTCTACGCGTGTGAAGAAAAAAGATGGGTGTGTATGGGCTGCGGCGGACGATCGCACTCGCTGTGATGCGCACAACGGAAAACCTCCACACCATGGAGTTGGACTGGTCAGTGTGCCTGTATGACATTAGTTTTAAATCAAAGCTAAGAAAAGTAACTCATGGAGCATATCATTTTATCAAAAAGATCCACAAGAAGAATAGCGCCCACAAGCGTGATGAGCAATCGTTGGAACGTCGCTACACGACTCCAAACACTAATACCGTGAGTTTTGTTTTTGCTCAAACAATTTGCTCCTCTTATCAACATTTCGTTTACCTGTTCTTTTTTTACAGTCCTTTGCAATCGGCGGGGGAACCGGGGTGAGTCCACGGCTCTTTGATTATCTTGGTCTTGTATTCAGAATGCTAACCTCCCGTATCATCCTCCAAAAGATCTGTGGGGACTATACCACCGATATGCCTGGTGCCTGTCTCTGGGTTGGAACAAAAGCGGAGAACGGAGATGACCCCACCACTGCCGGTTGGTTAAATGAGTAAGTGGTAATAATAAATTGAAGAATTGCTTGAGTCCGCTTAACATTCCATCTCTTCTACACAGTGCCAAACGATCCAACTGTGGTAAACAGATCTACGTTCAACGTAAACACCAACCCTACATGACTCAATATGTACCCCTTATAGATGGTCAGTGTTTCCTATTTTCGCCTTCTCTCGATTATAATGAAGAGTCCAATCTAATGAATGAAGCTTTTCTTAGGCTGCTTGTTTTACACGAAGGATGTCGCTGTCGGATGTTTTCAAATTGCACTTACTACCAAAGTAATCGGCTCATCTCATCTCTTCTTGCCTTTCTGTACCCATAAACTAACTGGTTACATGACTATTTTCATCAGACCTTCAACGATCTCAAGCCTTCCCAAAAAGAATTGGATCAAGGTTATCTTGAGGGTCTTATTTGGGACTAGTAAGTCACTCAGTCTCTGCATCTTCTGTTGTTCTTTCTATTCTAGCAGCTGAAAATCACAAATCTGGTCTCTCTTCAGCAATAACGAGCATGGAAGCAAAAGTCGTAATGGTCCTATTTAGTCAACACCGGGAAAACAGCCTACTCCCTAGCCATCATCCAGGATTGCTTTCATTTGTTTCCAAATAACCTATTTCATTCTTAACATTTGACACAGTCTCCTCTTTCTTTTTCAGAACTCAAGTCACCCATCTGTAATCATGGTTTCATTCTCATATTTATGATGTTTGTTTTTGTTTGTTTGAAGGACGTATGCAAAGGCCATATCGTTTTCTCTCTACCTTTTTATCATCTAAGCCATTTTTTTCCCCTTTTTTCAAATCATGGCAATGATTAGCAGATCTTTTCTTTTGTGTCCTATGAAATTAAGAATGGTGTACGTGTCATAAGAACAAAAAGAATAAACCTCTTGACCTTTACCTTCGTAGTATCCTAGTCTTAAATTTGAAGGTCTGAATAGTCTCATCGTTCTGTCGGTGTACACGTGGGCTGGCTATCAAAAGAGCCAAGTTGTTAAAACCCTATGTTGCCGAGATATCATATAATGTAGCGTTAAGAAACTGTTCAAAAGTAAGTTTCACATATTAAAGGATATTTGGAACTTCATATTGCCTGACATACATGCACAATAATGATATCACACATGAAGCTAAGAGTTCTTCACAGCTTCAACTTTCCATCCTTCGTGTTACAGTATTGCCAAGTTTCGTAAAAAGGGGAAAAAATGAGCAGTTGTGCAATGAAAGCAGTAGGACAAAACTTGGTAAAGGGTTCAAAGATCAGTCATCATAATGAGAAAACATGATATTTGTTTTGATAGGGAAAGTGAGGCTTGTGGTGTTGAATTGGTACTAGTCATCTGTTCAAGTACAATATTTTGTTGCCCGATGTCAAATAATAAATTATATCTTACTTGGCTCGAGCGCTTGGTCTGTGATTATGAATCTGATTGATAAAAACTGACTTGACCACTTGTCTATATTTAGTACTCATAAAAAAAAAATCAACATAAGGAGGATACATTGAATCAAATAAACAAAAGGTATAATTTATTGTGCAACCCCTAGCGCTGTCCCCTTACGCGAGTCCATAACTCTGTCATCTGGGCTCAATTCTATGAAAGCGTTCGCGAGAGCAGGTTGAGAGAATTTCAGTGACGTAACTTGGAGTGGATGAACGAAAGCATTTGAGCACGCTGGAAAAGGTGGCAAAGCCTTAGAAAATGACGATGGTGATAATACGAGATCGGTAAGTGTTGATGGGAAGGAGAATGGTTCGACTAATAGGATAGGAGTAGGCTGTTTGGGAACCAATGAGGGAGATGCCATGACCTGATCTTGTGAACCCACTGTTGAATTAAGTGTAACAGACGATGTAGAACTGGTGGTAGGTTTATTTGAGGTATTAGAGAGACCTGCTTGAATGCGCATTTGGAGTTTTGAAAGCTTTTTGGTCCCGGTTGGTGTGCTCATAGTGGATTGGACTAATTGTACATGGACATAGACCGAAGCACGTTCGAAAGTCAGCATCAATTCAGGGAATGGAAATTTCAACTGAAATCGAATTCATTACCTTTTGCGGTCACACGCCTGGGGTCGTGCTCAGCCTATGTGGACGGTGCGATTGGGCGAGAGAGGTTTGCAAAATTGGAGGGTCAAGACCCATCTCGGCTCATTTCTGTTACAGAGGTTTCACTGGATCTGTCTCGGAAATCACCCTCAACACGGGCATACCCAATTATAAGCATGAGGTGTTCACCTCAATGTCAATAAGTCTCATCTTCACAATGAGGAAAAGTACTGCTTGGAGAAAGACTTTTCAAACCTCAGAAGAGTTAGTCCATGCAGTACTCTTCCTGATTGTGAATGTGGAATGTGAAAGCGTTGCCTCATTTCAAGTCTTTATCATTGGTACGAAGCATCTGATTCTCATGCTGGGAGTGCTGTTGTAAGGACTGGAAAGTCCTTCACTGGATCGCACGAGGAATGCAAGGTTCACAAGGAACCAGGGAGGGATTTTCTAGAACCGGTGTGCAGTCTATAATTTCAGAGCTAGCTCAAGGTACAGATACGAGGAAAGGTCCACGAATGTTAGGACAAGTATCGAGAGAAAGTGTAAGTAAGAAAGAGAATGGAAGAGAAAGTGAAAGAGGCATACCTAACTCAAGGTACAGATACGAGGAAAGGTCCACGAATCCCTAGAGCTAGGACAACCACTTATGGAGGGGTATAAGGAGTCTCAAGCCATAGGTAGTGGCTTTACAGCTGTTCCCCATGAACTTTTCCACAACAGCTGCATCTTTGAAGACACGCGCAAAAATTGAACGCCAAAAATCTCAAGGGGAAAAAAGAAAAGCTTGAAGCAGGCTCTATTCAGGTCCACCACACTGGTTTGAGGTTTTAATTCCCCACTCACATTACTACTTTCGAGAGTATGTAGAGTACAAGAATCGGTCGGATCACGATGATTCCGTGAAAAAAAATCAAAAAAAAAAATCAATGCATTAAAACATAAGTACGAACACCCATCGTCGAAACAAAAGCGAAAGAAACAAAATCTCAGGGGTGCATCGAAAAGATAAAAGGTTCATAATAGCTAGGTACACATCTTAATATTCACAAAAAAATGATATGAAATGAACATCTTCCGCCAGATAAGAGTAAATAAAGGAAAGAGAAATCGGAAGAAAAAAAGTGACTCGGATTGACTTTACAGGTGAGAAACTTTGGTCTACTTGTTAGTCCAGCCAGAGGAACGGCTATCGATTAAGTCCTAAAATCAGATAGAAAAAGAAAATTGTTTAGCACTGTAACAAATCTATGAAGGAAGGATTGATAAGTTGTCAAAGGAAGTTTAACACACCAAGATCATGAACTTAGTTCTGGAATTCGGAGCCTCTTCCTCTTCGATTTCGGTCAATCTTTGCATATACTGATCGAGACGTAAAGATGTGGCCTCTTCACTTTCCAATTTAGGCCCGACCTTTGTGAGAAGCGCACAAGAACATTCGATATTTGCTTCAGTAATACTACCTTTATTCCTAGCAAGGAGTTGGCGAAAGCAATAATCCACAATTTTAGCAGTGATGATGCTAAGCTTGAATAACTCTCCGATCAACTTGACTAGACCAAGTCTTTGACGCTTTTGCTTTTCGAGAGCATAGTAGGCGTCCGTTAACATCTCGGGTTCGGGAGTGATAACTTCTTCGGTCTTACCGACAGTTGAATCAGCCTCGTCATTATTCATCGTAGGCCAAGTCGTATCAAAAGACTCCTGACATTGCTCTAGAAGATATCTTCTGAAAATTGCTCGCCGATCATCAGCTTTGGCCTTCCAGGCTGCTTTCTCAGGAGGTGGTGCAACCTTCTCTAAAATATCCTTCACAAGTTGAGCATAAATTTCACAAAATGTATGTTCATCTAATGATTTCTTAAAAATCATCTCGAAAATTGCTTTTGCAATTTCATCTTGATTTGAATTTTGAGAGGCGAGAAGTTTTTCTAAAATTTGAGAAGATATCGAGGGAAAGTTCTTAAGTGTCAACTTGTTAAGCAAAGCTCTAACCTTCTTGTTACATTGTTCAACCGGATTTTCTTGATTGGCCATAGACCACTTTTGCTTTGGAGCAGGGGCCGAAGAGACTAGTGGCCCTGCTTCATCACGGTGGAAATTTCGATTAAAAGAAGGATGGTGAGCATGGTTTCGTGAAGGGTCATTGTTGAGGTTACTACCGAGTCGAATCTGTTGTGTGGGCCCATTGAACTGCTGAACGTGCGAAAAAGGCTGGGCGAGTGTTGTACGAGGTCGACGGAAAGCCGAATTTGACCGACTCGTTTCCGTTCGAGCCTGAGCCGAACCTTGGCCGAAAGTCCCTAGAGGTTGACGGGAAGTTCCATCGGTCCATAATAAGTGTGAGGTATGCTTGAATGCTCCTAGATTAGCTAGAACAGAAGCTTGACCTTGAGCGGTGCGAGGGAAACGTAAGACTGAACTGGCCTGTGGTACAACAGGTGGTAAGGACGGAGCTAATGGGTCCAGGTTCAATTGAGGCTGGCTTGGAGCTGGAGGTACTTGAGTCAAGCCATTGTTCGAATAGCTGGATTTGGAAAAGAACTTAGGGACCGGATTTTCAGCCCTGGGAGACGTAAGAGTGATTCGAGCTTGGGCTCCGTTTTGAGTACTCGGACCGGCTTGAGGACGAGAATAGCCTCTGTAGCCTAACATGTTAGCTCTGGGAGGCGTGTAAGGGCTTCGAACTTGGAAAGCATTCGTACTCGAACCTGCTTGCGATTGAGAACCTTGATCTGAACTCACCGGAGTTTGTCGTCGGCGCCAGTTGCTGAAGTCACGGTTGGATTGGTTGCTCGACATGGTGGATATGGAGTGTCAAGTAAGAGTTATTTGATGAACAGTTGCGACTTGGAGGTGTGTTTAGTAAGAGTGAATATGGAGTGTCAAGTAAGAGTTATTTGATGAACAGTTGCGATTTGGAGGTGTGTTTAGTAAGAGGTTTCCTTGCAGGCTAATAATATTCGGAATGGTTGATAGGAAGCGCGGACACTGCGAAAAGGCGGGTGGTTCAGGGTTCAGAAGTAAATAAACAAGATGAGAGAGGTATTTGAGATGATGTATCTATAACTGGGTGATTTTTCGCAGGTTGTAATGTCTCTGAAGAATTCAAGTTGAGGGGTAGTTAAAGTGATAGCCGAGCTCATTGGCGTCGATGGTGTGGCTTATTTATAGTCATCCATATACTCACCGGATGCCCTTCCAAACGTTTACTACAATGGCGGATGAGTATAAGCAATAGCAAGGTAAGGATGGAAAAGTTTGGAAAAGTCGAGTTAAGACTGTTGCGAACTTTTAGGCAGTTACTATTGGCTTTAATCAGAAAGCACAGCTCAACCCTTCTCAACCTTCATCGGATCGTTGACCGCAAAGTCAGGTTACTCTCGGGTGGTTCATTCCAGCCCTTGAAGCAACCCAGTTATCAAGGTCCAACACCACTCAAGGCATCAACGAAGCATGGCCTAGCGAGTGTGACGGGAACATGCGCTAACCAGTTGACTCGTGCCAGCCTTTTTATGCTTTGCTAGGCAAAATTGCACTCCGTGCGTCGCTTTTGAGAATCGTAGAGAGGCTTTCATGCCGTTAGCACTGACCGGAACGCTTGTCGTTTGCGCTTTTTTGCTTTGTTCATTGGTCCTGCATTAACTTCCATGATTTCGTGTTGTATTCACCATACTTTCAGTCTTCAACCACCTTCTGGTCGTGGTCTGTCGTGATAGACAGATGGTGTTCCGCGTCGGTGTGAGCCAAGGCAATAATGACCTTTGTCAATAAATACGATTCCAATATGATGAACTTCGAGAGCCAGGGAGCTTTTTCACTTACAATCGGAAATTTGACTTCGAGTCCACGGCTCACGGCCCAGTTGATGTGATGCCCTACAGTCTCACACCTTCGTGACTTGAGACGGTCAACGGTGGTGAAAACAGGTGATCACAGTTGAGTTTATGTTATTGATTTTTTTTGATCTTTTCTGTTTTTTTTTTTTTTGAGTGTATAGATCAGGTATCTTGAAGAGAGTTTCAAAAAATCCAATACCAAAATTAATCAAACAGGCAAGGGTATTCTGAACAATGATGATTACCAAGAACGACTCAAGAGTTAAAGCTAATAAACATCATATTTGACAGTGAAGGTCAAAAGAAAGTACCCTCAAAAATTTATCTGGGTAAGAAAAACAGTCACAGTGTCTGTTTTCCAGGCCCACAATGTCACAGGCTGTGGATAGCACAAAAGGGTGCATTTTTACCCCTTGCATTCCCCAATTCTAGGGATCCTACAAACAGACACTGTGGGTAGTTGTAAGGTTTCTGTTGGTAAGACACAATCAGGGAGATGGAGACTTACTTATCATCTTTTGTCAGCCCCTGAGTACTCAACAAGTACCATGGGACTGCAAAGGTATTATAATTATAGTGTAAACAACTCATAGCTCAGTTTTAAGAGCTATACATAAGACAACCTGCTGTAACCCAAAGCAATAAAATATAAAGGTAATAATACAATATTACCAAGAGATTTACATATACATAGTTGGGTCTACTTTCTACTGAGTAAATATCCTCATAGAGAATGAAGAGGGAAGGCTCAGAATATAAAAGAAGGACCAGACCGCTTTGGACACTTTCCCCTCTCTGAAGCATCAATAAAATAAACCTCAACAGTCTGAATACCTCCTTAGGATATTCTGGGCTTTCTTATTCTGAGATTCCTCAGGCATTGGTTAATAAATGATTAACCTTGGTGATTTCTTCTCTATCTAGAAGCAGTCTAGTTCTCTTACTGGTCTTCACCAGTTGTTTTATTTCTTTGTTCATCCAAGGTTCATCACTAGCACCTTTCCTCCTTGACCCCCTCTGCTCCATTCTTGCTGAAGGGTTCTCAAGAAGTGTAGGATGGTGGTAGAGGATAAAAGCTGAGTGCGCCAGCTTCTAGATAGCACAGGGATATTAAGGATCTGTGTGAAGCCCTGCTGATCCAGTGGACATCTAGTTCTTTTCCTAGATAGGATCAGTACTCATTTGGCTCTCAGGAGAGGTTCCTGAGGCATTTGAGCTATAAAGGAACCCATTTCCAACCTTTGGCCTTTGTTCCCACACCTTTTCTCAGACCAGTAGTGAGGTCACTTGCCAGACAGAAGCAGGTGGCTCACATCTTTGTACTGCTAGTGGCTGACAGTGCTTCTTTCCTATGTAGAGTACATATCATCTTTGGAAAGAGAAATTTAAATTGTTTTCTTTATTGACCCATCCTTAGATCACATACCACACTCACATAGCTTCACCTCTCTTTTCTTGCCTCACATAACTACACCTGACCCATACCAGGTCAGAATCTTTCTTGTAGGCAGAAGGTGACAACCACACTTATACATCATTCACATACATATCAGGGTGCTCTGAGACATCTGGAAATTTTCAGAACTTGCATAATGGATCATCACAGATGAACAGAATACTTCCAAAAAAAAGTAAGTATCTGGTGTTTTTCTCTGTTCTCTTGATGATAATTTGGAAGATGTCCCAAATTTTTAGAGGCCAGATCAGACTCCAGAAGCTCACACTGTAAGAATCTACAATCTTAGGTTTAGACAAACAGGAGGCAACAGGTCAGTTCATCTTTTGGTACTGTTGTTTTATGTTAGGACCCAGCTTGAGACTTCTTTGGGACTAGGGGAATGCAGACAAGAGACTTCTTAAGATGATGCTTAAGGTTCTATTGAGATTGAACCATGGAGAAGGAGGGCAGAGATTTTCATCTCTGCTCTCTCCCAGGGTATGCACTATGCTGTGACATGTGAGCTGTACAATGTGTCACGGACCTGTAACATTTGCGCATGTTTGAGCCCTGGTTGGCTCATAACAGTTTACATAGTCTCATATCTGATTTATTGCTGTCCAAGTTTGAATGTGCAGTGGCAATTTTTGAAAAGAAGAACCACCAAGAAATCTAGATGTGCCTGACCTCAAAAAATCTCCAAGAAATTTGTAAAATGTCCACCAATAGACAGGAAGATATGCAGATTAAACAAGAAGCTCAGAGAAAGATATTCAACCCATGCAGAGATGTTTACAACCTTTGGCGCAGGGAATTTCCTTTGAAGATGTCTACAACACAGCTCAGCAATTGTGTCTTGGTCCCCAAAAGTGTGAGGAAGGTAGTAGTGAAGGCTTGGGAAAAGAAGTAAATGTATATAACTCAGAGTGATAGAGCTTCCAGGGTTTTTGGCTTTTCTTCCTCTTGATACTTGTAGACAAGCTGGACAACTTGCAGGGTAGGTTCACCTTAAACAACTGAAATCTTCTAAAACTTGCTGTTTCTCATTTCATTTTGAAAGTTTTTGGTGTTAATAGTTGGAGAATGAATTTCTGTCATAAACTATCTTTTTATTTGACCCCCCTCCCAAGTACAAAAAACAAAACAATTTTCAATTGGTTTCAAGTGTGATTTCATTGTATTTTTTTGGTTTATGATAAATTTTAAACTTAACACAGGTTTTGTTCTCAAAGATGTCCTGGTTCAATCCAATAACATTTTGTAAGATAAATACAACCTGCAGCATAAGATATATATTTCCAAAAGAAACAGACATAAAACAAAATCAAAGTTTTTGTTGATAATAATAATAAAAAACAGAAACCTCTGTAGTTGATCATTTCTTTTTTTTCATGTTGAAGCAAAAACCAGTTTACAAACCAAGATGATGGTCAACTTGAAGTCCAATTTCATGTTGACATCCCCCAAATATCTCCTTGTGCAGGTTGTGTTGTTAATTATGTGTCATGTGTATCTTTCTCTGTTAGGTGTTTTCTATATTTTCTATGACATGTTTCTTTTCCATATCTTTCACATGACCTAATGTGATGATACCCAGAATATCTCACTTGTTGTATACCTGATGAGTCAGCTGTTGGATCCAAAGTCTATCCTTCATTAATTAGATTTTTGGATTCAACAAAGGATATACACTAAATAATGATTTACTCATATATCATTCTCTGGCTGACTCACAGGTTCAGTAAGTTACAGTCTTTGAAAAATTCTTGAAATAAACTTTTAAACCTTTGTTCCTTCAAATGAATGTTCCCTGTGGCAGCTGAAGACTCCCTAAGAGTTCTCAGTAGCTCACCATCATGTTGATTAATGGCTGGTAAATGAACTTTTGGGTGTGGAATGTGTCCCCTTTCAACAACAATATCTGATCATATGATGATATCAAGTCTGCTGAGTTTTGGTATGTTAATTGGTTGGAATCCATAGAATTTTAATTGAAGGATTTTTCCTTAGGCTTTTGGAGAGTAGTAATGATTTTTACAATAGCTTTTTTCAAACCAATTAACCAACCAAATGCCAACTCTCTCAACAGACCACTTCTGAACTGGTGCTGGAGCAGTCAAACTACTGAGCTTCCAAAGGGAGTGGCCTTTTTTAGCCAACATGATACACAACATGAGACTAAACATGACTTGTGCACTGCCAAGATATTTGTATCGGATGGGCCTATCCGATGTTCTATCACCCCGAGATATGCGATGCAGTGTCAGTAGGATTAGGTGCGATGGAATTACACTGCAATATGGTGTCAGAGCATTAGATACCGATAGTAATTCCATCGCACCTAATCCTACTGACACTGCATCGCATATCTTGGGGTGATAGAACATCGGATAGGCCCATCCGATACAAATATCTTGGCAGTGGTGAAACAGAAGTCTTTCACTCTAGTGCATGTAAAGGATTCTTGTGTTCCACACCTTTCTTGGTCTCATGTTAAACCTAACACTGGTTAAAAGGTTCAAACAATAGTATGGCTGCTCCTGGACAAGTGTAAGTTGACATGGATGAGACCAAAAAAAAGAGAAAGAAGTGGGGGAAGGAGGAGAAAATTCTGACAAGGAATAGAGCCAATCTATAAGATATGATGGGTGTTGGAAACTGCTTGCCTGGGAGATTTACAACTCCTATGAAGTTATATAGACAGAAAAAACACACCATCAATGATGATGTAGCTTAAGGATAGTTCAATATGACCTTTAAGAGTTCCAACTACTCTTGACTGGTTTGGAACAGTAGGGGAGTGATAAAATGGGGCAGCAGATGGTATGGTCCCTTCCATTTTGTATTGAGAAAGACCACAGAAGTGCATCTTGCACAAGAATATTAGAGAAATCACCTTACAATGCCAAAGAAGGTCAGAGAACCTACAGCAGCATTAATCTTGGATTGGTATTGCACCAATCAACATCTCTCATGCAAGTTATGCAGCTCATACATCTCCCCCTCCTATGCTGGATTTGACATGAAGTCACCCAACTGACTTGCCTGCCAGTGGTACCCGTAAATAGGGGCTGTGAAATGAAATCCTAACCTTGCCTTGTTTGATTTCAAGATTCATTGATCATGAGCTGTTCCACACCATCCATGATGCGCATGGATGATGCACCGCTGATGATCACATATGATCAGAGATTTCACCAGGTAAAGAGAGTTTTGACAGTAGTAATCCTCCAAAATCTTTTGAGGTGGGTAAGCTAAGGGTAGAAGCATTTCATCAATAAATCCAACACAATCTTTGAAGAAAGATTCTTCACCAATTGCTAATTTGATTTGCTGTCGCCTTACAGCAGTGGGCCACTGAACATATCTTGATTGAAGATTCATCAACACCCAGAGACAATGGTTAGGATAATTATCCACACTTCCTTCTGACAAATACATCAGAAACCTTTCATGAGAATAGGCTAGACATCTCAGCCTGAGATCGCCCGCTGCTTACCTGCCACGGAGAAAAGTTTGGCTATGATTGGGCATTGCCCACCATTACCAGAAAGCCCAAAGTTTTCCATCACAACTGAGAGATGCCATGAAACTGGTGCTTGATTGCAGGTCAAGTGGTTATGGGAAACCTGATCTCCTGCGACCTTCTGTAGAAGTGACGTAAAGTCCCTCTTCAACATCCCAGCCTACCATAGTATTTGTCCAAAAAGTCAAATCAGTGTTTTAGGAAGAAGATGCCAAAAGATAACTAGTTGGTACGTACAGCAATTGTCCGACGTCAATCAGACTCGCTGAACCAGTCGTCAAAGCATGTCTGCTTGCTAATCCAGCGTGAGACCTGTTTCATCCTAGAATCCAGACATTACTGCTTTTTCGCCCGTTCTATTCCGTAAGCCAAGATTGCCAGCATCCCTTTATCCTTGGTGAGTTGACGGTTGCAAGAAGTATGCGACAAGTCAACATCAAGTATAGTTGTTAAGAGCATCAGTAACGCCATTGACAGGAGCATGTTGTTTGAACTGGTATTGACAGTATCCCTATTAGCATTGAGCTGATCTAGGATGATAGCCGCCATGGATCCCAGTGATCCTAGTTTATACATAGATAAGACCGGGTTTATAACATGACCACCCCTTGTGATTTTCATGTCTTTGAAGAAAGTGTCTCAACTGTTTCCCATCAAAATTCCGAGACCCTTACCGTCACAGACTCTCCCGGAGTGGCGTGGTCCACTGATGGTTCATTTCAGTGATCTTTTGTATTCCTGCTCTCCCCTCTATCTTGATCATACAAGTTGATGAGTATAAAGAAAATGAATGTTGTTTGACTTTGAAACAAAAAAGAAAACTGGATGCGGATGCGTTTGCCCTCTTCCCTAAACCGGTGCGCCAGGTTTGAAAAAGGCCCCGCCCAACACTTGACTCAGGCTGCTCTACAAACGATACAGACTACTTGACTCCAAGTTGATGTTTCCTTGTCGATATACGTTGAAGTGTGCCCCACTGCTTTTGCAACGCTATGCATCGAGATCTAGATGCAATGCACTACTAAAATATCTGTACTGACTCGATGCCGAACCCGCAATGCGAACACTGCCCAGCAGTCGAGACACTGGCACATTTCTTGATCTACTGTAGACAATCCTAGCACGATACATCGAGGCAACCAAAAGGTTCATTCACCCCAAGATGTATATAGATGAAGAAAATTTATAGAGACTAGTCATACAACACCAATGTTTTATTTGCCCTTATGCACCTTCCATTTTGTCTTTTCTATTGTTTATTTCAAGTTTCATATTACAATTATTATCCTTATGCTCACACCAGGAGACTTGTTATGGAAGGGGTAGACCACCCATAAAAGGGACAAGGCCAAAGGAAGCTGTAGTTACAACATTACTAACCAAACAAAAAGAGTTGTATAAGTGCGAAAGGTCAACACAAAAGCACTTACTTGAAAAAAAAACCGACAGGCTTCCGAGCAAGATACATTCACAAGCGCACCCGCAGTGATTCAGTGTGAGCATGGCTCCAAGCCTCAGACCCCATGTCACTTGTCCTGACAGAGTGGGCGGCGGTGCTACAGAAATCAAGGACACGGACTGAAGTTTTCATGCAGAAGTCGATCAACAGATTTTGATTCACCACTTACGTGAGACAGGAACCTCCGTCGAGTGTGTGGGGCGGTATTAAGGAGTGCCTTTGTTGCACTGCCCGAACCCGACGGGGGTGCTCGTCTTAAGGAAAGGGTCTTTTTGACCCAAAAGTCCAGATTATTTGTTTCCACTCTCTCAGGTGCAGTTCTCGAGCGCAAGCCGACCATCAATCTCAACGTATCACGACGTCCGAGCCAGTCGATATAGCTACTCATTCATTACACGTGGGCGTGAGATTTTATCAAGTTTGACACCGGCCAGTAACTTTAACGCAGCTTCCACTCTCACAGTTGTACATCCCCCGTGTGAAAACCGAAAATGGAGTGGATTCGTGATGATGATGGGTCTTGCGCCGTGTCGGTATTGAATAAAAGGCCGACTGCATCTGCTCTCTGGGTAACCTCGACATCGCAATCATCATACCATTTCCTAGTATCTCCCTGAATCATTTACAGATATTTAACAGCTTTTTAAATCACGATATATCGTAAGCAATGCGCCTAGTTTCTCAAGTCTTATTGCTGGCCCTCGTGGCATGCCCCGCCGTTCTGGCCACCAATCACACCCAATGTTTCAACTATTTTCTGGTGAGCGTCTAGTCCAAATCATCTTTGCAACGCACTTGCGTCAAGAAGGCTGATCATGTGTGTTGCTCTACGTGTGCGAAGCACAAAGATGGGTGCGTTTGGGCCGCTGCGGATGATCGTATTCGCTGCAATGCGACCGACGGAAAACCTCCGCACTACGGAGTCGGACTGGTCAGTGTGCCCGTATGATACTAGTTTCAAATCAAAGCTACGAGAAGTAACTCATGGAGCGTATCATTTTATCCAAAAGATCCACAAACAAAACAGCGCCCACAAGCGTGATGAGCAATGGTTGGAACGTCGCTACACGGCTCCAAACACTAATACCGTGAATTCTGCGCTCATCCAATGTGCTCCTCGTGTCAGCATTTCGTTTACCTGTTCTTTTTTTACAGTCCTTTGCAATCGGCGGTGGGACCGGGGTGAGTCCAAGGCTTTCTGATTATCTTGGTCTTGTATTCAGAATGCTAACTCCCGGTATTATCCTCCAAAAGATTTGCGGAGACTATACCACCGATATGCCTGGTGCCTGTCTCTGGGTTGGAACAAAAGCGGAGAACGGAGATAACATCACCACTGCCGGTTGGTTAAATGCGTAAGTGGTAATAAGAAATGTGAAGATTTGATTCAGTCCGCTTAACATTCCATCTCTTCGACACAGTGCCAAACGATCTAACTGTGGCAAACAGATCTACGTTCAACGTAAACACAAACCCTACATGACTCAATATGTACCCCTTATAGATGGTCAGTGTTTCCTACTCTCGCCTTCCCTCAATTATAATAAAGAGTCCCATCTAATACATGAAGCTCTCCTCAGGATGCTTGTTTTACACACGCCAGGTCACTCTCGGATGTTTTCAAATTGCACTTACCACCAAAGTAATCGGCTCATCTCATCTCTTCTTGCGTTTCTGTACCCATAAACTAACTCGTTCCATGGCTTCTTTCATCAGACCTGGAACGATCTCAAGCCTACTCCAAAAGAATTAGCTCAAAATTATCTTGAGGGTCTTGTTTGGGACTTGTAAGTCACTCAGTTTCCGCATTTTTTTTTTCTTTTTTTAATTCTAGTAGCTAAAAATCACAAATCTGGTCTCTCTTCAGCAATAACGATCAAGGAAGCAAAAGTGGAAATGGTCCTGTTTAGTCAACAAACACCGGGAAAAACAGCCTACTACCCAGGCATCATTCAAAACTGGTTTCATTTCGAATCGAATGACTTTTCTCAAACCCTCTTTTGTTCCGAGCTCAATCATTTTACATATTTTTTTTGTTGATGTATGCCAAGTTGAGGCAAGTGGAGTTATGTAGCAACTCAATACGTATTACTCTCTGAATGCTTCCGAAGTCTCCCTATCGCAAGTTCCATTACCGCCACAAGTTGAGAGTCCACAGTGGGAAACTCCATTCCAAGTGATGAGAATATTACCACGTGCAGCTAAGTCCATTGCATAGTTTGGTTTGTAAGCTTTTTAGTGGGTTTTTTTTTGTGGCACAGGAATTGAAATACAAGCCTTCTGATGACATCAGAGCAAAGATATAAGTATTAATTGTGAACCATCAAAAGCCTTTCAAAAGAGCATTTATGCTTTACTGCTGAAGGCTGCTTGAGAATATATTCAGATCCGGTTTGTTACTTTCTTTTCCAAGAAAGCCAAGTAAAGGCTTGAATTGAAGCCTGAAGGACTGATATTTCAAAGGTTTCTATTAAAGATCCTCTTGGATTTTTTGATCTGAGTCAAAACAAGGCTTAAAGTGCTTGATTTTTGTATTTACTCTATAATGAGTTTTGAAACTCAAAATCCTCTCTAGCATTGCTCTCTGACATAGTGCTTGTTCAAGCAGTAAAAATTCGATCCCACTTGGTCGTAGCTGTTCGAGTTTCAAAAAAGTTTATCTTGAGTCTCATATCACCGAATCTGTTGAAACGTTGTTTATGAAAGTACTTCTTACTTAACTCCATATTACATCACCGGAACTATAGGTATTTGAAGTAAAGACTAGTACGCAATAGGATAGAACGCGGCCATCATCTAGTCGAGGTCAAGAGCTTTTTCTGTCTCTAGGAAGGGGTATGGAAACATTGAGAGGATACGGCATTATTGCCTCCTAATCGCTTCTTTACAGTTGTAATATTTTCATACAAACACTGTCATCACAAAACCCGGAGGACTCCTAGGTTTCTACTGTCCGAGGAAACTGTGTAGGAAGTGTGGATTGTCCCAAGGAAAGCTGAGAAGGTCCAATGGTATCGCTGACACTTTGCCATGGAAGAATGTTTGAATATTAGGTTTGCTGCTCTACTGAACTTACTCAAACTATTGGTACGTTGGGTCAAGTTTTCACAAAGACGGATAAAAAGTTGACATTTGAAGTGGGTTAGATTCAAAATTGTACTTCTTTGCTTCCAAAATCTCAATAGCTTCAAACATCTACTACTGTACTCAAGATATGTTTAAACAGAACTAGGAAACCAGAGGCGAGCGCCGCGATGGGGCATTTCATAGTCGGGATGAAGGGAATTGTTAGCATACAAAAGTTTGCCTGTCTCCTGCTCATCAGGAAAAGAATACACTATCTCATGATTGCCCTTTTGTATCCCCGACGTGTACTAGTGTTTTTACATTTTTATGAACCCTCAAAACTCATACACCGACTCAAACCAACACATTCACAAAATCCAAATGCTTTATCAACATCAATATATCACCAATCATCATCAATGGGAGCCCCTACTCTACTCTTTCCCACAATCTCATCATCATCATCTTCATCTAAAAGCACATGTTTACTTTCGGCATTAGTAACTTGATTCCCTATACTTTTTTCGTCCCGTTTGGCTGACTTGAACAAATTCTCCAAGTATTGTTCTTGTTTCTGTGAATCTGTGAGTCTTGGTCCACTCGCTATCTGAAATCGGGCAACCGACCAAGATCACAAAATTAATATAACCGTACAAAGTCAAATGAAAATGACCAAATTGAATTTTAAAAACTGAAGACATGACATTGAACATGTCAAAACTTACCAAAGAACTTTGATTTGTCTTAACCGTCGTAATCGGAGCTTCACTAAGCTTAATCATCCCTTGAGGTTTCAAATCAACCCGTTTCGTCCCTATCTTTCGATCACCCTCTAGCAACCAATCTTCTCCAATCTCATAAGTCGGTAAAAGTAATTGTCTTGTAGGTGGATAAATATCATCTTGAAAAAACTCTGGTTTACTTCTTGGTACACTAAAGCTTACTACCTCTACACTATTCGGGGTCAATCTCAAAGCTCGATTCACTTCCACTTTACACACATCTATGATTTGTTTAGGGAAGAAGGCGTATCCGGTTTGAATAGTAGAATAGGATGAAGGACTTAAGGCTTCGAGTTTTACCGGTTTTTCATCTTCGAGCACAATCTCTACCAGATGCATAGTCCGCTCTCCTTTACTCCAGCAAAAGGCTACAGAGATGTCTGGATCAAAGTGAATGAAAAAAGGCGAGGGAGAGATATCGAATCCTATCCTAGTGATCGCGTTGATAGAGCGTTGGTATTGATCAATCTTATGCAACTTGACTTCTCGCATCGCCGTATTAGAAAATCCAGCAGTCAAGAGATGAGTACGATCATCAACCCATGTGACTTGGACCGGTTTCGAACTCTCATGTGAGGGACCCATGCACCACTTCTCTGGGCTATTGTCCGTTGCTCTGGGATCTAGTACGTAAACCTTGCGAGTTTTGGTAGTGATTGCAATCAAAGATCCATCAAGAGACCAATTCGCAGATGAGATTGCACCGTGTGGGAGCGGGATCGAAAGCGAAGGCTTGATCGGTGAAGAGAGGTTACCCAGATTCCATAGGCGAGCAGTCGGACTGCCTTGATCATCAGATATCGTCAAAAATATGTCTTTGGCTATCGGATGCGACTTGATGACACATATCCGATCCATGTTTGCCTCTGTAAAATTTTGATATTTGCGAAGCTAGGATGAGCTCAGGTAGAACAACATGAAGAGATTGCATGAGGTACAGATCGAACCACTCACCTGATAACACCATCGAACAAGCTTCAGTATCCGACGTCAATCCCTCTTCCGGAACCTGAAACACTCTGACCTTACTATCATCCCCACTCACAAATACCCGACCTTCAACCAACAGATCAACCTCGAATCCAATTACAGTGGTCCCATTCAACAGCGCCGGCAAATGGGTCGCCAATCTGCCTTTCTTTTCCACTTCTACTCCCGCCAACTTCCCTCCAGCGCCACCGAGCGGAATATAAAAAAACTTGGGCGTACATCTGATCAACTCTCGATCGGGCGTGAAGGTTGCCGAGAGATTTTGGAGATCTTCGTAGTCTGTTTTCATTGGCGTCTTCCCACTCAAGTATTTCCGTGACCAGCGAGGAGTAACGGCTGATGGCTTGATATCTCGAGGTAATGTGCTGATGTTTGATGACGAGATAGGAGCTGGCAAAGGATCTGGTTTGGTTTGTTGCACTTGGGCTGATTTCAGAAAAGTTGTAACTGAATCCGTAGGTATCTCATCGATGGCTGGTTTCGTAGAGTTATGATCTTGTTTACTGGATGTAGGCGTAGAATGTGCGACAGAATCTGAACGAGTGGGTTGGAATTTCGGTTCGCTAACGGCCAAGGGGACCCCCACAACTTTAGGATTCACCGAAGGTACTCGAGAGCACGCTGGATCTTGGGAGACGATGTCGATAGGTTGATTCCCTCCATTGATCCAATCAACAGAGCTCTGTGCAGGTGCTAAACGTGAAAAAAGCGAGGACGAGTACGTTCAAGAATTGAACAGGCCCTAAAAGATGACCAGTAGCAAGCCAGACCGAATACTTACTCATACTCCGAACCGATGGCATTACGTCAGGATGAAAGTCGAGATATTGTCGCTTGGGGGCCTGGATCACCACCGGGAGGACCTCGTTGTTTCTAGAGAGGATGAGTAACTTGCAGAGTTCCGCTTGCATCACATTGACTGTCGAATTGTTGATGGGAGCCATCGTAAGGCCAACAATCTGCTGCACGAGCCTTGTATGATTCACCTCAATCTTAGCTGAGGTAGAACCGATGTCGAACCATCGGATAGAACTTTCTCCACGGCTTGCCAGGTACACAACCGAACGATTGGGGTCGAATGATGGGATCAATACGCCAGTTGAGTTATCGATTTGTTGAGTCTTGAAGGCACCCTTGCTGAGCGCTCTCGGATCATACAAACTAAATTCACGCTCGTGTAGCTAATAATCGGCCAAGCAGAGTGAGACGGGTTTTTTACTCCGTAATATAGCCCGATTGTAGACAAATTCGATGGAAAGCATGAATGGAAGGTCATACCTTATTGACACCTGTTGTCAGAATATGGCTTCCCACCCAGCCTAAGCGAGAACATTTTCGCCCACCAACACCATGCGCAACACACTCGCCTACTTTTGAATCGGCGGCGCGAGGGTCCCAGACCGAGACCATTCCCGTCTTCGTCGTACCCGCAAGCAATGCTCCCTCCCAATCCCATTGGAGATCCCAAAGCTGAGACTCGGCTGAGATGTGGATAGAAGGTTTGGCAGATGAACCACCAAGTAGATCCCATATACCTAGCTCCGATCCAGAGCAAGCGGCCATGAGAGCATGGGTGGTAGGATGAAACGCCAATTTGTCAACCGGTTTACCACTGGAAAGTGAGCCTTGAGCAAAATGTCCACATAGTTCAAAGTGTGGGTTATAGTCGAGTGGGTTGAGAGTGGCGGGTAATTTGAAAACTGATATCTAGAAGACGTGATGGAGAGAAGGTGGTGAGTTGAGAAAAAAAGCGATGATTCTATTAATGGTGACAAAAAACTAGCTAGATCATCGTACCTCGCCCTTCTCGCTACCAGCCGCCATGAGATCGTCAAAAGGCGAAGTGCTAAGGTCTGACACACCTCCTGGACAAGCCACGAATCCAGGGACCTTGTTGGCACATTTTCCTGGTTGGTGATAAGGCATACATATCAATTGGCCTGTGTGATATGTCGGGAAAGAGTGAAAGATGTCAGTCCAAAGTCCAAAGTATAAGATTAAAAAACGAAAGAAGTCTCTGCTGACCCAAGTTTTGACCCTTGGCAATCCAAAAAGAGCTGGTAGCCGCGATGAGGTTGGTAGAGTCTGAGCCCGTGGTGGAGATCGGGATCTCTGAGAAAGCAGAGTCTTTCTACTCTGGATGATAGTTTTCATGACAAGGGATGGTGAGCTTGAAAGTGTGAGAGTTCAAGGAAGGATGGAAGCAGTGGACCTTTGGGATAGCCAATAAGTTTCTATAGGGAGACAGTTGAGCAAACCTGCTAGGTGGCATGGTGTTGACCTTTGGATGTGAGTTGGTAACTTGCAGGTCAGTGCTGTGAAGTCTTCAAATGGTGGTTGATGAGTGATGACGCCATGATCGTCCGCGAGTATTAGTAAGAGGGGCACTGCTTTACGTCTGGCTTACGTCGGCTTATGTCAGACACCCTAGAAAGCCATTTGGCTTATGTTTGAAGAATCGGGAAAGTTTGAGCAGCCGGTTGTGACATACGATAGATACCTCAAGAACGGAAAAGAAGACCAAACCAAAGATGACGACATCAACTTCCAATCAACCCACTTCAGCCGAGTTCTCCCTTCAAAATGGCGCGGTTGGTCAAAGATATCAAGCATTTTCATTAAAACTTAACAATAAACTCACTTGAAGCGTTCTATAATTCTGTACCAATCTGTTCTAGGTTTTCCAAAGAGTTGAGCGTTAGCTCTGCTTCAAAGTGGATAGTCAAACAAGTCAAAGAGAGAGAAACAAACTGACTCTAAATTTCCCTTCCTCAGATTTTCGAGAAAGATGTACAGTTTGGTCTTAAACCCGAAGATCGAGATGCGCTACTCAAAGGTAGGGAAGCAATGATCCGTTACACACGATATGGGTACGTTTACTTTTGTTGGGAATCAGGCTTTCTTTTGATGATTTGAGTCTGATATATCTAATCCTAGGTTCATGATTGGAGCAATGATAGCTCCGATCCCACTTTTTCGAGGGAAGTATGCTATCAACGGTCTCGCCAATCTCCCCCCTCTGATTTCAAGGACGACTAAGAAACCAGATATCGAAGCCATCAAGTCACGTATGTGGTGGGTCACCAAATCTGTCGCTGTCACTACCGTTGGGAGCGGAATCGGAACTTGGACTGGATTTTATCTCGGGCTTTGGAAAATGGAAAAAGCAGTGGATGCGGTTCCAGGTGGACGACAAAGAGTGGAAAGAGCTTTTGAACTAGCCCGCCAAGATCTCGGAATTCCATCTGCGCCTGAAGGAGCTTCTTCCCCTAATCTTCAACGCCCTTCCTCTGATCCCAATGATCCGTCCACCATCTTTGTACCCGATGAAGAATTTTATCAACAGCAGACCTTTGGCAATCAAGATTTTCAGCCAACAACACCTTCATCACCATACACTCCTCCTCCTCCTCGTTCTTCTTCTTCTTCTCCTGCATCAGTAACATCAAGGTGGGAGGAGCTCAGACGTGAGAAAGGGGTAGGACCATCGACATGGGACACGATCCGACAGCAGCGCGCCAAAACTACCCCTGATTCTTCATCTAATTCTCAGTCTGAACCGTCAGACCCGCGGGAGGCCGAGCGGAGAGCGTTTGAAGAACTCTTGGAACGAGAACGCAGGATCAGTAGTGGTGAACCTGGCGCCAGCATAGCTGGCTCTCAGCGGTGGTCATAGATCTTGAACAACCTAGAACACCAATCTGGCGAGTCACAGTTTAGTTCTGAGGTTATGCTTTAGGTACATGTGGATCTAGGATAACCCTTGGATCGATATCGATCATTGTCATTTGGATTTCAACTTTAAAAAATATGACTACAATCAATTTGGTTATCAGAAGGCACGCAATACCCTGTGAATGTATGTAAATTATACATGAGAGTACTATGAAAATGCTGGACAAATTTCAACAGGCTACTTTTCTAGGTACAGTTAAATGGCTGCGTGTCCTAGTCAGACCTAACTTTTTATATTCAACTGCCTTCATGCTGTAGTCATGGTCTGATTTAACAACTGGTTTGGTTTGTATACCAAGGTAGTCAGCAACAAGTGTGCTGCATTAAGTCAAAGGCAAAATGGTACACACCTTGGAGACATACCTAGTTGAGATGTCCTGTTGCATATATCCACCTTGTTGTGTGAACCACCAGGTGTAATGGAGTGCCTTACAATGTCTATTTAGTAGGTCTTGGCAAGTCATGCATACTTGTTTCCTAGTAAGACTCGTCTGCCGTCTAGACTTTTGATCAAGATACTTGCCATACATATCAGAACTCCAGATATAGCCATTACAGGGGTATTGATATGGTTTTTCTCAGAACAAGAAACAGGAGATTGGGTTCCAAATGTGCTGAACGCATAAATTTAGGACAAGGAGACTGAGAGAAAGAGAGAGAATAAAAACAAAGCCCAAGACGACGAAGATATGAATACAAAGCCAACAAAATGAAGGAATCCACATCTCAAAGGAGCAAAAAGATAAAAATAAAAAAGGACAATAACTGAGAGCTTTGACAGGAAAAGTTGGAATGCGAGCTCTAAATGAGATGAAAGAAGGATAAATAGCAGAGGCTTCGTTGGATTGAAGTTGGGACTCGATGAGGATAGGTTTGGAGTGGAAAACAGACAGGCTCTTTGGTAGAAGATTAGCGGAGAGTGATATTGGTCCAAGTGGTGGGGTCAGACAAGGATGATGGCGAGTAGGAGACAGACCAGGACGATGATCAGGAGGAGAATGCACCAACTAGATTTCGAATCTAAATCGGTCGTTCAAAGCAGTATGGCAAGCAGGTGGTCGTCCATCAGTACATCCCTCACAATTTTATGCGCTGACGTGAGTGTTGAATAATAGCCATAAGTAATTTTATGAGCCACTCAACTCTTATTCTCATGCACAAATCTATTCAGTTTCTTATTCGCTTTCGAAAGTCGTGATTCAGTCCGATCGATGTGTTCGTCCAAATCTTCCAACATTCTATATTTCACGGCGAAAAAATATATCCGAAAATATGAGATGGCCGAGGAACACATATAAGAAGGATCAAGGGAATGATAAAAGATCATAAACGAAGAGGGAGCTTGACATGTTATGTTCGGATATTTCTCGACCCATCAAGCTAGCTTGTTCCCTGAGCACCTCAACTACACCAGAAATTGTACCCAATGTCCTATCCTGTTGGTCAATAATCATCTAAGAACAGGAGATTTCACCCAGTCGCACAGCATAGAGTGAAAACCATTAATCAGTTCATGAACTGTGTTGGCAGGGTACACGGGTACTCCGAAATACGTCTGTGCTCAATTGGGACCGACATGTTGTTGTTCCTGATCGAATTGCTCGAGTTCGTCATCCAACCGTCCAGATTGAGATGAAGGAGAATGGGATTGTGCAAGAGGATGATACGTTGATGGGCCTTGGTTTCTGGTAGCTTGGGCGGGAGACTTGTTTGGTAAAGGACTGGTGCTCGAAGGTGACAGAGGTGAGCTGGAAGACACGCGCATTTTCTAGGTAATAGAGATGTCAGAAATTCAATGAAAAGTCCAGCCTAAGGAGCGTGTTGACAGAGGAACGATTCTGGAAACTAACTCACATTCAACTCAGCTTGCACATTCTTGACCCATCCTCGTCTCCTACGGACTTCTTCTTCACTGACACCAAATTTGCTCTTGCGTGATGCTTGAATGTCTTTCTCAAGTACATTGACAGCATCATCTAGTTCGGATATATCGGCCATCAAAGCTGATAAAGTTGCCCTCAATTCTGATCGCGCCCAAGCTAGTTCATCGGAAGTGGCATGAGCCTCAGGTGGCAGGGTAAGAAGAATCCGATGGTATGAGGAGTGTAAAGCGGTAGCGGAGACGAGTGAGGATTCAACCTCACTATTTCGGACGTATACCAAGAACAAATGTCAGCAGAGTACAATATAGAGTGAAAATGGTGAGTTTTGGAAAGAGAAGCCAAATTTGACTGACGCCTTAACCTCGAAATAAGGGTCTTTGGACATCCTTCGTTTGTATAAGCTCTGATCATTGGGAGTTTCCAAACTTGTTCAGATGGCGAGGCTTGTCAGAGGATGCATTCTTGGTTGAACTTGAAGGAGTGTTGCGGTCTGTGAAAGGCGAACTTGAGGTGAAGATCAGGTCAATTGTTTAGCTCAAAACTAATATTACCACAATATATATAGCCGGAACAAATGCCCAAAAGGACGCATAAACCAGCAAACCTATAGCACTTGTATCTCCAATTTAGAGGTTTTGCATCATAGGCCGGGTTTGAAACACCCCGAGCCCAGGTCCCAACTTACACTGGTAGCAATTAGCTGTCGCTTGCAGTGCAAGCACCAGTGCGGGGCTTGCATGTCACACGCACTGTTGCTTGCAGTGTTGCATGCACTGTCGCTCACACTGTCACTTGCAGTGCTGCTTGCACTGTTGAGCTGTCACTTGTCATTGAGATGTCATTGTACAATGACAATTGACAGCTTGGTGGAACAGTTCACAGGTGTACTTAATTCACTGTCGCCATTCTTCATCCTCATTTGTACACCCAAACTCATGGATTCAACTTTTTCAAAGGTCTTGTGCACTTGCTCAAAATGCATTCTTCATAAACACACATCGACATCAGGCATACAGATCAGAGCCCGATATGTTCATCCAAACACAAAGCAACAACACAAGTCTCCAAATACTTCTGTGGTGGTAATTGTTCCCTGCAAGAAAAAGACAGAGGTGGTACAATCAAACAAGAGGGGATTGGACAGTTTTTCACAAGGATGTGGTCATCATCAGAAGTTGAGATGCAACCCAAATGGAGTTGTTCCTCACAAGAAGCTTGACATTTGGCACTTTCCAGGATTCTATTGTGTTTCATTCCAAATTTTGTATACAGATTAATTAGGAGGAAAATAATGAGCTTGTACTGACTGGTACCTCTTGAGAACACATCTGTGAACAGTTCCACTGAGCTGTCAATTGTCATTGTACAATGACATTTTAATGACAAGTGACAGCTCGACAGTGCGAGCGGCACTGCAAGCGACAGCTAATTGCTACCAGTGTATGTAGCTTACTACAGAATTTTTTCTAACTCAGATACAGTAGTTTCGATTGTAAATGTTGTCACCGGCTCTTCACTGATGGTCCGCGCGCGGCCAGCCAATCTCAGTGAAGAGCCGGTGACAACATTTTTCGAAACTACAGTACCTTTTCGAGGCCTCGAAGGCTTCTCAAGAGGGACTTTGTCAAGTTATTATGCGTCCGCCTGCAATTATAACTTTGTGATGACCACCTTTTGACACTGTCTCAAAGTTTTCGCAAACACGTTGAGTATCGAGATCCCCGTTCACCAATTTGCCGAAACTGTTTCGCAATAAGAGTTTTTGTTACATACATATTGTAGCAGGGCTGCAGGCAGCTTGCTACAAAATCCACCTACAGTAAGCTAAAGTAGGCCATTCAGCTCGTGCTCGAGCTGGATCTAGACAGCACTTGCCCAGGGGTCACACTCTCGGTGCCGAGCAGCATCGTGAGGGACAAGTAGTAGTGTTAGCCTCTCTCTCTTTTTTCCATGTACGGTATAAACAAATAGGGTATTTGGGGATGGAATTATTTTTCTAGTCTAAAAAAAAAAGTTCCAATTCTGTTTTCGAATTTTTTTTTGTTTTTACTCACAGTTTACACATTTATAAAACTATCTAAGTCAAATTAAGTCTTATTTAGTAACAAGTTTGAGAGGTACTTTCTCGGCCTGTTACAATATCACCAAAAAAAAAAAAAGAAAGAAAGAAAAAAAGCCGCCGGTAGCTCATAAGAAGAATTATATCATCTTACTTTGATTCTTTCATTAAGATTTTTACATACCTCAAGGCATATATATATATCATCATATACCATTTTTTTTTCTAGTGCGGTTCACCAAGTATTTATGTACACACTCATAAATCAAGAAGGTAAACCTTTGTCTCACATCAAAAAGTAAAAACGCTTTAAAAAAGAAAAAAAATATCTTTCGAAAACAATCCATAGGCAATTCTCCCAATGTTTAAGTGTCAACTGAGAGAGAATATTCCTATAAATAGATGTTCATCAAACCGTTACTACATTTTCCTTTGCCTTTTAAAAGATACTCATCACCACTCTAAGAGTCCACTCCTTATCCCATCATATGAATACAATAATCTCACATAGTCCATACATAATATTGTTCATGCATTGGCTCAGAGTCATTACTGAAATATACAAAACTTTTGAATCCTTCCAGTGAAATACAGACAACATCCTCCCACATCAACTGCAGCCCTGTTCTCTAGGATCCCAACACCGGCAACCTTCTTAATCCATCCTCAGCCCCAACCAAGTCCGCCGCACTGCGCTCGACGCGTTCCAACGGTACTCCTCTCCTAGAGGCTCGAAGCCGTATCTCATCTGGTCTCTTGAGTTTCCTCAATCGCTCCCTTAATCGATCCACTAACCCACTCGTCCTCGCCTTCTTTCTTCGTTCGTCTCTACCCTTAGTCTCTAACATTGCAATCGATTGACCAAGCCTTCGCAAACCTCGGTACGCATTCGTTGCATCAGTTCCTGTTGCTGTCGAACAAGCGATTCCCGCTAACTGACCGAGTGTGAAGAATGTGACAGCGAGCCCAGCGAATCGACATGGTATAAGTACACCACCTGCAATCACGTGTCGTCTAGTCCCAAACAAATCCTCTCGTCGCTTGCCTTTAGGATTTTCTTGCCCCTCTGGCTTAGGTTCATCATCCGGGCGTACTAACTTGATATTTAATCTCACAGATCCCTCCTCACCAAACTTTCCTGTTGAGCCCTTAAATTCGACCACCAACCTTACCATCCCTCTTCCACTTTTACTCGACTCTTATTGAGTCTCACCCCACCTGAAAAAACCTCAAAACATTCTTCCAAAATCAAACAATCTGAAAATATATAACGTAGATATAAAAAATAAATCTCAAGTAAAATCTTACTTACCACATTAGCCAATGTAAAAGGTCAGCCCAACTTGGGCTTTCGATCCCAAACTCTTGACGTCCAGACAATCGTACCGTTTCAGTCATTTGCTCTTCGCTTAGTTCACCCTCGGGGCCAACGAATCCAAATTTAGCTAGATATCCAGCTGGCTCAGTTTGGGGACCATCAGAAGCTTCTGCTTCTAAAGGTAGTTTCTCTACGACCCCGATTAGGAGATCCGGGTCCTCTACCACCCCAAGTGGAGAAGGCTCAACGGAGATAGGTCGGGAGGTTTGTGTCTCTTCCGATCGTGCGGTCGTCATAGAAGTATCGTAACTGACCAGCTTGGTGGGCTCGGTTTCAGAGCCGGAGGGTGCCAGTTGTTGGGTGTGGATAGGGATTAAGCTTTGAGAATTTTCCTTCTGAGAAAGGCACCTAGAAGTGCCAGAAAAGGCTTTGGGTTGCGGGTGATCCTTTCTAGTAAAAGACAGAGAGCGCCCAGTAGGTGTAAGAGAATCATGAGCGTGTTGAATCTCAGAAAAAGGCAAAGAAGGCCCAGTGAGACCAAGTTTCTCGGTAGAAAGTTCGCTACCGTAAGTGTCGCCAAGAGATGAGTCGGGGTAGCGCTCCTCCTCCAGCGAAGTCTCGAGAGCAGTGACAAAAGAAGCTGAAGTCGACAACGGTCCTTCGTATCCCTGAGGCCTAGGCGTGAGTAACTGCGGATCGACAAGCCCGCCGTTGGCCCTGAACGTGTTGCTCCCGATTGGAGGGAAGTAAGAGCAAGCGTTTTCACTGGGAAGTGAACACATTGTAGCGGTAAGCTCTGGAGCAGAGAGGGTGGAAGAAACACTCTTAAGTGGGTGATAGGGCGTCTTTAACCACTGCTCATCTTCATCATCTCCGTTTGAGCTTATTGTGCCACTGCTCATTGACGTCACCGGTGAAGGTGGGTGAGAATTTGAAGAGTAGACTTGATACGGAGGAGAGCCATTAGCGTCGGCAATGCTCACTGGGTTGTACCCCAAAAGAGGTGAGTCAGGAATGGAGATAGGTCGGGTACGAGTAGGTGTAACGTATGTGTCTTGGGTTGGCAAGCTATTGGCGGTGGGAGTCAGAGCGTCAAATGAAAGTTGAGTTGGGGTTTGTGCTGACCGGGGCGAAAGAGGTGATGGAAATTTGGAGGTATTGATGCATGTCCTAGGTGGGACGCGTCGTCGTCGACGGGTGGCTGACGGAAGTGGAGCGGGCGCGAGTTGAGTGATCATTTCCTCAGCTTCAGTTTGTCGTCCGGTAGTTTTTTCATGGTAGCGTTGAGCATTGATAACCTCAGCTTCTGACCCGCGCATATACCAGTGATTGCGTTCTTGAATGCTAAGTTGAATCGCAAGCGCCAACATCGCATCTTCAGCATTGTAATCTTTCTCCGGAGGGTAAGCAGCTCCGGGTGGAACTGGCGAAGGTGAGCAGCTGCTGGGAACGAAACCATTTAAGGGTGCTAGGATAGGAGATGGCTCGGGTTCGGATGAAGTGATGGTGGAGAGCGAGAGCGCTCTCGTAAGCTCATCCCGTTCTCGAGTAGCCTTTGGGGATTACAAGAGGAGGGTAAGAATGTGTGAATCGAGTTTGATAGGTAAGAAGAGGCAATGCTTACCAAGGCTTCTTCTAGCTCGAGCTCACGGTTGCTGGCTCGCAGGGCTTCAGCTAAATCACTATGATCATTGCCAGTGGAAGACTGAGACTCAGAGTCGGACTGTTGAGGCAGAGAATGCTTGTGGACGGTCATGGGTGGTGGCACGAGCCTAGTTCGGCTTCGATCCTGAGTGGGTGAGAGCGTGGATGAGGGAGAGTTTGGCAAGGATCGAAGTGGGATTTGGACCAATGATTTGAGTAAGTTGACTGAGGTGTTGTTTGTTAATTGGATGATGAGGGCAGGAGGAGAGTTGAAGGAAGTCAAGTCCAAAGTTGAATGAGACTTGATGTTGAGTTGTCCTTTTATAAGTTGGAACCAACCTCACGGGTGTAGGTGTGGGTAGTTACCATCACGAAGGTTCCTGAACCACTCCAACGTACACCATGGCTGAATCCCGGTCCCATCGAGACTCACAATGCAGCCTCCACTTATTTTTGACCTGTTCCATCAACCCCTCCTAGACTGGAATTAACCAACTATGGACCTCGACTAGACAGAACCCATGAGACACTCGTGAGAATGACCTCAAACCCTCAACTTGATAATGAAAGTAAGGATCAAACAACTCTGCACCCCGCCAAAGAGTTGTTTGATCCTAGTTACACCTACGAAGGCCATGAATCCCTTACACTGAGCAGTTCGTGCATCAGGTCTTTGGGTGGGTCCCTCAAAGGTGCGCATAGAATACAAGTATGCACCTTTGAAAGATTCGGATCTGGGTCATCATCATTTTGCTGGAAAATTCAAATTGGTATTTCTGGGGACAAGATCTTGGGAACTAGAATGTGCTACGCAATGAAAGGGCTCTCTCCTTCTTTCTTTCTTTCTTCCTTGGTCTTATGAAAGTTCAAGAGTTGGATTGATAAAGAATATTCAAGTGTGTTTGCTAAATCCATCGGGCTGCCCGATCATCAAAAGGTTCTTCAAGGCCTTCTCAACGGAGGCCACAAAGCCAACGACAAGCGTGTTAAGTTCTTGGTGAGTGATCAAGAACGAAGGTGCTAATAATACGCAGTCGCCTGTTTGACCTTCCAAATCCGCTACCCCATTCACGCCTAGCAACCCAATCATATGCTCTTCAAATGCAATCTTGGTCACTCGCTCCGAGAAGCGAGGGCTCAGGTCGGCCGGGAAAGGTTTCTTGCCTGACTTTGATCGGTCCTCGACAAACTCGATAGCCTTTAAATACGCCAGATGAGCAGGGGTGAGCGAAAACATGATATTAAGCGATCTGGCAAGACGACGAAAAGCTTGATGGAGTAACTACTAACCCAAAACAGTCCTCGGCCTCTGATATCGCCAACGTGTTGACGAACGTGGTCGTTTGCGTCAATCGCCGTCTTGAGCCATGTCGACAGCAGAACACCCTTTTCTCTCACTTGATCCAAGAAACCTTCTTCTTGAACGACGCGCTGGACCGCCAGTGCGGCGGCACAACTGATAGGATGGGCTTGGTAAGTGTGTCCGTGCTGGAATGTTTGGACGGTCAAAAAGAGCGCAGTACGAAGGATTGCCGGGAGTGGGTTAAAGAGGCAAGCATACCAACCATCGACCTGAACCTGTCTGTAAGGCACTCGAGAGTTTTGGGGAGATGAGGATGGCACCGATTGGTTGGTAGCTGATGGTTGAGACCAAGTCAACACGCGACTCGTCTGAGAGAGAGAGAGAGAGAGAGAGAGAGAGAGAGTAGATCTGTGACTCACCCGCCCCCAAGACCTTTGGCAATAGCTTGGATGTCTGGCCGAACGCCCTCACCATAGATCTGATAGTACGGGTCGGTTAAGCTATCTGTCTGTAAGCCAAGGACCGATCAAAGCCTCTCTTTCTCTCCTTACCTGCCAGGCGTGCGTTGCTCCCATCCTACCCATCCCACACATCACCTCATCCAAGATTAACAACGCCCCATACTTCTCGCACACACTCTTGATGGCTGGGAAGTACCCTTTAGGGGGAGAGACTGCATGCCAAAAAAAAAAAATTCAACCAAATCGAGCTTTCCTGAGCTCGAGAGGCACTCACCACATCCGCAAGTTGCTCCCACGACCGTCTCTGCCACGAACCCAATCACGCTATTTCCCCCAAGTCTTTCGAAAGTAGACTCGAGCTCAGCTTTGAGCTCTTCGACGTACGCTTCCTCGGTCATTTCCTCGTCCTTGAACCGGAACGGGAAGGCGGGGCTCACGCGCTCAAAGTTTTCAGCAAAAAGTGGGCCATAGCCTGCGCGCCGTGACGGACTCCCACTAACAGCCAGGCTACCGAGCGTGTTTCCATGATCTGTTGGGCCGGAGATAGTTCACAGACTCGGTCAAGAGGCCATACAACGTTTGAAGGCTTGGGACAAGTTTGATAGCGCCCGACCGACTGTCTTAAAGGTCAAGATATAAGACGCACATGATAGCTCTCGGGATATAAACTTCACTCGTTCGGGCTGACCGATCTCAAGAAAGTACTGACGACCGAGTTTCAACGCACCTTCCATGGCCTCAGACCCTGTGCCCGGCAAAGGATTGGATACGCAAAAATCCATCGGGTTCTTTGAAGACGAAAAGACATACCACCAGACAGGTATCCGACTTTGTCAAAGGCACCATCGCTTGAAGTACAAAGGAGCCTGGCCAGTTCCTCCGCTGGTGAGGTAGTATAGTTCACATTATAGGCATACGCGCAAATCTCCGCTTGGGTCTTGATGGCATCGATCACTTGGCGGTGTCCATTGCCTACGTACCGCCCAAACAAGTATCATCCCTCTCCAGAACCTTGTGGTACGTAAATCAGCATGCCAGACTCACCTAGACAGGCTACGGCTGCACCACCGCAACAGTCTAATATCACCCTGCCATCATCGAGTATGAGCTCAATCCCACTCGCAGACACGACCTTCACCGGACGTTCGTCGGGCTTCATGCAGCGGTAGAGCACCGATTCGGAGCATTCGTTAGGTCGTTGTGCGCTATTAGGTTCCATTCTGTCAGTGTCTTCAAAGGTAAGGAACAGATGCAGCTTGCCAGATATCAGTCTTTGTCGTCGGTCGTAGTGAATTCTGTTGATACTCAAGGGCACTGTGGTATTGAGAACTTCTAGCTACTACCGTAAGCTAAGACTGAATTAGAGCCGATCACTGGTTACACCACCGGAGGGGTTTGAGCGATTTTATTGTTTGAACAATGGGATTTTCGAAGGCTGTGGCAGTCACTTCGCCGGTACGTCATGGCCACCATATTCACCTCTTCAAAAAAACAAGTCTGACCTACATTACTGTACAACTTCTTTGGTGGAAATCTGAATGGGATTTCTCAGTCAATGCACCGTTCCCCATTTGGTTCAGGCACAAAGCGTGGCTGGCTGTGATGTCAATCATTACGCTGGCAGCTTGATGGATCCGTGACCAATCTATCTCCGGAGTGATGTATGGCTTAGGTCCCACAGCCCTCGGACACCTGTGAGGCTGACTTGCTATTCACGCTGTGCAGATACATGATGGTGGGATTGTCAGCTGGAGCCATTTGTTTGATGCTGGCTGTCAGCCCTGAGCACCAAAGTGCCACGGACTAACAAGGATAATTACAGCTCATACTCAGATTCAAGAGTATAAACAAAGTACTGTACTTAACACTGGTAGCAATTAGCTGTTGCTTGCAGTGTCGCATGCACTGTTACTTGCAGTGTCACTCACACTGTTGCTTGCAGTGCCGCTTGCACTGTCAAGCTGTCACTTGTCATCAAGACATTGTGGGATCTCTAGCCAAAAGGCTAGCAGAAACTGAGTAGGTAAGAGGGATACTAGACTAAAAGACTAATAAACCAATATGGAGCTAACCAGCCCCCTCTAACAATATAAAGCTGGCCTCAAAAAGACAGAAAGGATAATAATAATAATAATAAAGTTTGAAAAAAGGGGGGGGGGGTTGCTCTAATATATAAGAGGCTCTAAAACAACTAACTGTTAAAGTTTTTCCAAGTCTTAAATATCATTTTCCACTTAGTGTTTTTCCTTGCACAACATTTCTTTCAATTCTTTTCTTTTCTGACCTTTTTATTGTTTTTGAGTTCTTTGTGATTTCCTGACATGTCACATGCTTGTCACAGATATATGTTTCATGTTTCTAATCTCTCACACTTTCAAACCTATTTCATCTGACTGGAGGCATTGAAATACCTGACAGATTAGAGCCTTCTGAGTCCTCTTTCTTCATCAATTATTTCTTTCATGATTGATGAAGGTGAGGTCCCTCATGAAGGCTCTGTGTGGAAAATTAAGATTCAGAATTGAATCTTTCTAATTTTCCTGTTTCTGTCACTACAACTAAATTATTGATGAATCCTAGCTAACACAAACTTTTAATCTACTAGTATGCCACCACAATAAAAGATATACCACTACTAAAAGCTAAAGTAAATAGGGAGCCTCAAAAGGTAATAAACAGATGACAACACAGAGTACAAAGGAATATTATCCTCTACCACAAATGCTCCAAATCTTAGACCAGATAGACTTTATGAGAATAGACTAATATGATATTCTTTATTGAAGTCCAAACAGTGGGAAAAGATGTAAAGAATAGCACCACCCAACAAAATAGGCCTGGGTCTCCTTATGAAGTCTGAAGATAAGGGGCACAAAAATAATTGGACCACACAAACAAAAGAATGAGTTATAAATTTTCTAATATAAGTGCTGCTTTAAAAGAAGAAAAATGCTAACTCTGATTCTTATGGAAAGATGAGATGTGATGATCTTTCTTCTTCCTGGCTAAACAGCCCTGCTTTCATATCTTCAGCCCCAGGCCTGTGCACACAAAAAAAATGAAAAAAGAGGGGTGGGAACCCTTTGTTACCATAAGGCCTGTGCTTAGTTGAATTGTTTACCCCTGTTGATTTGTTCATAATGATGAATTGTTCATTCTGTTGACTTGTGAGAGACTACCCATATTTTTCTTTATGGCTTATTTAATATTTGAATTGTGTTGTTAAGTTATTGTATGTTAATTACTTCCTAAAGTGTTCTACCAAGTTTCTGTAGTGCAATGGTTAGAGCTTCAGGTCTGGATTTCTTCTTGTCCCCTGTGTTCAAAACCTGTATGTGTTCCTACTGTCCCACTTTGAGCTTAGTCCCCTTGATTCATATTGTTTGTTTAATTTTAATTCTGATTATCCAAGTTACTTTCTTTTTTTAATTATTGTATTTTCACTTTAACCTGATTATTTTTTCCTGGTTTTGTTCTGGTTGTGTACTAGCTAACTGTATTTTATTTCAGTTTATCCTGTTTGTCACCTCATTATTTTATTCTATTTTATTTATAATAATATATTATGTGGCTACACTAGCCACCCTCACTACCATACCACCTCTACACTACCAATCTGTTTTTGGTCCGAATCGATTTTGCCCAACTGATTGCAACTGTATGCTATGCCCAATCACTTCAACTCTACACTATCATGCTATGCCATCTACACCTTCACTTCCAACATATTTTCATTGCATGGAAGCTTGCTATGTAACATTGCATGCCTTCATGTGATACTATGGACCATTTTTCAAGGTAAAATAGACCTATTGCATCACATCTTGGCCCGCTATGTGACACAGCATGCTTCTATGTGATGCAATTTTCTTGGCGGTGCTTCTACACTACCACACCACACCTTCTCTACACTCGCATCTCCTCACTACACTCTACTGTGCCACCTCTCTTCTGTTGTCTGATTGCAACCCTACAAATTGATCTGAATCAATCTGAATCAAACCATGCAGTGTGGAAAGCAATAAAAAAATTGCAGAATTTTATACAAATATAGAAATATTTGCAAGAAATATAATAAAAAACAAAAACTTACCTTTTTTCATTTCATCATCACTAAACTTAGTTTCGACTTTTATGACAAATTAGAAGTAATCTAACTTTTGAACTAAAAATACATAAACAAATTTATAATTGAAGAGTAAAAAAGTAAAACAATCATATATATATATATATATATATATATAGGTGAAAATAATATAACTAAATGAAACAATTTAACAAATAAATGATTTTGAAATAAAATCAAAAAAAAATAATGTTATAAACAACTTCAAGTTTATGATCATCTAAATAATAATAATAAATCTATAATAATATATGGAACAACAAGTTAATGATAAAACATTTTGATATACACATGTTAAACAAATAAATATATTAATCAATTTAAAAATATAAACAATCTTTAAATATAAATGAATTGATATATGAATATCTTGGTCTAAATGATTAAATTGATTTTTTTTTATAAACAATTTAAATTAAATGAACAGCTAATTTGAATGAATCTATCGGAAAATTTGGAGCATATCAATCAAGATCAATCAAAATTGATCATACAGATTGATTCAGATTGATTCGGAATGGTGTTGTGTGCATAGATGGTCAAAAAAATAACAATATTAATTATTACATATAAATTTACAATAATAATGGGTATTGGTAGAGGTGGAATGCATGTAAGAGGGGTTTTAAAGGTGGAAAAGTGTTACAATTATTGATAAAAGGTGGAAAAAGGGAGTTTTAAGGTAAAAGGGACTTCTACAGTGGCATTATTCCTTTCCCAAAAAATTTCTAGAATGTTATATGTGGTCACAAACATACTTGTTCCTCAATAAAGGTCTTGTATTACCATGAAAACTAATCAAAAATCCATTATTTTGAGTTTACAGGTTTTCTACTTCATTCAATATTTTAGTTAACCTAGTGGTATAAAAATAGAAAGTACACAAAATCATATTAAAAATAATCTTCAGTAATGCACAAAAGAATTTTTATCAGTCAAATAAAAAGAAACCCTTATACAATAAGAAAAATAGCATTAAAACACTCGAAATTATTGGTGTATAAGACTTATTCAGTCAATTTTCAATTTTATGAAGACTAAAGTAGCTCAAAATATTTTTAGCAGCTTTCTATAAAACTTTCATTATTAGACTTATAAGCTAGGTTGGTCACAGTAAAAGCTACAGTACAGTAGAGGTAGTCTAATATCATTAAAATGTCAAAATAGGTGTATTTCTTTGTAAGGGTATGGAAAAATTGTTGAGGTAGTGGTGTTATGGGTTGAGAAAGAGGGGAAGTATTGGTTTAGAGAGAGGAGACATGTGCATGTTGGGTTATGATGTCATTTGAGGGATATTGAAGGATTTTTGTGTGGATTATCTGGGGTAAATACAAGAATTACATAATTGCATATAGTTATCATTAGGTGAACTATGCAAAGGAGTTACATTGAGGCAATTATGTACTAATAATAGTTGTATATCAAAAGGAGACAAATCAGAAAATAGGGGTCTTGATGTTGGTGTGTAAAAGCCAAAAGAGGTACATCATTTTGAAGCCAAGGTGCTATTTTTACAAAAGTTAGGTGGATCAAGGACTACTCAAGAGGAAAGGCACTGATGAAAGTAGCCTAAAAATTCAATGTGCATCAGATGGGGAGGTTTTCTTTGTACTTTAGGGTTTTAGTGTGGTTTTTGTAGCTTGTGAGTGTGTTTGTTGTATGTGCTGAATGAGGAATAGGTGGTTTTTTGAGGATTTTCTTTTCATTTGAAGATGTGCCATGGAGTTAATTACTTGTAAAGAGGGATGGACACTGGTTTTTTTTTATGTTTTTTGGTTCTTGGCCCTGTGGTTAAGCTTAGTTGTGTGCTCTTTGTAAAGAGACAGCAGTCTCAAAAGTGCTCTAGAAAGTTTGTGTCCTGGTACAAGCACTGCCAAGATATTTGTATCGGATGGGCCTATCCGATGTTCTATCACCCCAAGATATGCGATGCAGTGTCAGTAGGATTAGGTGCGATGGAATTACACTGCAATATGGTGTCAGAGCATTAGATACCGATAGTAATTCCATCGCACCTAATCCTACTGACACTGCATCGCATATCTTGGGGTGATAGAACATCGGATAGGCCCATCCGATACAAATATCTTGGCAGTGAAGCAGGCCACTCAAGGGACAGTGAGCTAAGAGAAAAAGATACAAGGCAAGGGCTCAACAATCAGGATGCTTACCTTATTGAAACAGTAGGCAGGGGAGAAAGGGCTAAGAAACTCTGAGAGAGAAAAAGAGAAAGAGAGAGAGAGAGAGAGAAGTTAGGGCTGGGCAGTCTCAAGATTTGTTTTCTTGTTGAGCTGATGGAAAGGGTACTCACTCTGATTATCTATTCAATGTTCAGTGAAGAGAGAATCAGAGCGGGTGTTCATGGTCCCTTATCACAGCTTTGAGACTGACCCCAATGCCACATACAAGTGAAGAGACATGACAAAAGAAAATAGTGCATACAAGTGTGACAGAAATGAGGGAAATTGGACTGAAACAGACACAGATGAAACAAGTGAGAGAGAAATGAGGGAAAGAAAAGATAGAGCTGATATGGAACACCTCATGGCAGGTTTGCTATTCAAACATGCCTTCTTACCCATGCACCCCTCTTGCTCTATAGTCAGGTTGAAGAGATTGAGAGTGGGCCTGTTGAGTTTACTCCTCAGGCCTTATACTGCTGTGTTTCAACACTCTTTGGTTGTAGGAGGATTGTGTATAAGAAGGAAGTGGGGATTTCAAGTTTTTCTGCATCTAAGTCCTTGAGTATTGTTAGTGAACCCCTTATAAATGTTAAAGGCTCATTAAGTATTCATAATTAGATCCCTTCTCAGTGTTTTAGAGATTGTAGTGTTTTGTGGAAACATAAGAAAGCAGTATTGTTTGTGTTGTGTGATCTTATAAGTGTCTTTTGACCTTATTCTTTGTGATTTTTGGTATTACAAGTAGAATCTTTAAGTGGGTTAGATCCCCAGTTCTTGAAGGCTCTTGTAGAGTTAGTTGTGTTCATTGTTTCGTGGTTGTCAATCACCACTTTATCTCTTAGCCAGGGTAAGACCTGTATAACATCTGTTGAAGCATAATTCTGCCCCTTAGAGAAGCCTTTCCCCTTATCTTTGTGTTGTTGAATCAAAGTTCCTGCTCAAGTTCTGCCCACAAAATTGGGAGTTCCACAATGTGGTCTCCCTAGAAACTCCAAAAGGAGGCCAAACCTGCTGCAACAACTTGGGAGCCTAATCCCCATTCCTCCCATTTAGGGGACTGTTATGGTCATCACCTCTGCTGTGTCCCAACAACTGGATGCTTCACTGCTCAGGTAGGTTTTTGGGTAAGTAATGGGTAAAAGTTTCTCTGAGGATCTCCTGCAAAGGGGGGGGGGAGGATGAACACCTATGTTCACCCTTGACCTAGCCTGACCCTGACACCCCACACATGCTGGTGGAGACACCTCCTGGTGATGCCTGACTTCCTGATGCACTGCCAAGATATTTGTATCGGATGGGCCTATCCAATGTTCTATCACCCTGAGATATGCGATGCAGTGTCAGTAGGATTAGGTGTGATGGAATT